>PVIR01000117.1:41324-269525 GCA_004026965.1 Petromus typicus | reverse complement strand
TCAGCCTCCAACTCACATCACAATCCTCCTGCCTCTGCCTCCCGAGTGCTGGGATTACAGGCGTGAGCCACCACGCCCGGCACTGTGGTATGTGGTACTGGTTGCTGCTGGGTGTGGGGTCTCCACACCCAGTATTGTTATGTGGTTACCGGGGAATCGAACCCGGGCCCTTGCGCTTGCAAGACAGGCGCCGGAACCATATATTTTTTGAAATATCAAATACAACAGTACGAAGAACTCATAGCTCTCACCAAGACTTACACTATTTCCCATTTTTGAAAAGTTATTTTATTTTCTCCTTCGATCTATTTTTTTAATCACTTAAAAGCAAGTGGTGACATCCTTCCTTTTTACTTCTAAATGCTTCAATGTGTATTTGCTAAGGGCAAAGCTATTCGCTTCTATAATAATCTCCGGTCATATTCAAATGCTGCCAATTGCTATACAATGAACTCCATGGTATTTTATTTTTCTGCTCAGGATCCATTTAGCTTCATGTCTCTTTGATGGTTTTTGTAAATTTGGATCATTCCTCCCTCTCTCTTTGTCTTTTATGGCACTGATGTTTTTGAGGAGTACAGGGCAGTTTTTTTCGTTGAGGGGCTGGACCATTTTGGATTAAACTCAGCGTCGTCCACCCTCACTCTTCGAGAGCCAGAAGGGTCAAACAATCTGCTTCTGGGATCTCCCTCCCCTGAATTCTTCAAGGCCTGCTTGAGCTCAGAATCCCTGGAGATGCCCTTTAACAGCTCTGTGTAGGAGCGTATGGCTTTCTGCAGTGAGAAAGCAGCCAGGAAACAGAACTCAGTGTGGTTGGAGCTTTTCAAGCCCATCTCTCCCCAATTCCCACACGACGAATCTTACATCTGACAGATTGCACACTGCCTTTTCTCAGCCACACTTACAGCTGTCAACAGTAACTAGAGCCACTTACTATTGAAAATGTCAACAGTCACAGATTATATCTTCACCCATCACTGTGAAACATGATGGCGTCAGAAAAGTGTTCATCGTCGTTTCGTTTATGAAGAAGCCAAGGCCTTGGGAGATGAAGGGCTGGGGAAGGTCACATAACTTGTTAGTACCACAGCCACATCTTGAATTGATATTCTCGTTTATTTTTTAAAGTTGCAATGACCCAGCACTGTTAAGGAAACTGTTGGTTGGCGATGGCAAGAGTACAATGGCCACCTTAATTAACACTGGAAAAGGAGGGGAGACAGCTCCCAGCTCCAGGACTAATGCTGCAATTCTGCCAGCCCAACTCACAACCCCAGGTGGACGATATGAAGCAGACTGGATGAGACTTATGAGGTCACCCAAGAAGACTGCCTTCCATTATTGTATGAGTATCTTGACTGTCAGGACATTGAATCAAGGGGCCAGTAGCAAAGAGGCTGTTCCTAGTTAGCAGCCACCAATGTAAGGGGTTAAGGGTCTTTAAAATTCAGAGGAAAGACTTCAGCCATATAGGCTTAGAGATTTATTGCTCAGCCAGAGATGAGTGCTACGGGATCGAGGGTCACATCCTTCCTGACATCTGTTTCTGATCAGCTCAGCAGAGCCAGTTATTTATGTCAAACAGTTCTTAACCCCCTCATCTGTGTGGGACTGGGGAGTAGGGGAGACAGTGAACAGAGGGAGGGGCAGGGCTGGGGGGATTTGGAGGTTAGAAGGTTAACACTCACTGGGGCTGCACCAGTATCTGCCCGAGGAGTTTTTCTTGATGGCACATTTACCAGCAGAAGGTATGCATTGAAAATGATGATGTGTTTCAATGTCTGTTTGGGTCTGGATGTTAAAGAAAGTGTAACTGTGCTTTACAATTGTTAAAAAAACAAAAAAACAAAAAACTCTGTGTTTCCATGGCAAACTATGCTTCACTTGTAGTACATTCTTCCGGGTCACCCATTCTAGACATGTTCCTTGTCTTTGCGCTTTGCAGATCTCTGTAATTTATAGGTAACAGATAGATATGCAAATTTGGACTTGTATGATAGCAATAATTGACTGTGTTCCCATTTGGAATTCATCTCAGCATTCTTTTACTCCATAGAGATTTGTGATTTTTTGACTTCTGGACCAGTGAAAATGTCTGTCTGCTTCCCTCATGTGAATCAGGTAAAATCTTTAACATATGTCCATTCTGACATCTGTAAGAGGGAATGGTTTTACCTCTTTCTCAACACTGTCTTTAACACTAAATCCTTCCATAGCCCAGTTTCTTGTGGAAAGCTTCAGGCCCTCATTTTCCTCATCTTTCCAATATGTGGTTTCTTAGATCAGTTCTCTGGAGATGTTTTAACTAGAACTTGTAAGAGTCGGTCATTTAAAAGAAAACACAGCTGTATTTTTTGTTTTGTTTTGTGCTGAGGATTGAACCTGGGGCCTTTGCTCTGCCCATTTGTCTGTGTGTTTATCTATTTATTTGAGACAGGATTTCACTAAGTTGTCCAGATAGGCCTTGAACTTACAATCCTCTTTTCTCAGCCTCCCAAAGTGCTGGGATTACAGGGGTGCAACACCATGCCAGGTTAAGTAGAATCTTTTTTTTTTAATGCTGTTTTCTGAATTATTTGTTTAATAATTGGAAATAACAGAATTGTGTCCTAAGGTATCTGCTTGCTTTATTAATTTTGCATTAAGGATCTGATGAATGTTTGCGGCTGGCAGAAGGAGTGAAAAAGTCAGGAAAGAGAAACCATATGCTTTATATGCTTCACTTGCAGACTGGTGTTCCAGAGCACAGGTGATTCATGGTCACATTTAATGGCACATGCTGGCCTGAAGCTCACCTCTCCTGAGTCCACTTTGCAGTTTCACCCTGCTTCTAAGAAGCAGAGGAGAGGAGGAAATCTTTTCTTTTAAAAGCCTCCTTCCCAACTCAAACTGTGCAGTGCACTGAATCTATCTCTGATGGTACAAGAAGAACATTTGGCTCATAGGTGACCAAAAGCTGAATGGAGCGAATCCCCTTCCTGAACTGCTATGGGATGGGGTGAGGTCATCACACCACGTAAGGACCTAGATAGTCTCTTTGTCTTTAGCTGTGTTTCTCCTGGGCTGGAGGAAACATAATGTTGGGCAATGTTGAGTGAGTCCTATAAATTCCCAGTCTCTCCTCACCAGATGAGAGAGGTGCATGTGATCTATAAGCATTCTCTCTATTCCAGCTTGATAAGTATCCAAAGTCAAGGCTTTTGGTGCTTTGAAGTGGAAGGCAACCTACTACTCACCATGACTCTCTTTGACTTGTGTTGGTTTTTTCACAAAGGATTAGAAAGGACTTCTTGGCTTATTGTAGTTAAGGGTGAGATTTCTTTGGTTCTGAAGTAAAGTTTGCCTGTGATGTTCCTTGAGATTCCAGTGCACAGTAGGTAAACTCCCAATGCCAGGTCATTGGGTTATATTTGTGCTTGTTAAAGGCTTTCTTCATGGAATGTTAGATATTGATGAAGAAATTTTGGTCCAACCAAGAACATATCCAAAACTTAAATATTTTGTTAGAAATGTTAAAATTTAATTTTTAAAAATGATTTTATTTTTATAACTTTAAAAAAGTTTTATTTTATTTTTAAAATTGTATTGTGCCATATATATATATATATATTTATTATATATTATGATTACATTCAACATTGAAGGTTTGTACCAATACCTGACACATCTTGATTCTCATTTTTTGATGGTTAAAATAAAAAGGAAATAATGTATGTATACATAACCTGTATACATAACCTGTATACATAACCTCCCTTATGTATACAGGTTGCAGGGAGTTGAGAGGGCAAGGGGAATGGGCAAAAATGATTTTAAAGCTCATAAAATATTTGTGATTACTAATCAGGGAAATAGGCGAAATTAACTTTGCATTAGATTTCTTGCTGGCTTTGTTCCCAAATAGATTAAAGCAAAATGAAATATTAAATAGAAAACCCTTCTCGATGAAATACCCCAGCCCTCGTCCATGGACACCATGATAGTTCAGATGTAGTGCCTTGAAATACGACTTTTTACTTTCAAAGTACTTTGTATCTGTTACTCTGCTGAATTTTGAAACAATCAAGCAGCTGTTTTCACTTTTGGATGAAGTTCTAAGAGGTTAAGTGGCTCTGTCAGGGTCACGCACCTGTTAATGAAAGAGTCAGAAATAAAGAGGTCCTTCGATTCCTAATCCTTCCTCCTCAGACGGCGCCATCTTACTTCTGTTAGCTAGGAATAAAGGATCTCTTTAATCATCCCACCCTTTCCTTTCTGAAGAATGTTAAAGGAAAAGTATATAATTTCTAAAAAAGTTAAAACAGACCAAGATGTAAATGATTTGTGATTTATTCCTTGATCAACTTCCATTTTAGAAAAGACAAGAGCAAAATATATAATTAATATTTACATTTTTTACAATAGAAAATATTTACATCATAGAGAATAAATACAAAAAAGCAATATAAAATTCCAAGACAACACAAACAGCCAGAGGCAATAATTTTAGCAAGGAAGTTCCTGGCTATGTTTTTCCTTCTTAAGTTGAAGTTCTTAAAGGCTGTTGTCTAACTCTTTCGTTAATTTAATCAGCTACTGTTTTATCTTTTGAGCTTCATGGCTTCTCCAAAAGAGCCTTGGTTTAGAGTAATTAGTCACTGATCTCCTGTCACTCTCTTGGCTCATCTTTGATTCAAGTTATGATAGTATCGCTGAGACTCAAGTTCTTGGCCTTTCTTAAAGAGCAAAGCAGTTGTACATATTCCTTTGCTAACATTCTCCCGATCTCGGCAGAAGTAGTTATACTTCAGGAATCGGGCTGATTTGTTCAGCGGTTTCCATTCAGAATATTCTCACTGCAGCGAACGTCCAGACCTGTGCTTTATAGATCTGAAGCCCACAAAGGCTGCCAGTGGGTGTATTAGTGGCAGAAGTGTCAAGCCTTTTGTCTTCCTGCAAAGGGCCTTGCAGGAGTCTCACTGCCTGGGCTCGAGGTGTTCGGGTCAGACAGAGGTCTAGTCTGAACTGGGGCCACATGGCCAACCACTGTGCCCGTTGCTTCATTGGTGAGCAGGCCAGGGCTCCAAATATTTCTGGAGTTCCCCGTTGAAGCCTGTCCAGCCATGGAGGAATGGTAGGCAGGATATTTCAAACAAATTGAGGTGGTTGCTGCCTTGAGGCAGGTGTACCCCACTCCTCACTCAACAGGCCATTCATGGAGACATCAGTTCTGTAGGACCTTCAGCAAACCCTGGCTGCTAGACTTTCCTTCTCTTGTTGCTCACTTTTAGCCTAGAAGTTACTGAAAGGAGAAAAATGCTACAGTTGAGGGAACTATCTTTGATCTGGTGTATTCCTACACTGGTAAATTGAATCCCAGACAATTGAAAATCAAAGACAGAAATGGAAAGGACAGGAAAAAATTCAGCAAGAAACAACTTTTGTTGAAATAGCACCTGGTGATGGGAAGGAAACTATGTAGGTAGCATTTAAGCGATCAATCTTTTAAGGTCAACGTCTATCAGAGAGCTTATTTTTACTATAGCACTTTCCTATGTCTACTTGCACAGATAAATAACACTTTCGAAATACCCAAGGTGATTAAAAAAATAAATTGAGCGCACCAGAAAAATACCCCAAATTAAGAATGAAAATAGAATCATAGTGATAAGATCACAATTAAAAAAAGAAACAGAACTTAAAACACCCAGAGATATGTGAGAAGGTATTTACATACATGAAATTAGCAACAGCACCGCATATTTAAAATAGGAGTGAAGATTTAAACATTTCTGAGATTGTCTGAAGGCTGTGAGAAGCAAAAGAAACTAATATTCCATAACTAAGCACCAGGTGAAATAACATACTGAACATGTAAATATTAACACCAAATGCATCAAAATACTAAGAAAAAGTTTAAATGCAAGAGTTAAGGGATCAAATATATAAAAACCACTGGCTTCACTGAGCAGGCTGATGAGATTGGCATGCTTTGGGGTTTGGGGGATTCCTGTGGCAGAAAGGAAGTTTTAAGGATAAGAGAAACAGAACTTTGCTCTCAGTACTATAACCAAAGTACTTAGTAGCCCAAGAGGTCATGGGACGGCTATGTGCTTGGTGAATCTAGTGACTCAGATTAGAAGCTGTGGGTTGCTGGAGAAAAGCCATGGTCTGAGATATAGGAATTCTGCCCTTTGTTAGTCTGGAGGGGCTGAGTTTGAGGCAGAGGCCACTGAGGCCCACAAAGGCCATCACCCCCCGGGCACCACCGTCTAGTGGAATGGGCCTCTGAGGTCCTAGGGATCCCCGGATGGCTCTTCCTCCCTCGGTGGGCAGTCTGGTGTGGACAGGTGAGCCACGAACCTTCGGAGCTCCCTAAGGGAAGGAGGCCTGAGCCCTTGGTGGGGGACTGCCACATGAGGGGCCCTTTCAGAACTGAGAGGATAAGAAACCAAATTTCCTCAGGGCCGCTCGTGTTTGGATGGGGGCTGCAGATTGCTGCAGCAGGGACCCAGCAGTCCCTGTGAGCCTGTGGGCGTGGCAACAACAGCTTCTCAGGTAGTCAATATTGTTGAGCATCGCTCCTGCAATATGCTCTTTAACATGGGCCATATTGCTCATGTTCCCAGAGACATCACTCCATGCCACATGAACAGGTGACGTTTTTTATAACTATGTAAAACACAGGTGCTAACGGCCTCTTAAATAGTTGCTGGGGAACAGAACCACTTGGAGATTTACATCTACCCAGCATTCTAGAGCACACACACAGAACTCTGGTGGTGGTGACAGGGACCCTGGCCACCCTGAGTCATTTGTGGAAAGTACTAGAAGTCTTTCGGGATGTCTGAATGGCCAAGGGACTGGCTTTCTTACTTTAGGCTAAGCCAGAACTAAAGTGCTGGGTTTACATATGGTTAGTTCTTCTATGCTATGTCCAAGCTCCAGCCTCGGTGTCATTCTGATGTCCCCTCACTTGTTAGGGTCTTAGTCCCGTGTTCCCACAACTCAGACCCCAGAGAAAAGGAAAGGACACGTCTTAAAGCACTGTGCTGGGCTTTTTCAGCACAGGGAATTCTAGCCCCTCTGTGTCCCTGCAAACTTCTGAGCTGGTGTAGTGGAGGCAGGGTAGGTATCAACTCAGGCCACAGCCAAAGCCCCAGTTTAAATATGAAAACTGAACATGGAGATGATTAAAAACATTAAAAAACTTTGAACCAACAGGAAACTCCAGAGACTCAGTTTATGACCATGAAGCAAAATACAAAGATGGTAAAGATTAGTACCTAGTAATGGATGCTCCATCAGACTTAGAATCTAAAAATCAAGTGCAAGTGAGTTTTCCCCTCTACTAAGGAACATAGTAAGGTATATCTGTCAGAATCTATTTACATGAAAGTCACTTGGAGTGTTTGGCAGGAAAACAAAACTGTCAGACAAGTTGACAATAGTGTAATTTTTTTCTCTCCAGGGGAATCATGCAGAGGTGGATGGAGATGAGGCGTGTGGACCGAACTGAAGGAAGTTCTCGCGAGAGGCCGGGAGGATGGGAATGGTGACAAAAAGACGAGGACGGTGGGGGTGAGAAATGAAGAATGAGAGAATGAGGGCAGGTGTGAGAGAAGGAGGTGAGAACATCAGGAGTTGACAAACGGAAGCAGGAACAGGAGGTGGGGGGAGCAACCGAACTGGAGGGTCAGCATCACCTTCCTCAAGGGGCCCGAGAGTGCTAAGGGGCTCAGGGAGCCTTTGGATAGATCCTTTCCCAGCCCTCTCCCCCGCTGCACGGTGTATAAAGCAGTGCTCTGGGCGGATGTAAGAATGGTCCACTGTGGGTGCCGCAGACCAAGGGCTGGATGGTTGGCTGGGGAGAGGCTATGGCGTCAGAAGATGAAGTGTTTTTTTTGCAAAAACTCCAGGGCTTCGCAGGGAACAGCCTCGCAAGTGGGCAGTTGGGAAGCCATGGGGAGGAGAAGGGTTGAATCCCTACCCTGGGGGTTTAGCACCAAATAGCCTCCTAGGAGGCCTTTCAGGCCCGAGGGAGAGTTCAGGGAAACAACTTTTTAACAGTCGTAGGAAAACACAATTAGTAAAAAGAAGACATTGTGCTTTAACATTAAAACAAGTTCATATTTTCTTCTTTCATATAAAAGACCCACTGCCTGCAGTATGGACAGGTCCTTCCCCAAAAATCATTTCCACAGGATAAGAAAAGAAAAGCATTTAGTGCTTCAGCAACCAGGGACTACTCTGGAAAGCATTTTTCTCTACTCTTTTACCTACAGAGCCAGCCATGTAAGCTGTCAGCCTTCACTATGTGATTCTGAAATCTGGGTTCTATCTGATTTTAAGAAACTACATCAAACCCTCAATTAACTGGACTGAAGTTTATTGCAAGACACAATGAAATGGACTTTTTCTAATGAGGTACAGAGACTGCAATGCTTAAGCTTAAGACATCATTTCGGCCACAGGAGGAGTCTACCCAGGTGTCTAAGAGGGGACCGGGCAGGATGAAGCTGCTCAGGAGATGAAAATTGCACTAATATAAAGAAGCAAAAAACAAAAAACAGCAAGAAGATAGGTAGAGCCAGGTAAAGAGAAAAGCTTCATTTAATCCGCAGTATTGATAACTGGTATTTTAAGGCATGAAGTTTTATTTTTAATTGCTGATTGTTTTCTTTTAGAAAAGAAAAAAAAGAAAACCCCATAAATATTTATGGAATTTAATTTTAAAAAGCAGCTTCTTAGTGGTTAGTCCTTCCTCATGTCCCACTCCAAGTGGCCACTGGTTCTACATCAATCAACCCCTCTGCATGGCTACGAGAGGGTCTCCTGATTAGCCAGCAATTTGGATGAACCTTTCCTCAAATGACTCCAGTTAATTGAGGTTTGGCTATAAAAAGGAAGATTTTTTTTCCCCTCTACCCAGAGAATATTGAAGCTGTACCATTTAGCCTTTTACAGCCCTTTTCAAGTGCTTTCCCAGAGCTGGCCCTGTAGCACCAAGGAGCCAGGTGGCATCGTGTCCGGCACAGGTGAGGTAGAGGAGGCTCTTGGTGGAGGTCACCTGGCCAGCAAGTGCAACGCAGATGTCCTGACTCCCTGTGCGGAGCACCTGGCCACTGTCTGGGCGAGGAGTCTCAGGCACATTTATTTTAGCAGATTTCTCAACCAAACATTTTGTCTTTGGAATGGGTGGAGTGTAAGAAAATGTCTCTTTGTGTGCAGTTTCACTGCACTTCTTACAGTGAGCCCTGGAAGCGGCCGTGTCTGCTCTGCAGTGGTGGACAGGGTGGTTTGTCCTCCTGGCTGCTGTTGACCCAAGGCAGTGGTTGGGGGCAGGTGACAGAGACCCTGCTAATGAACCATCCCAAGTGCTCAGCCCTGTTCACTGGGGTCATTTTACACAAGAATACTTCTGATTTCCCCCACGTCCTGGAGATGGCAGGAGTGTTGGATGCTGAGAAGTCCCCTGGTCATGAGTCCTATGTCATGTCTGAATCCATTAGCTATGACTTTTGCATGCTCAGTTATGCACAAGTGCCGTGGACCTCAGCGGAGTCCCTTGGCCTGTGAGTGGCCTGCATCCCTGGACGCGCTGCTCCAACTGTAGTAAAGAAGCTGCTGCTCCTGCTGCCCCGTGAACCCAGAGTGGGAAAGGTCACCAAATGCAGATCTGGGTGGCACTTTGCCAAGTTCTGTGGACCAGAGGCTATGAATGGAGAAACACTAAGCTAGTTCTAGGGTATTTTCTTTAACCTTCCAGGCTGAGAAAAGATGTCAGTGTGGACTTGAAGGCAGAGTCCCAGACTTTAAATCAATTCACAGAATGCTGGTGACCCTGCCTCTTCATCTTGCAGCAGTCCCTGGAGAGATTCCTTGGAGATGACAGTTTATGCAGATTCCCTCCTTCCTCTACCCCCTTGGCCCTTTCCGTTGGGGCTCTGGCCTGCTCTGCCTGCTGAGGTGAGGCTCCTTTTGTTCCGGTCTCACATCCTTGCCAGGGGGAAAGGAGGTGAGAACAGGGGCCGTCACCTTTGTCCTCCACACAGTGTCCACCTGGCCCCGTCATCTTCCATCCTTGTGTGCTCAGCAGTGGCCAGGGCTTCCCGGCTGCCAGGTTAGAAGTGTGATCGCACAGCCTTGTCAACATCCAGCATCTCTCCTCGATGATAGAACTGCACTTCTGTGTGCTTTTTCTATTTCCAAGGTGAGTGCTTTCCAAGGCTGGGTACTTGCATCTGTCTCTGACATCCCAAAGAACCCAGAAAGTCAAACAGTTAATGGTGGAAGCACCAAGGAATTGACAGAATAGAATGTCTGTTGAGAAGGGACCGGGAAAGGTGACAGGTCTGGCCCCTGCTTCCTGGGGAGCTTCCCACAGTCAGGGCTTGATGCTGTGGATAGTCTCCTCTGCAGGGACTTTGCTCCAAGAAAACCACGGTTCCCAGCAGAAAGAGGGACCCAAGAGCCCTTGAAATCGCAGCCATCATGGAAGCCCCAGAAGGCCCAAGAGGGAGGAAGCAGGAGTGAGTCTGGGCTAGTCGGTCTGTGCTCACCCTCAGGGAGGGCAGAAGCTCTCTCTCCTGTGAACACACTGACACGCTCCTCAACCAGGTCCTTGGGAAGGTTCGTCCTGGGAGCCTGTCCAGGGGCAGCTCCTCCATCTTCTTCCTCCCAGGCAAACTGCTTTCCCCGAGGTTGAGGGCTGGCTCACTTTACTTCTTGGCGACCAACCAAGGACTCTGACCCTTGAGAAGGTGTAGAGAGGGTGTCTGAGAAGGAGCCATGCTGGAGACTGGCCCATTATGGGAACCCTCTGGGAGCCGGAGACTCCCAACCCCACGCCCCTCAGTTGGGACTTCCCTCCCTACCAAGGTGTCCTCCCCAGATCTGAGAAGGTGACGTGGCCCAGGCTCGTCCCGCTGTAAGATTCTAACAGACAGAGAAGCATGAGCCAAGGAGGCAAAGCTCCTGTCTCTCCTGCCGCCCACCACAGCGTCCTCTGCCCGCAGGACCCTGGCTGTGGTCTTCACTGAACGCTTGGCACACAGCTCCCTGCGTTGTCCAGCCCTGGAGGCAGGACCGAGCCCCCAGCCCCCTGCTTGAACTTCCCACAGGAAGCACAAAACTTGCACACAGTAGGTGCTTTATAAGGCTGGATGATAACTCCACAGCCATAGGTGTGGAGGAGCTCTGCCTTGGGAGACACTGAACCAGTCCCCCGGGAGCATATAAATAAGAAAACTGCCCTCCTGGGTTCACATATCCAGGAGGCACCTCCCCCTCTAATGTAAGGCAGAGGAAGGGGAGAGGCCTGAGTTCCAGGGAGACTCATCCAACTTGGGACCTGAGGAAGGGTGACGGAGGGATGAGGGTGACACAGAGGCAGGTGTGGGGCAGCAGCACAGGTATATGTGTGTTGGGGAGTCCAGGCCTAGAATGGGGGCTCCCTGGGCTGAGGGCCGTGTTCCCAGCCCAGCCGCCCCCTTCTGTATTTTCCTTCTGTGGGGCCCAGGCTGTGACTCAGGCCTGGGGTTCCCTAGAAAGAAAAGGACCACTACATGGGGAATTCTGCACGAGTGCCAGGACAGTGTCCTTCTGAGGGCAGCATCTGCCCCTCCACTATGCTGAGTTGCAGCTTTGGCCCGGATTACAACTTCCTGCAGAGGTGAAGGCTCGCTCCTCCCTGGCTTCCCCCTCACCAAAGCCTGCCGTCTCCTCCCTTTAAAGGCTATGGAGTCTCAGGGCCTTGGCATCTTGGGTGGCCAGACGTTGTGTTACAGTCCTAGACCACGGAAGCACAGGCTCTTCCTGATAAGAGGGAAGGTGGCAGATCCTGCCAAGCCAGCTGGAGCCCCTGAATACTTGGGGAGCCTGGAGTCAAAGCTGCATTGCTCAGCCCCCCACAAGGTGTCTGGTGGAGACCCACATGGGACAGCCTCACGCATCCTTGCTCTCAGGGACGCAGGCCCCATTCCCTTGCCTCCTGCATGGCACAGACCCATGGGGCTTGGTTATTCAGGGTTACAAGCACACGCATGCTGTATACAGTTCTGTGACCCCACAACCATGCTCAGTGTGGCCGGACAGGTGACTGGGAGGGGACACAGGATGCTCTTGCATCCACAGTCCTCCAGCAGCCCACCTGTAGGTGCAGCCAGAGGGTTTCGCTGTGGCAGGGCTGGCGGGACCTGTGGAGGTCAGCCATGTCTAACCGCTGCATCTGACAGTGGAGGAGGGGACCTGGAATGATGCCCCAGGCCAGGTGGCTGGTTAGTGGGCAGTGAGGAGCCAGGGTGCGTCTCTGGCCTGGCTGGACGCACCCTTCTTCTTGAGGGTGAGGGTGGTGGCAGAAGCTGACCTTGCTGGGGTGAGAGGTCAAGCTTAGCCCCAGGCAGCAGGAGTAATGCCCAGCTACACTGCAGACTTCTGAACCTCTTCCTGTATAGTTCAGGGAGTGTGTGGAACTCACTGTGTACCCCAAGCTGGTCTTAAATTTTTCCCTGTCTTAATCTCCTGAGTGCTGGGATCGCAGATGTGTAGCATCACCTAGCTCCTTTTGCTGCAGCTAACTTCCCTGCACTGCAGGACAGAGTTAAGAGCCCAGGAGAGAAGTCGGTGGTAGGGGAGGAGCTGAAGGAGGGATCCGGGTGCAGCTCACCGCCCTGTGACAGGTAAGGAGGGTCGTGGCTGAGTGGGCAGCATCACGTAGGGATGATGTCTTATGTGCACAGGGCCAAACCTCAGGGGCTACAAGTCACTGGCTGAGGGTGGCCATCAATGGCACTTGGGGCCACCTCAGCAATGATAAGGGCCCCTTACTCTGCATAGGCTGCCTCCTCACGTCTGTTGTCTTGCTTTTTTTTTTTTTTTTCTTGGCAGTATTGGGATGGAATCATGGCTCTTGCCCTGAGTTACAACCCTGGCCTTTTTTTTATTTTTTATTTTGAGACACGACCTTACAAAGTTGTTGAGCCTGGGCTTGACCTTGTGACCCTCCTGTCTCAGCGTCCCAGAATGCTGGCATCACAGGGCCTGTACCAGTACTCCTGGATTGCAGCTCTTCGTACTGGCGACTCTGAATCCTCTGTGTTGCTGGCTGGAATGTAATAAATGAAGGAAGGACACTGGCACCAAATCAAGGAAGGAGAGGTCTGAGGTTACCACGGCCACCTAGAGGATTCAGTTAATTCGGAATCACAGTTTTCCCATCAATGTTCCACTGGATTCTGAGAAGATCAATGACTGCCATGGCTCCATGCAGAGCCTGAAAGGGAATCCGGCAGCGGGTTCGGGGACCCCGTGGCACTGATTTCTCAGGGCCTCTCTGGGTGAGGAGGTGGGCACCACAGAGAAGGCTGCATCCGGGAAAGTTGTGTCATGACTTCTGGGGGGCCTGGGTGCTTGGTCTTTGTGTGTCCTTTCCTCCACAAAATATATATTAAAATTATACCTGATAATTGCTGGTAGAAAGGCAAATATGTTCCTGGCTGGATTGTTAGATGTTTCCCTTCTAAATCTAAAAGCACTGAAATTTAAAATCTTTTGGGTCTCCTGAAAGTACAATGAACCTGGTCTCTGTGGCCACTGTGCCTGATGGGAAAGCTGCCCAGGGAGAGTCCTGGCAGTCTGGTCTCAGGGTGATCTGGGACTTAGGCCTAGGTGGCTGCATTTTTCTGCCTTGTGGAGAGGGGGTGGACAAGTGCCATTTGTGTCCACAGAGGCCAATTCTAGTTTAATGGCTTCACTCATCAAAGCAGGAAGCTGAGATCCAGAGGAGGAAATGGTCTGATGACCAGAATGACTGAGTGGACACTGAGGTGGGGCGGGGCTGGGTTACCTGTGACAGGCAGGCACTCGGAAGGTCCCTATTTTCACTCTGTGCCTATGGTTTTAGACAGAAGCTGAATTCAAGTTTCCCTTACAATGATTATGAAGAAAGTAGGTACAAAGAAAATGCAAACCATCGATAGGATGGGGGAGATTCAGACCTCTGGGTCAGTTGTTTCAAGTCCTTTAGAAGCACTGATTTAGTTTGTAAAGCAACTAACAATAAACTGTGTGTGGCACCATCATCCTTCCAATTCCAGAGATGGGCTTCCTGACTCCTTTACTATGCTTAGCGCTGCACTACAACTGGAAAGCGATACAACTCCATTTCTTAAAAAATAAAGACAACTTCAGGTTGGCCCAGGGGGCCCAGATCTAGGGGTGCTTCCTGACTGTCCTTCACCAGCTAGTTGTGTGTGGGAATCTGCAAATTCGTATGATGGGAACAACACTAATAACTGTAGCTCAGAAGGGAAAAATAAATCAAGCATGCAAACAAAATCCCCGCCACAACCTAAAAGCAATAGTAAACACTTAGGGCGGGGATGTAGCTCAGTGGCACTGTGCCTACTTGGCAAGCTCAAGGTCTTGAGTTTCATCCCAGGTACCACCACCAAAAAAATAGGCCCTTTGTATGTTTGGGGATCCCAGTCTGCACCCAAACTGCTCAGATATTGCTGTGATCAACTTGGAATAAGTTACAGTAGACACGGTGTGGCCGGGCCCTCTCCTTCCCTGTTTGAGTTTAACACTTTAAATGTTTCTCAGGACTTCTGAGGACCTTTGCTTCCGGGACTTTCTGCTTACACAGGCAAGAATCTGTTCAGTTTAGTGATTAATCAGGATCATGAATTGTCATGTTTCATTTTTTAATAATGAAAACCCAGGATTGTTTAAAATTATTCTTAGATACATTTAGCATGGTAGCCATCACCGACCTCCGCGTTTGTAGGAATCCGCACACCAGCTAGCAGCACCTCAGTGCTGGCTGCCCTCTTTGGCACCGAAACACAATAATTTATTAGGCTTCTCTATGTAATAAGTGTGCACAAATATCATGCAAACATTAGGGCTGTACTCACAAACAGAAAGTGTATTAGAGGCATAGACTTACACAAAATGTCTTGTAAACAAGAGGGGAGGTGTTATTTTCTGTACAAAATATGCAAATTTTTCTTTCATTTAATAATCTGTAAGATGCATCATACTTCTGGCATTTTCAAAAAGTGAAAACTGTATAAAAATAAATATTCTATGTATAAACACACACACAGGCCAATCCGAGGTTAGAGGCATCACTGCAAAATAAGAACAAAGCAATATACGGTTAGTTTCATGGGGGTCTGTGGGTGCTCACTTCCCGTCAGCAAGGAGGTGGGCCCTGTCCTGGCTCCAACAGGAGCTCGAGATAAGAACACTGGGGAATCATAAGCCCTCCCAGCAGGAAGAAGCTTCTGGACTTTAAGCACCCTGAGGGTGGCAAATTCCTTTCACCTTCCAGTGACTACCCTTTATGGCCACTAGAGGGCACTTTCCATATTTAGTCTTGGAGGCCTGCTGCTTCCTCCACCTTCCCAGATGGACCTCTGTGGATGTAGAACAACAATCGAAAGCTCTCTGCTTCTCCAGAAATGCTTCTCCCAATAGCGGCTGCTGTTCCCTTGCTAAGCTCAGGGATATTTTTATCTTTCTTTTTTTTCACTACTGGGCATCAAACTCAGGACTTTGCGCTTGCAAAGCAGATGTAGTGCCACTGAGCTAAATCCCCAGCTGTTATTTTTATCTTTTGACCATCAGCAGCAACCTTGAAGAAGAAATTATTTCTTGGGGACAGAAGCTGTGTCCCTGGATAAGGTGGAGCTCCACCTAGGTCTTGTAGGGGACTGAACAAGAAGACAAGGTGTGGAGCGAGGGGCAGAATCCTAGGCAGGCAGCCTGAGGTGCTGAGCTTTCTCTTTCTTCGGCTAACGGGGACTTTTTTAACCCGAATGCACAGGTCTTCATCCTGGGGCCTGATAGCCTGGTCTCATCCACCTCACTGGAAGAGGCTCTGTGGTCACTGGCTCAGGACTGGACAGGCTGAGCACGAACCTGGAGCAGGTGGGGTCCCCAAGTGTTTTAGGAGAACACAGGCATAACCTGAGACAGTGCTGGTGGAGGGCTGGTAGGAAGATGCTGAGCAGGAGGTGAGGGGAGGCAGCCTGGAGGCTGGAGGCCCTGCACTGGGGGCGGCACGGTGCAGTGTGGTGATCTTTGGAAGGCTTTGTGACTTCAGACTGTTTTAACGGTGACAAATGCCAAAACAGATATGAATAGCAAAATCTCACTGCCAGCCAGAACTCGGGGAGCCCAGGAGAGATGTGGCTACAGGCCGGACATGTATAAACACAAGGCCCCCGTGGCTGAGGCCCAAAGGGAAGGGTGTGAGGGGGAGCTGGACAGTCCCTATAAGCAGGTACAGAGCCTTGTGAGAGCTAGATGTGGTGGTGCCTGTGCTCTGGGCAGCGGAGGCAGTGAATTATAAGTCTGAGTCCAGCCTGGGCAACTCAGCAACTCAGCAAGACTCTATTTAAAAGAAAAGGGAAAGAGAGCTGGGGATGTAGCTGAGTGCAAAGGCCTTGGATTCAATCCCTGGTACTGAAAAAAAAAAAAAAAAAGCCACAGGAGTTACAGTGTAAATAGTGTGGTGGTCCTCCATCTAGATAAATATCGCATGGCTAAAGGGACGTCATCTGAGGGCTACAACAGTGGTTACTTGATAACCTTGTTTAAAACATGGTCTCAAACTCCTTGGAGTGTGACAGGCACTATTTCGATTTTTAAGTGTTTTCCAAGTGAGCGCCGGCATGCTCCTTGAGCCCCCGCCTTGAAGGAAAAGCGTCCTTTCTGACCCGTGACACGCTGTGCTGTCTCATCAGCTGGACGGCAGAGTGGACCTGTGAGGCTCTGGCCGGGAGGAGCTTACCTTGTTCCAGCAGCCCTGGACTGGCAGGCCATCTTGACCCTGTGGGGAGAAAGAGAGGCAGAGGGCTCAGACCAGGGCTTGGTCCATCCACCAGGCAGGGCAGGGCGACAGGACTGCAAACATATCAGTGGTTCATTGGGATTGGCCCAACCGCCGCCATCTACTTCTGCTCTCTGTTCTGGGTCAAAACCTTAGAAGCGGGTGGGAAACAGATGCTGCTGTTTCCCCCTCTGCTCAGATCTCATGTGGTGGCAGCAGGAGGCCAAGAGACTGCCCCGGCCTGCAGGGTCAGCGAGCACAGATGTCTCGGGCTGGGAGGGGACGCTCGCTGCAAAGGGGCGCTGGGTGTTTGTCACTCAGCACTTGGGGCTCTGTTTCTTCTGTGGCAAAGTCCTGGCAGACGGAGTGTGCGATGACCTTCCTGTGGGCTGATCCCTCACTAGTTTCTCTTCCTAACTCGGGCGGAGGTCATTAAGACAGCCCCAGTGGTGGTCAATACTGGGTGGGGCTTGGGAGACAGGCACTCAGTGGTGCCGGAACATGACCCAGGGGTGCCGTGGGCAGGAAGACAAGGCTCTGGCCAGGCCTCAGGCACTGCTGGGAATTTAGGGGGAGGGAAGAAGGGTGGGGAGCAACTGCACGTGGTTTATGGCAACAACAGAGCACCCTGCGGCTTCGGGATGTTCTGTCTCTGCTGCTGGCACCCTCCTGTGTCCTCCTGTGTCCTCTCCATCCTCCTCTCGTGGCTTCTCTGGCGTATCCCAGGGCAAGCTGAGAAATGCCCTCCCAGGCAAAGATGAGCCAAGGGTGCGGCACAGAACTGCAGGCCCAGGGCAGAGTCAGAGGAGACCTGGGGCTCTCAGGGAGGAGCCAGCGCTCAGCCCGAGGGGAGGGAGGCTAACTAGGCACTGTCTGAGGCCGGGCCAACTCCCCCCACACACCAGGTTCCTCACCTCGTCACCTGGTGTTCAGCAGGTGCTGGCCTGACTCAAGGGTGAAAGGGGTTGAGTTCTCTTGTACGGGAGGAGCTCCCCTGACCCCCAAGTTCATAAGAATATGATGCAGGAGGTGGAATGAGGACAGGACAGCTAAGCTATGGGCCTTGCCACTGAAAATCAACAGGCGAATGACTCATTGTGATGGATGTTGATGGATCCAAGGTCGCTTTGCAGGAAGGGATGACCTTCATCACCCGCCCTGGGGGGGCCAGGGAAGGGACTGCTCAAGGAAGTGGAACCCAGTCTCCTGGTGACCCTCTGCCCTCCTCCCAGCTTGTGTGCAGTGATACATCTGTCATTTCTGGTAGGAACAGGAGTTTCCGTGGGCACAGGGCGTTCCTCATGGTGGCCAGGCAGGGAAGGCGGGCAGGCAGAGAAGAGAAAGCAACATGCACAGGAAGAGGGAGCAGGGAGTCTGAAGCGGTAGTGCTGGGGGGTCCTCAAAGGTGGGTGGGTATGGCGGCCTGGGGAGACCTGGGGAATCCACGGAGACAGTGCTCTGGCACCTGTGGCCGAGGAGGGCGCTGCGTGGCCAGTCACAGGCAGCCAGGGGGCAGGAGGCCTGCTTCTCCATGTGCTTGCCCTGTGCTTGCCCTTTGTCACACGTGCTGGGCCTGTGAGTCCTTAGGGCCCTTCCAGGGGCTCATAATCACCCACATTTTCTTCTATTGTTTTCTGTCTTAGTCAATTCTTGAGTCACCCCAGAGTCGGGCTGGCAATTTCTGTACCAAAATAGTTCCTAAACCCTGAGCCTTCTGGGGAATTACAAGGGAGCAGGAGCCTTGGCACTGGTCCCTTTGGAGCAAAGTGTCACCTCTGCTTCTCTTGCAGCTATCTGAGAGGATCGCGAGGAGCTGCGGAGCACCTGCAGCTGGAGAGGGACTGACCAGCAGAAGCCAGCAGCTACCTCTCAGCCAGGACCCGCCCGCAGGAGGTGGCCTTGCCTCCTCCTCACCTGTGTTCACCACCTTCCCATCCCTCCCTCCCAGAGCCGCATGGCGAGTATCCCAAGGACACAGAAATGGGCTGCCAAGCCAGGGTTCTGTAATGTCCTTGGGGTTGTAAGCAAGGGGAGCAAGGCCCTTCAGGGTCTGAACACCTAGTCTTGGACTGTCCCCTAGTTTTAACGATGTCAGCTGGGCGGGGATCTAGGGCCCAGCCTGGAAGAACAGGCAGGGCACTTCCCTGTCCACCTGGTTCCAGGACCCCTCAGTTGACCTATGTCTGCACATGTCCACCTGTCCCCACCCAGACAGGCAGCTGGGATGACTCAGGCATTCGCTCCACTGTGTTAAGGGCTTGGTGGGCGCATTCTGCCCTAACTGCGTGGTGTGGAGGACCAGAAGTCATGCTTCTAAGAACCTGGCCAGAGAAGACACTTCCCTAGTGTATCTGGTGGCAGGGGTGTCTAGAAGGACCAAAGCAGTAAAAGCTCACTCGAGGGCTGGGAGACCATCAGACGTGTCAGAAACAGCGACACCAGGAAGCCAAGAAAACACCCAGGAAACTGCATGCGAGAGAGCAGCATGCTGGGAGCCCTCCGAGCAGGAGGCAGGGTGAGTCTCGGGGTCTGTGGAGTGCAGAAGCAGGAAGTGGGGACTGGGGCGGGGAGCAGGAAGCTCATGGCCTAGACCACACATGGGAAGCCCAAACTGGCCATGCGGGCAGGCAGGGCGACGCCATACCAATGGGCACGGGGCATCCAGTCCGTCCAGCCCTGGTAACCCCGGCTCCCCTTTCTCTCCTTTAAAACCTCGATGTCCCTGTTCACAAAATCAACCACGATGATTATTTAGGTCGAGGGTGGCCAGCTCCAACTGTGCAGTGGAGGGTGCTGTCCTAACCTGACCAGGATGCAGGACACCGAACACCTACACACGGGGCTGAGTCCTAGTGGTCCCGTGTCCCACACTCAGCCTCTGTGCCAGCAGAGTTCAGCTGGGGGCTGCACACAGTCGCCCCTCTGCACTGACCCCCCTCTCTGTTCACAGATTCACGGGGAGCAGCTGCAGGCAGCCTTCACCTGCAATGCCTCCTAGTTTCCAGAGCCTCTGGATGGACTAAGAGGGAATCTGAGAAACCCCGGAAGTGCCACTCATCCTAAGAGACTGGCTCTTTGGGGAAGGCTTCCTGTGGGTGTCCTCCGATCCATTTTGGTCTGCAGCTTCCAGGTTTGGGCTGGCTGGTGGGCAGTGCGAGGCTGTGTATGAAAAGACTCTTGGGTGGCCCTGTCCTGCCCACACTGGGCACGGGTGGCCCTCGGGAGATTCTGTCTGGTATCCTGCATCTTGACCAAGTAAGGATTCAGACAACTGCTGGCCGTAGAAGTGGTCCCAAAACAAAAAAGGCAAATCGTGGCTAATAAATGCTGCACTGGCTTCCAAAGCCAGGCTCGAGCCTACTGCCGAGGCCTTCTCTAAAGCCTCTCTCCGCGTGGTTTCTTCACTTCCATGCATCAATTGTTCTGCGTCTTCAAAGAAAACGGATTCAAAGGAAAGGGACTGAGCCATAATTGTTTGCAGCTGGGGTTGGAAGGCAACACCCACAGCTGGCAGCATTTCCAATGAGCAGACAGACTTTGGTAGCACCAGTGTAGTCATTTGGTTCTCATCTTAGCTGATTTGCCTTCTTTGTTTCCAACTTGAAACCTCAAGGAAAAAACCAGAACAATGCAAGTGAAAAATGAAAACATACCAATGGACAGGGGGCATCTAATCCAGGTGCTCCTTGGTCTCCCTTATCCCCTTTAGGCCCTCTAGAGCCTTTCTTTCCCCTCTCCCCCTGTAAATAATGGTTTAGTCCAAGGGAGAAAAAACACAAACATCAAAACTTTAGGATCATTCATGTGTTAAGCTTAGAGACAGAAAAAGAAAATTAAAGAGGAAAAAGTAGGTCCTCTTAGTTGGGATATTCTGCCGAGCAGGCTTCAGAGTCAGTACCCATCTCTTCCCTTTAAGTACCCGAGAATTCAGCTAAGGTGGAGGCTGGGAGGTGGACTGGAGGCGTTGATGCTCGGGGTTCAGGTGCTAGGCCCAGAGAGGGTCTGGGATGAGCTGAACGATGAAGGGAACCACTTCCTTCCCTCTGAAGGGCTCTGCGCCCATAAGATTTTGTCTCAGTTCATTTTCATCTCTGATGTTCCGCCAGGGGTCAAGGTGATTGTGTTTAGTCTCGGGTGTGTGCCTGCCTGCACATGTGTGCAAACATAGTATATATACCAACATGCCTGTGCACGTATGTGCACACATGCATACACGTGAGTTTGGGCGTGTGTATATGTGGTTCTCACCTGGCTTCTCCCATTCAGTGTGAGTCTCTGGTCCATCCTGGCCTAAGGTCACAGTCAGCTGTTTTTATATATTGTATTTTATTTTATCACACAGAACTATTGGTAGATGGACACAGCGGTTCACAGAATTCATTTGTTTCTGAGCAGCTTCGGCAAATGTCATCTACTTTGGACCCTATTATCTAACTGTGCCAGGCTTCATTTAAAGAAGGGCATAGGGGGACTCTTCAGAGTGAAGAGTCATCTTGTAATGAACTGGAATTTGGATCTTCAGGTGATCTTGTGTGTCCTTGAAAAGGGACCCAGTGCACCCCGAGGAGGTTTCCCAGAACTCTCCTCTCTACAGGGTGGTATCATGCTTGGGGCTTCACTGTGTCACTCTCGGACGACAGGACCTGAAGGCTGGGGCAGTGTTTTGATCAAAACAAAGGCTTAGAGTCCAAGCTGGTTCTGCCAATTGTAAGGAGCATGACTTTGGGAAGTGACTTAACCTCTCTGAGCCTCAGTTTTTCCACTTGTAGAGCAGGTAGAGTAGTACCTGCTTCACTTGTGGTGAGGAACGTGTGCAAGTGAGTGTGTGCTAGTGAGGCAAAGGGTGTGTGTCCAGTGGAGGATCACTGCTTTCTGATGAAAATAATGAGTCACCCAACACTGGGTCACATTCTGAGGACCTGGCATCGCCCCAAACCCAGTGCCTTCTGAGGATGTTGGAGTAGGGGCTCTTCCTACGCCTTGCAGCCTCCTAACACACATGAGGCCTCGCAAGAGGGAATTCCAATTGGTGAGGGGTAAACGGGCAGATAAAGGGGAGTGCAGAGGTTTCTTAACTGATAAAAGTAAGAGCACGAAGTTGATCTCTGAGGGAAGATTTCAGAGGGTGAGGAGGGCAAGGGAGAGGATGAGGATGGGTTAAAGTGGGTTGAACATTCTGGGGAGAAAGATGGAAGGAGTAAAGGAAACGAGAGCAGTGGGGGGAGAGGAGGAAACAGGGAGGGCTGAGAGATGCAAGGCATGCACACACGTGCACACACACCACACACACACACCACACACACACACACACACGCAGGCAGGCGTCTCAGAGCGGCTGCAGACCTTTCCAGTTGGCTGGCCACAAGGCAGCTCCCTGGTATCACCCAGTTTCCCTGATGACTCAGGTGCTAGCCAGGACCTCCCCTGTACCCTCTGACTGAGACCTCATCCTGCTCCTGGCTCCTGGGCCAGCTTCACAGAGCTGCTTAGAGACAGGGGCTCCCCTTAGTAACCACACAGAACAGCCTCTGCACTGTCATGTGAGTCCTTAGCAAACTCCTGTTTGGGGCCCTGGGCCTTTGGCTCTACCATGAGAAGCTTCTCCTTCCCTGAACAGGGAAGGGGCCTCCAGACACTGAGGGAGACACCAAGCAGCATGATCTTAAAGTTGTGTCGTGGTTTACCTAAAGGGAGGAGAGGTCTCTGGTGGAGGCCCGGGCACCACGAGGACAGAGTTAGGGGGCTGCCAAAGGGAATTACCCTCTAAAATGTGGAGGAGGGGTTTCATCATCCAGGGGGGATAATGGGACTTCGAACCACAACTGGGGCTCGGCCCCGGTGGCATTTTATCTTGACTAAAGCATCTGGATCCTGAGCTTTCAACAGAAAAATAAAACAGTGTAGAACACTGAGTCTGCGTGGGCCTTTGGAAGCCTTATTACCAAATCCTTAGTTCCTCCCCAAATCCTGATAATGCTGGTGGAAAAAGAAGGCGTGAAGAGGAGGAGAGACAGATCTCTTGGATTAAGAGAATAATAGCTCTTTGATTCTGACAACTGCTCTTTGGCATAAGAGTATGGAGTACCTTGTGTGACTATACTGTTTTGTGAAATTAACTTTGACTAAGTGACTTATTCTTTTTTTTTTTTTGCAGTACTAGCAATCAGACTCAGGACCTTGTGCTTGTGAGGCGGGCACCAGAACCACTGAGCTAAATCCTTGGCCCTAAGCGACTTACTCTAAATTACATAGGGGTGGGGCAAAGTGTGTCAACACTAGTGAGGAGAAGTTGAGAAGAATTATTTCCCCATTAATTCCTGGAATTGAATAATAAATAATTCAACAACTTTTACTCGTTTGGCACCAAAGTCCCAGCCAATCAATCTCTTCCTCTGTCCTGCCTCCGTGACAAGGGCTCCGTGTCTGTCCTTCTCCACTTCTAGAGCGAAGTCGTCACTGCCACTAGTAGGGCTAATTTTGGAGTCTTCAAATAGCTCAGTGCCTTAAGCCAACTGAAAATGTCTCAAGAAATAGGTTTTGAAAATATAAATCAAATATAATAAAACCAGAGCACTTTAGAAATAAGTCAGAAAAGAGGTTAGCATGCCACTGACGAGGTGGAATGATCGCATTGGTCAGGCCCCAATTCCTTTGTGATGCCCCAAGGAAAGTGGCTTCGTAGTTGGCCTTAAAAAGCTGGCCGAGGACCTGGAAGTAGATCTGTTCGTGCCAGCGGCTCCTCCACTTGGTCTTGCCATGAGCAGTCTGGCAGGGTGGCTCTGTCTGCTCCAACTGGCTTATATAATTTGTGGGACAAAGAGAGTTGCTTTGGACAAACTGCAGTGAGGAAAATTTAGATAGGGAAGCACCAGCAGTACTGAAGAGAATGGGATCAAACTGGTGCTCCATACAAACACGCAGATGCTGTCACTTCCTATCCATGAACATGGCGTCAACATTAACGGATCAGTCATGTGAACTGGGTTCTGGAGTCTGTGTCGTCTACCTCCAGCTCCCTGGGGGAACTCAGTACATTTCAGCCTCATTCTGGGCTATGTTTCTCTACCTGCTCCTTCCCTTCTTTTTCTTGTAAGATCCTGAGATTATCTGACCATCCAGAAGATGGTCCTGGGCCTCTTGAGAAGGATGTCATAGAGGAGACATTTTCAAAAGGATCAAGTTGTTTCTTGATCAGATGTAGTCTAATTATCCTCGCCGTGCCCACATGCCCAGGACACGGCCTGTGTCACATACTATCATGTGGCTCTGGGTGCCATGCTAGGTGCATCTTGGTGAAGATGGCAGAAACCAGGAAAGAGGCCTAGGGGCACAGTTTGTTTCAAAGTCCTACAGACTCTTTTCAAGGGAAAAAGCAGCCATGGTGGGTTTTTTTTAAAGACTTGGCCACTTCCTACTTATTTTAGGAACTGGAATTTATTTCCCTGCTCACCAGTGGCCTGGAATTCCTGGCAAGACGAACTTTCAGAGAGTGAGGATGAAGTAATGATAGATCTGAAAATATCATTTAGGGGCCTGTTATCAGGGCAGCGTGGAGAGTGCTGGACCCAGAGCTGCCGTTACTGGATGGCAAGTGAATGTAATGGTCACTATGGGAGTCAGCCTCCCTCGAAATGTGGAAAAATACACGCTCCAATTTCAGGATTAGCCCGGGCTCCTGACGTGCCACGTCTTAAGCCCGTTACTATAAACCTTTTCAATTTAGGATGATTTATCAGGAAACACCGTATTTCCATGTTGGGTCCAAAAAGCCCAATCGATCATTCCACCCCATCCTGAAAACATTAGTTACAGGGCCAAAGTGTGAGGGCTTTGACTTACCCGGTTTCCTTTGTCCCCGGGTGGTCCATGTAAACCCTGCAATAAATCAGACAAACGAAGACACATTAATGAGCAAATGCAGAACAGCAGCCACACGGTCTTCCTTCCAGGCGCAGAGAGCTCTGTGCTGGTGCCTGATGCAGTGGAGACCAGTGTAATCATCCCTATGTGCGAGAAGAACAGATAAGCAACCCCCTGAGGGCTTTGCTAGAGGCAAAGTGGAGACCAAGCTTCTGGTTTTCTCCCTCTGGAGCCCTCATCCTGGAGTGGGTCCTTCCACCTGCTGCACAGGACTCCAGGCAGAGAGATGCTCCATAGCTCTCCCACTAGGTTCTTGCAGGTAAATGACTCCACAACTTCTCAGACCCTCTCGTGAGGTGGCAAATGGCCTTGAGGAATAATTGAGAGCAGAGACTGGCCTGGACTGGCCTCCTTAGGCCACAGTACCACACCTTTAAGTCAGGGAGTTGTCTAGGCTCTTTCATGTAGAAACTCAGCTTTTACAGTGAAGCACCAGCCCAATGCACTGCTGTCTACGCCCCAGGGTCTGGCTCCCTTGGCAAAGCTGCTTGGGTTTGGGGGTGTCTTCTTTTTGTTTTGTGGCGATCTGGACTAGATGGCGGCTCTTCTCTGAGGGCAGAGGTGATGGCCTACTCTCCTGGGAGGCCCCATGTACCCGACGCAGGGCTTCTGGGATGTGCTGTTATAACCTGTGAGTTGGTGCCCTAGGCTTAGCATCTGGCCCCCTGATAATGCCTTTGGCAAGCTCTGGCTCCCCAACCAGTAGTTTCAGTGGCTTCCTCATCACGGAATGCTCCAGGCTCTGGTGTTCTGTTTTGTCTTGGTTTCTAGTGGGTACAGGGGTGGGGGAGCAGATGGAGGGAGGGAGAAACACACAGAAAGAACCAGAAGTTGTCTGGCTCCAAGGAACTCACAGGAAGCCCAGCTGCTCCCGTTGGTCCTATCATCCCTGGATCTCCTTTGCTGCCCTGAAATGAGAGAAAGAAGCCCATGAATCCTTCCTAATGCGGTAACAACCTTTGGTCACCATTTCCTATTCTGGCACAAAGCCCAGACAGCCTCTCCAGTCTCCTCAGGGCCCTCAGGAAGCAAGGGCCCTGTGGAAGACTGGGGGCTGCTGATGCTGACTCTGCCCAGGGCAGCTGGGAGCCTGGCATTCTTTCTCTCCAATACAGCCTGTCCAAAACTCTCCAGAAGGACTGGCTATAAGGGCTGGGCCAGAAGAAAAAAGGGCAGGACAAGGCAGCTTTGATGTCCTCTCTGGAGCCCCAGCGCAGCTCTCAGAGCACCATTTGACCTCTGCAGTGCTGCCCTCTCCCACCCCATCAGCCCTGGAGGCAGGTAGCAAGGTGAGTGGACAGAGAGGGGAGCTTTCAGCAGGCGGACAACCAATGGGATGGGATGGAGCTCAGGGTATCTATGACTTGGTCAGAGACACACAGGGACCATGGGGACAAGCCTAATGCTGTGGCCTCCTGACTTCTTGATGTCCTCTGGGAACCTTCTAATCACCAAAGGACACTCTATGCTGTAGTGGTCCCTAAATCACTGCAAGTGCAACCCTAGGCAGAGACCACAGCCCTGGGGTCCTTGCCAGGATGCGCCATGACAGATACCAGGTGAGTGGACAGAGGTGGGGGCTGTGCCTCATCTGTCCATGTCGCTGCACTCAGAACCACAGGCCTGCCAGCTCCCATGGGGTGCTGTGGCAGTGACAGAAGGGAGGGACAGTGGGGCCCCACGTCCCAGGCTGGCACTGAGGAGGGCCTGGTTACCCAGGTGGGGAGTGCTCACCCTCTCACCCTTTGGTCCCGCGGGGCCTGGAATGCCAATTGGTCCTGGGGTACCCTGGGAGGGAGAGAGCAGAGGTGAGAGGCTGAGTGCTGGGAGCCTGGAGTCCTGCCTGACTCCTGAAGTGAGCGAGGTCCAAGGCCCAGTTTTCAGGGTTGGCGAGGCCAGGCGTGTTCAGCGCAGTCATGTGACTGAGTTGTGATCTTTTTGGGTTTTGGGATCTCAGAGGAGAAAGCACCCCTACCCCACCCCAGAGCCAGATTCATGGAATGAAACCCTTTCACATCATAACCAAGCTCACCAAGGCTGAAAACTATAGGAGAACGGCTGCTTAGTTTGCTCCCAGAAGCACTTGGGAGAGAGGTGACCCCATTCCAGGACAGGGGCACCCCTTTACTGTCATAGCTCCACATGCAGCAGGAGGGTCTTCATGCCACAGAGACCAATGCGGACGCACACAGAGGCAGGCGAGAAGGTCATTCAGCAGCGCTCACCCTGCCACCCCCGTGGACATTTCCTGGCTTCAGCCTGAGGAACAGGCTGGAAGGGAGTGACAGCCTCCTGGTGTCTGTCTGCACTGGCCTGCAGGGAGCTGGGGCAGGACTCGCCTGCCTGCTAGGGGTGCAGGGAGCTGGGGAGCAGCCGCTGGAGCAGCGCTGCTTACAGAAGCTGAGGCATCATCAGGCGTCTTCCCCAGGTCCTCATCTGGAGCCAGACTGGACCAGCCTGTATTTCACAGCTCATATTTCTCTGGCTCAAGGCCTATGTAACTAACTTAGATGGGCACGCAGGGTGCAGGGGGTTCTGTGAGCCGCTGTGAAAGCGAGACACAAGCAAGTGGGAAAAGGCTGGTGCCTTCACGTGCCCCTTTGCATCGATCAGGAAGAAGGGCCGTGGGCATCCATGACAGCACCACCGGTAAAAGCCGGAAACAGGCCAGGCTCAGAACTGGACTCAAGGGTCCTTGGAGGCCTCTGACTCTTGGGTCCTGGCAGAGTCCCTTGGCTGCCTGAGTGCCAGGTCCTCCCACTGTAAAATGGGGTAACGTGAGTGTCTGCTCCTGGGCTACCACCAGGTCGCAATGCATGAATGCAGATTACTGTGTTAGCCAGGGGTCACAGCCCCTGTCCCTCCCTCCATCTGCGCATCACAGCCTCACTGCTAGGTGGGTCATGGGCCCACTAGGCTACAAAGCAGCCAGCAGGCAGGCAGGGATACACACAGCTCGTGTGGGCAGTGCAGAGGGATGGTCCCCACACCATGAGAGGTGACAGTCTGATGTCCACAGGGAGACATCAAGGAGGGGACTGAGACTGAGACGAGGCCCCTGTCTGGTGCCTTGGTTGTTTGTCACACAGAAGGGCTGGCCCTCCCCTGAGAAATGGAGAAGGGGATGCGAGAGTCCTGGCCCTGGGAGCGAAAGGCCTACAGTTACAACATGTGTGGGGACACGGAGCTGGAAGTGGCCTCTCCACTCCACCCACACCCACCAGGCTGGCCGCGCAGGACCGGGAAGACCCCACGGGCAGACAGGAGGTAGACAGAGCTCACAGCATGAAGACAACACAGCAGGAAGGGCACACAGACACTGGTGTTTGCTGGGGACTCGGCTGTCCTTCGGGAGCTGGGACGGTGCCTGCAGGCCCATGGTCCCTGGGTGGACAGGTGGACAGGGCTCTCAGACGCAGGCCGGTCCTCTGGCCAGGAGGCCTGCAAAAGCACTCTGACCTGAGGGTGGACAAGACCCTGTGGTGTCTGTGGTGGGGCAAGGATGCCTCGCTGAGGAAATAGGGCCACAGTGGGACAGACATGAGGGGTCACAGGCTGGGCGCGGGTTGGGTGGGGGGAGAGGGGAGAAGTGACACTCACCGGTGGCCCCGGCCTGCCGTCCAAACCTGAAGCTCCCTGGACAGTGTGACCGAAAGGAGGAGAAGGGAGGAGTGGGAGGGAGAGAAAGGGACAACGGGAAGGGAGAGTGAGTGAGCTTGACTCTGGACAGACACACACGCTGGCATCAAACACGACGGGAGGGACGAGCCTGAGGACAGGGGTGTTTACAGGGAGACCAGGACGACACGGAGACACCAACGCTGAGGCCACTGCTGAGCAGGCTGGGACAACACCCATGCAGAGGCCCTCGGTCCTCCACGCGCCCCGAGCCCCTTGTGCTCCATTCAGGAAACCTCAGGCTCCAGGGAAAAGGATAGAGAAAGGGAGTCCTGGGAGATGCCCGCACCAGGGCTGTGCGCTCCTGCCTCACTGAGGACCCAGGGTAAGGGCCCCTCTCGGCCTCTTGCGTGCTGGCTGAGGCCAGGCCTGACTAGCCCCTCCTCCCTTAATTGGGTCAGCCCTGAGACTCTATCATTGGAAACCTAGGCAGAAGCTGTGAGTAAGAACACTGGCCGTGCTTGCCATTTCTCTAGCGTTTTATCTTCTGCAGAACTCAACACAAACTCAATCTTTTCACAGATTGCAAACAAGGGTCCGTTTATAGAGGAGGTCTTGGAAGCAGCTGACTGTGTCATAGGCCTAAAGCCACACACATCCCTCTTAGCCAAAGGGCATCGGGGACGATGTTCAGGCCCATGCCCACTAGTGACGGATGCTGGAAATTGAGCTCTTGCTACAGTGCCAGGCTAAGAAGCTGTCCCTGTGGCCCACCAAGAAAATGAGGAGGACATTTTCTAAAGGTGCTGGTGTGACTACCCAAGGAGAAGTCAGCAGGAGCTTTCTAGCTAGTAAAGTCTGAGTTCCTGGAAATTGCTGCTAACTGAGCTCCGAGGTGAGCCTCCGCTTCAGGACTTTCAAGCTGGAGGAAGTCCCTGGGAGAAGAGGCCAGAGAGTTGATTCCTCCCAGAGAAAGAGATGGGTGGTAGAAGATCCGCCCTGGTTCTCAGGGGGAGGCCTGTCTGGCTCTGGGACTGCCCGCGACCCTCAGGCTGCAGCTGAGGTTCTCAACTCCAGGGAACATTAGCATCTTCTGGGTGTTGTCACACAATCCAGACACCCAGGCTCTGCCCCAGTCCAATTCCATGAGTCTCCCAGAGCGGGGCACACTCGATCCAAAAGCTGGAGAATTCAGTAGAGCCTGGCACTATGTCTTTCACATGCACTTTTTGTATATATCACCGGTCTGATCCCTGTGTCGTTTGCACGTTAGCCCCTGACTGCATTCTCAGCGGTCACCGGGGTTTGTGGAGACCATGAAGGTGGATGAAGAGAGATTCATGCTTGGGGCAGATGGAGGGAGTTTCCATAGGAGGGAGGGCTTCATCAGTGCAGACACAGCTTGCAATAAGGGAAATGTCTGCTCAAGTCTTCAATCTGTTTATAGACCAGCAAGAAAAATATCCCTACAGTCACGCATTATGACGGTGTAATTATACCTTTAGAGTTGGCAGTGATTATATTAACCAGATTTTCAAGCTCTGCAGAGCTGGGATAATTGGTTTCCTTTTGTTGCTCTGTCCTTTGTGGCTACCTGGGGTAGGGCAGGCCCTGAGTAGGGGACAGAGGAAGGCAATAGCTAAAGGAGCCCCTTTCTGAGGATGTGGACTCAATGGAGACAGCGTCTGGCCCAGTCTGTCCCCAGCTTCCTATGTGACTGCAGGTGGGCATCACTGTCAAGATGACAAAGGTTGCTCATATCCAGAAACCCAACCCGAAGAATGTGATGTGTGCACCTGGATACAGGTGAGAGGTGACAAGAATTCCAGGCCCCAGGCAGCCTGACCTGCTGACCACGAGCCTGCAGCTGTGAGCTGCGGAGCCCTCTGCAGCGCTGGAGACAGGGGCTCAGACAGCTGGGAGTCACCACACTTCACTGCTGAGGTGAGTGCTTGGGAGGACAGAGAAGGTTGTCTTGGGCCTCCCGGGAAATAAGGATAGACACCTCATTGCTCCACCGTCCCAAGCCCTCTGGACTGGGCCTACAAGGGGCAAACTTGATTGACCCGAGTTGGGCACAGGGTCCTGAGAATCAGGGTCCAGAGAATGTTCTTGGCCCCTCTGCTTTTCCATCTGACCCCTTGGGGTGGGCAGGTCTTTCCTATTTAGCTTCACATTCTCCCAGAGCCAAGGCAAGTCCTTCTCTGGGGAAGACACTGGAAAATTAAAGCTTGCAGTCTTGCCTAGGTGGGAAAGAAGGCCGCACAGAGCCCTGGAATGCTCAGAACTTGAGACCTGGACTTTTCAAGCTGCTCTCACCCAACCCCTGGTCAGGGCTTCCCCAGTGGGCTCCTCACAAGGCCTTGCCAGAGCCGCATACTTACGGGTAATCCCAGAGGCCCTCGGTCTCCTTTTTCTCCCTGGACCCCCTTCTCTCCTTTGGCTCCATCTAGTCCTGCTTCTCCCTGAGGAGAGGGGAGAGAGGAGGTCATAGAAAGGCATGTCCCAGACAACTCAGTCCCGTCTTATCCTGGTTTATAGTGGACGGAGGAGGTGCGAGTGGTCGGGCCAGCAGCGGCAGGCTGTGATACCAAGAATCCTGCGTCACTAGCCTATCTTTGTCACAGTCCATATCGGCCACAGCACAAGGGATGAACAGAGTGGGGGTCACACTGGGCACTTCTGGGTCAGGCTTTAGGAGGGGCCCCGCTGCAGGGCAGGACCGCAGGAGCTGCAGGATTTGCTGCCAGATGCCTGAAACACTGCTATCAGCGCAGGAAGAAACTCCCCTGAGTTCGCTAAATAGTGTTGGGACAGAACTAAGGGCCACTGTCAGGCCAGCTGGTGCCCCTTTTATTCTTTTGCAATGGTTTGGTGAAGTCAGAAGAGCCCCAAACCAGAGGTGGACATTCTCTGACCATCTCCATTCTCTGATCCCACCAGTGTGCGTGGACCTGGTACGCAGGACCTGGGTCTGGTGCTACAGTGCTGTCAGTGAAGGGTTTGAGGCAGAGGAGGTGGGAAAAAGGTTTCACTGTTTTCTAACAATCTAGCCTGTCTGCCTGTGGAGTCAAGGGTAGATGGGGAAAATTCTGTGTTCCAAGGACTCCATGTGTCAATGCTATGTGTTAAAGGGAGCACAGGACTTTGTTCTGTCCCAGGGACACCCCATGGCTGGAGCATCACAATGGGCCACTTAGGGAGATCGGTCAGCCGGTCCCAGAAGCACTCCCTCTCTCCATTTTCTGATCTCTAGTTCAGCCCCTCCCCACCTTCTTCCAGCTCCTGTCACATGACCTCTTACCTTTGGTCCAGGCAGACCTTGGAGCCCCTGCATTTGGAATCAAAACAAGCTGCATTAGAACCACATTTCTAGTTCACTGGGTCCCTGCCCACGGGCTGCCCCGGGAGAGCAGGGGTTTGTGCGCAGCATGTAGTCTGGGGTCCCTGCCCATGCCAGACAGAAGAGAACACAAAGAGGGGTGCTGCTTGGGGCTCCTCAGAGTACAGTTGGAGCCAGTTTTCTGTGACCTGTGACTTGTTTCTAAATCTGCTAGCAGCCGGGCACCAGGAGCTAAAGAAAAGTTTTCTGTGGCCATGGCTGATCCCAAATCTCAAGAAGTGGAGACTGAGGAGACCCAGCAAAAATGAAATAAATTCATGTATATAAAGTGTTTAGAATCGTGTTTGGCACATGGTTTCAATAAACGCTGGCTGCTATCACCGTTGTTGCTACTACTTCTCCAAGGAAGACAGGGACGAGTGTCACAGGGACCGTGAGCCGTGCAGAGTGCTGATGAGCGCTGGCTGGATTAGGGAGCCGGGGCCCAGGTACAGTGCAAAGGGCCTCAGGTCACACTTCCGCCACCAGTGGAAGGCCCACTACACAGGCTGATGTTAATGCAGCCCTTTCTATTTTAATCCTGTTTTCTTGCCAGCAGAGTATCTGGAAGGAGGAAGGGGAGGAGCAGGTGTCTGAAAGCAGATGTTGGGCAGAGCTCGGAGAGAAAGCCAGGGCCGCCACGCAGGTCAACTGTTTCCAGAGAGTGAGACACCACTGCGGGCTCCTCAGTGTCCCTGGGATGTCTGACGTAGAGGGACATTGGAGACCTGAGCATAGTGGGCTGAACTGCTGCTGATGAGGCCTCCAAACTCACCGGAGGTCCAGGAGGCCCCTCTGACCCAGGTGGCCCAGGCACCTAGAAGCAGAAACGGAGTCCTGTTATACTCCACGTGGTCCGCCCTCCTGACATGGCCCAGGGTCCTCCTGAGGCCACAGGAAGGCAGGACCTCCACTGGAGGCCAGGCCCATCACAAGCTCCCCTATCATCACACCCTGGCTTAGAGGAGCCGAGACTGGTTGTCTGGAAGGCGGGGAGGATCAAGTGTTTCTAAGGAAAACTCTGTAAGTCCTTCCAGGCTAGTCACCAAGTCCCTGGAGTGCTGCTTCCAACAGAGGAGACTTGGACTCTACTACGGTGGAGGGGGAGGAGCCACTTCTGTACAGGGCTGTGGCTGACGACGATGTCACTGGCTCACCAGCTCCTTTCGGAGTGGGACGCCCCACCCAGGTTCTCAGATGCCTTGGCTCCCCCAGGACAGAATTCCCTGGAATGTGGCCTGGCCGAAGACTTGTCAGTCCCCCCCCAGCCCCAGGCCTCTGGGATGCTGAGCTTTTTGGCTCCATAATTGTCACCTCATAGGAAAAATAATCTTTAGAAACTCCACCTTCTTTAAATAATAAAGAAAGCTTCCTTTTTTCATCTTATAAATCAGAAAAGGATGATGGTAGTGGTTACAGAAATCTATACATGTATTAAAGTTCACAGAATTGTACACTCTTTTCCCAGAAGGAAATTTTTCCTGTATAATAGTTTTAAAACTAAAAAAGTTAGACACATTAAAATACTATATAGAAAGAGAACTGAAGTAAAGAAAAAGAGTAAATTTCTGTTTTATCTGGCTGAGAACTACTGTTAACATTTTGTTTTCTTTCCTTTCTTCCACATTTTTATACATAAAATATGTTGAATGTAGATACTCATGATGATACATAAATATAACTTGGCTTTTGGTCTTCTTCATTTAATTTGAGATGTATTTTCTCAGTTTTTCACATTTCCCACAAGCCTTCTTCCACGGTGAGGCACTGGGCACCGAGAGGCCTGATAATGAGTCACCTAACCAGGGAGAGGAGCAGCGCTTGGCACCAGGAAGATTCTTAAACATGGCAAGGATCATGCCTAGTAGCAGCATTAGCCAGAGTTATTGTCCTTTTTGTTAGGAATAATAACTTTCTAGTTTTTACATTAAATACTTCTGGGAGGGACATTTTGGGATCTAATGCTTCTCCTACACTTGGGGCCATTTTGCAGGGGGCTCCCCATTTCGTAGGGGGCTCCCCATTTCCAACAAGTCACTTACACAGCACAGGATTGAGTCTATCTCACTCCATCAGATGGGGCCAATGGGGCTGCAGACACGAAGGATGATAGGGGCTGGGAACTGAGCACGGAGTGGGCTGGGTGGCTTCTCCCTGAACTCTAAGGAACTTCAGGATGGTCAGACCTCTTCCCACGTGCCACCTTAAGCAGCAGGACAGAAACACTGAGTACGCCGTATAACCCTGCAGACCTGCCCAAGTGGCGGAAATCCTGCAGCACTAGCCTGGGCCCTGCCAATCCCACAGTGCTCAGGAAGCTCCACAGACTTTCAGCCTCCTGCCTTTCACCAGTTAGGCAGTTGGAGTTTGATTCTAGAGCACAGAGGTGCCAGGCATCCAAGAGAGACTGTCGGTTGTGACGAGTCCCTTGTCAAATATCATCTAAGATGCAAAAAAAAAAACCCAGGTGTGACCTACCTCTGCTCCCGGGTCACCCTTCTCCCCGGCTTCTCCTTTCTCTCCCTGCAAGCACAAAACACCAGATTTGAGTCCTGGGGGCCCAGCAGAGCCCCACCCTGCACCTCTGTGACAAACCTGACTGGCCTACCCTCAGCATGGTGGCTGTGGGCTGGCGCTGTGACCCTGACTCCTAGCTTTAGGAGGAGGGGCTGGTGCTCTGCATGGTCCCTGTAGTGGAATGACTCTGGGATGGACCCGTGATTTGTTTCTAAACCACAGAATAGGCCACATGGCACCGTTGATGGCTGTCACCCCTGTGAATGTGTCACAAATCATCACACCCAGGTTATAAAAACAAAAACATGGCATGTGCTAAGATTATGCCAAGAATATGTTATATGAATCCATCTTGCTAGCTCTGGGTACTAGACAGACCACCTGTCTGTCCTTGGCCTTGAAGTAGTAAGCTGAACTGCCTACCACAGGGAGGCCACGTAGTTGGGACTTTAGGTGACCTCTAAGCCGAGAGACTCAAGGAACTGAATTCTGCCTCCAGCTAGGGAGCTGAAAAGAGAGCTCTCAGCTCCAGATAAAGGCCCAGCTGGCCGGTACCTTGGCTGCAGCCTGGTGAGACCTTGGGCAGGGTGCCCAACCAGGACACCTCAGCACCTCAATCTCCAAAAAACATGCTGTTGGAAGCTGCTACATTTGTGGTGACTTTATACACCAGGAGAAGATAAATAGGGTCCCAGAGCCCAGAGCCTCAAAGGGGTCATAGAAGAGGCTGATGGAGCAGCCACGAACCCCTCCATCTCAGAGCTGTCCACCCTGGAACGGGGGCTGCCACCTGTCCTGGCACTGGGTGAGATTGGGACTGGATGACACCTAAGGCATTTCCCACTTTCAAGGAAGGGACTCTGAGTCCAAGAGGCCAGTACTCCAGCAGCCCAGAGGTAGGTGTCTGAAGACAGGTCTCTGTGCTGTGGGCTGAGGAAGCTGGAACCCGTGGGCATGGAGCAGCTGCCTGTCACAGCAGTGAGAGGACTCACTACGGCTGCGACACTGCACCAGGCTCCCCGGCGGGGCCTGTGAGGAGCGACCTTGCTCCTGTACCTTCTCTGCAGCTGCCTGCCAACACCCCTGCGCCCGGCCCTCTCGCCTTACTGTAAATCCTGGGAGCCCGATGGGGCCGGGCAATCCTGTCGCTCCAGGCCTCCCTTGGTCACCTGGTTCTCCTTTCTCCCCAGTTGGGCCGTCTAGACCCTACAGACCAACAAAGACCTCTGTTAGAGAAGCTCAAGGTCGTCATGCAGAGCATCTGTGGCACAGGCCAGCCTGCATGCATGGGCGGCTGCGTCCTTCCAAGGCTGAGTGTTTTAACAGTCCCTGTTTCATAGATGGAAAAATGAGAAGGCTCCCAGGTCAAGCTAGCAGCCTGGCTGGACGCCGCCGAGGCCCCTTTTACACAGGAAACCTCTCCTGGGACTGGGCTTCTTCATGCTCTCTATACCCCTGACCATCTCTTTCCCCAGTGGCCCATGAGGTATACAAGGACGGTATACAAGGATGGCATTATTACACGGTTTAGACTTAGTGATTTTTCCCCAGGGTACGATCGGGAGACTGTCCTTTGTAGAGTGGCCTGAGGAGAAATTGAGAGACTATCTCTCATTCTGTTAAGTCCTGGCCCCAGGTTTCCACCCCAGGTAGCAGCTGACATTGTGCAGAGCAAACATCAGACGTGAAGGTGGCACATGGACGTGGGCCGGCAGCACTGCCACTCACCGGTGAGCCTGCTTGTCCGGTCTCCCCCTTCTCTCCGGGGCTCCCCGGCCGTCCAGTCTCTCCCTTTGTTCCTGGAGGTCCATCCTTCCCTGGAGGCCCTTGTGGGCCAGGGGGGCCCATGTCTCCTGGTTTGCCACGAGGTCCCTTTAGAAAATATCAATAGCACTTCTCAGGCCCAAAAAGGAAAAGAGGAGAACGGAGGAGAGAGGCGCAAGACCAGAAATGACAGGGCTGTCTACAGCACTTGGCTTTTTGGTGCTTGATTGGAGCAGGCAAAGAGACCATTCCAAGCCAGCCCCGTGGCTCCCTATCCCCCTTTCCTGCCCCCCTCAGGGGCTCACAGCAAGCTTGTCTAGAAGCTTTTGGCCCCTCCGACCCTACGAGCGAGGCTAGTTTGCAGGTGCTCTTCTTACCTTTTCCCCGTCGTGTCCTGGAGGGCCTGGTAGTCCAATTTCCCCCTGTAGCCAGAAGAACTAACAGTGAGTCTCCGAGCAGAGACAAGGATAGTGGTCACCTATACGGCCCTTCCTGGGTGTCAACCAGCCTTCTCTGCACTTTCCCACAGAGCCCGAGGAACGTTACTCCTCCCCACAGTCCTGAGAGGGGAGGCCCCTTTGTTGTGCCTCTGGGGCTCAGGGCCCTGGCTGTGCAGGACCACAGTTAGTGACTGAGAACAGGGACACGAGTCCGGCGTCCCAGCTTCATGTCCATGTTGCAGCCCCCACCCTTTGAGCACATGGTCTCTAAGGCCCTGGCTCTGTCTCCACTCGTCTTGCTCCTCCTGTCTCAGCTGGCCTCTGGGCCTTCCTTCCTCTTCCCACCAGCCCTTTCCTTCAGTTAGGGAGGCAGGATCGGGAGGCCTGGCAAATGGTGTTGGTGTGTCCAGTGGGGCAGAGAGGAAGGACAGTTCTGCCCAATGGCTCAGGGGAGGCCTGGAATTGGGCTTGAAACATGAGAAGTTTCCAGGGTAAGAAAGAGAGGAAGGGACTTGAGGGGCAGGGGCCTCCTGAGCAAACAGGACAGAGGGGTGGTGTCTCTGTGAAAAACCACCAGGCTGGGTGGGCATAAGGACCAAGGGGAAGATATGACTGAGGGCTGTGGGATTCAAATGCCACCCTGTACAAGGGCAGCTTGGTGTTCTAGTGGTTCTAGGGGTTCATCTCCAGTATCAGGGGTACAGCCCTGGGCAAAATGGGTAGCAGGACCCACATGCTCTGGAGCAGGAAGTGCAGGCCAGAGCGTGGCAGTGCTTGGGAAAGATGAGAGATGGCCCTGGAGTCACGTGCTCAGGGATGCTGTGTCCTGACAGGTCTCACCCTCACCCCCCTCAAGACAAGTGTTACCTTTTGTCCTGGAGCTCCAGGTGGGCCGATTTGCCCGGGAAGGCCAGGAGGTCCCTAAGAAAGAAAGGAGAGACACATAGAAGAATTTTCCAACTAGGAGGGTGGTTGTAAGGAGGCTGGCTTACAGCTGAGTGCAATTATTTCTTCAGGAGTAGAAACACTTTATTTTTTGCAAAGGAAATCCTAGAATAGGAATAGAGAAGCATTCAGTGTGTTTGGGTTGAATAGAGTGGGCTAAGAATCGTGACCAATAGCCTGGCCTCACTGTCCTTCCGAAAGTGTGACTCCATTCCACAAAGGTTCAGAAAAGACACATTCAGTCCATAGAGACAGAAAGCAGCTCTGTGGTGGCCTTGGGTCAGGGCAGCATGGGATCAACTTCCTGGGTCTAGCATAGAACTTTCTGAAGATACGTGGTATCTGCATTTGTGAAACTCATCAAATTCTACACTTAAAATGGGCACATTTTACTGTGAGCCGAACCTAAGACTGGTTTTAAAAGGAAAAAATTTCCAGGACAATTTTATTTCCTATACAATGGACACTTGAGTTATGGCTGGCCTCACCTACAAACAACTTGGGTTATGACTGGAATTTTAGTTTTAACTCATGACCAAAGTCTTGAGTTATGACCTGAGGCTGGTCACTTGTGCAGCTGTAAACACTCTCGATACCAGAACAGTGCATGTAAGTGCAGCTTAGTGTCAGTGTGAGCCCAGATGGGCATGTTGTGGATATGATTTTGCTTCATATAATCGCGACAACTACTCTTATCAAAGTGGCCCCCAAAAAGGCTAGAAAAGAAACTATGAAAGGAAGAGAAGGTAATGAAAGCAATCACAATTGAAAAGGAAACTGTGGAGAAATGAGAGTGGCATTCATGTTACTGATCTTGCTAATATAGTACAGCATGTTGAAATCCACCATTGTGACAATCTTACAGAGAAAAAATTTTTATAACGAAGCTAGTGTAGCTAAAGGTGTTATTCAAATTAGTAAGTTGTAATCAATGCTAAATAAGGTAGAAAGCTAATTATTAATGTGGAGGATAAACCAAAGGAAAATGGCAGATTATAGCCTAAGTCTGTATATTTGTGAAAAAGCTACGAGGGCTATACATGCAGACCTCATAAAGGACATTCCATCAATGAGTGATAATGGTGAAACAATTCATTCCTGTGAGGGGTGGTCTCACAGTGTTAAAGTGGGCACTGGGGTTCATAGCATAACTAGTCATGGTGAAACAGCCAGTGATAATAAAGAGGCTGCTGAAAATTACACACACCACTTCAAAAACTACAACACACAGAAATGCCTTTTGCTTGCGTGAAGTTTCCAACTTGGATGAAACTGGTCTTTTCTGGAAGGAAATGCCCAGGGCAGCATACATTACCCAGAAAGAGAAGAAAATGCCAGGCTATGAAGGAAAGGCTAACCTTACCACTGTGTGCCAATGTGGACAGTGACCTCAAGGTAAAGCCTCTCCTGGTTTATCACTGAGACTTTGAAAGGGTTCAGAAAACAAATGGTGAATAGGCTAGAGGTATAGATCTAACACAAAGGTCTGGGGATTAAGAGTACTTTTCTTGAGTGGATCAGGGAGGCTTTTTGTCCCACTGTTAAGAAATATCTAGGTGAGAGGTTTACCACTCAAGGCTCTCCTCCTCATGGACAATGCTCCTGCTCACTCACGAGATTTGGAAGAATTGGCTGAAGAATTCTCACGGCTCTCAGTCGAGTTCCTCCCACCTGATACAACTCCTGTATTGCAGAACTTGAGTCAGCAGGTTATAGCTGACTTGGAGAAGCTACATACCAACGAACTATTTCTAAACTGTTTCTGGATGGTTTCAGATTTCATTCTTAAAAAGTTTTGGAAGGAACATTACAACATCCTTTTTTCTGTAGGGTTAATTGAGAAATCCTGAGTCAATGTCTCTCTAAGGACACCGAGATTTGCCTGGAAGAAATTATGGCTTAAAATTATATCAGAAAGAGACATTGCAGGCTCAGTAAAGGAGCTGGAGCCTTCAGTTGACCCTGTGGCTGATAACACTGTCAATACAGCAGAGTCCACAGGCTGAAGGTGGACAGTGGTGATGTTGAGGAACTGGTGGAGGGACACGCAGAGGAACTGTCTACAGAGGAGCTTCAGCAACTTCTGGCTGCAACAGAAAGTGGTGGCTGAGGAGCTTTCTGAAGAGGAGGGGGGGCATCAACAATCAGTGCAGCAAAGTCCTTGTGAAATAAAAGAAATCCTGAGAAAATGGACAGAAGGCCAACCAGACAGAGAAAAAGCCATTGTTGCATTCACTTGCTTCACCACAATGCTGTGTCAGACTGTAAGAATAGTGTTAATGGAAAGACAGAAACAGACAACCTTGGACCAGTTTCAATACTGAAAAAGTTGAGACCTGATGAGCCAGAAGCAGGTCCCAGTGGACTACAAAGTCTCTCAAGGAGAGAAAGGACACAGAGAGCCAGACTCCTGATGTTCTCAGGGAAGGTGACGCTCCTCCCAACCAATAACTATATTTCACTTCATTTTCCCTTCCTGCAAGCCAAACATGTCACTTCACATGGTGAGTACAGTATGAAATTGTTGTTTCTAATAAACTGGGCACATTTTATAGCCTTTTGGTGAAACACTTAGAAAAACTACTGGTGTTTCGGGTAAATTATGCACATTATATACCCTTTTTATTACGAGAAGGTTAGTTAAAGGGTGCTTTGGGAGGTTCAGAATGCATTATGGGTATTTCCATTATTTTTTATGGGAAAAATAGTCAACTTAAAACCAATTTGAGTTAAAGGAGCCCTTGTGAGTGCACTGAGTTTGTAAATCAAGGATCCACTAGTTATCTCAAATGATAGCTTTTAATGTCCCCAACTATAGCTCACTGATTTTGTAACCATCTAGTTATACCAATCAAGATCTGGATGGGATGTAAGTGGCATTTGATTATGAGTTTCGGTCTGTACCTCGCCACAAAAAACAAAATAAAACAAAACTAGGTGACTTGAAATTCCTGTAGACTGAAGACTTCATTGTCTCACATCCTCTCTCCACCCTGAAAGTTAAGCTAGAAGCGGTTACTTAAACTGTGAGTATTTTCTGAGAGCCAGACATTATAGGCATGTGTGCAAATCCCAGCACAGACTTCACTGGTTTTCCAACTGTAGATAATGAGACTGATTTCTGAAAAAGGAGGGTGTATGAATGGTCCCTATTGGTTTTATAGAAAAGAGAACATCAGAACATCTTCCTGGACGCTGCTGTTTCCTCCCCACAGGTGTAAGCAGAGCTCCCGGGACACAGCTGCCCCGTCACCTGTCACCAGAGCACAGCTGTGTTGGTGGCCCAGGTGCTCCAGAGGCCCTCCTCCTGCTCGTCCCTGTCCCGGGTCAGCTCCCACTCAGCCCTGCCCTGCCCAGAAGCCTGGTGTGTCTTTCTGGAGATGAGAACTCTCGTCCTCGCTTCCAAGTGGCCCTCCATGTGCCTAAGGAAAGCCAGGGAGGGGGGAGACTTACCATCAAGGCCAGCGTCCGGATCTCCTAAAGACAAACACCGTGCCATTAGCTGAAGAGCAGATTCAGAGCCACCTGCAGGGTCCCTTCCGCCCAGTCCCAGTCCCAGTCCCGTTAGGGGGGCAGGTGGAGGGAGACCTTTGTGGTGGGCTCCATGGCACCCAGCCCTATGCTACCCACATCTCTCTCAGAGGTTTGTAACCCCTGGGCAGAGAACTCCCAGCATCTTGTAAGCCCAGTGCTTCTTTTGGTTGTCCTGTGACAGATGCAGCCAAGCCCTAAAGTGAATAGCAAACTCTCTTCATTTTTAGCAAAAGAGGGAAGAAGCCAAGCTCTTTTGCTACTATGCCCTGCTGGGGCCTCCCCTGTTCTCTCCTTTTCTCCCTTATCCCAGACTTCCATACCTATCCTTAAATAGACACAGTACAGAACCACTCACAAAGTAGGTTAACAGGATGATAGGTGGCACTTTGTGAGTGAACCCACACATGTACACGGATTCCTTTGGAGGTGGGGCTCTCAATCTGAGGTGACTTTGTTTCCCGAGGGACCTTTGGTTGCGCCTGACCTTTGGTGATCACAACTACGGGTGGAGGATCACTGATAGCTGGTCAGGGGAGATGCAGCCTCTCCATCCCACCACCATGATCACCAGCCCGGAGAGTCAACAGGGCTCAGGCGGGGGCATTTTGCTTTAAAAAGTAGGAAGCACATGAACTTGAAATAAGGTAAAATTGCCAGTGAAAAGAGACAGGTTCCAGGAAGACAAATTCTGCCATGGGAAGACAGTCACATCTGGAGAGCTGGGGCAGAGCTCTGGGTGGACAGCTCCTCGCAGGGTGCCAGGGTGTTGCCATCAGGGCCCCGAATTACTCAGCCAGCTGAACCCGCACATCTAGGCTATCTGATGTCAAATAGTGGGGAGCATTTGCCTGGGTGCTGCACAGCAGGAAGCCAGAGAGAAAGCAGGGGGCAGCTCTCCCTGGAAGCTCTGCTCCATGGCCTGTGGCAGGTCAGGGCTGAAGCCTCCAGGGCCTTCAGACCTCCGGCCTCTGGGCTGGAGCCCACTCACCTGGAGAGCTTCATTGATGTTTCCATTGTAATCCACCATTTCTCCTTTCCCAGGTTCTCCCTTGGAGCCCTAGAAGGCAGATAGATCACAACCAGGGCCTGAGCAGGAGGAGCCCGAGGGGCTGCAGCCCATGTGGGCTGCAGGTGCGCACAGCTGGGGCCATCTGCAGCAGCCACAGGGGCCCATCAGGCATCCAGACACACTGAGAGTATGTGTAGTGACCACAGCACAAATGAGCAGCCTGCTTCGGCAGTCAGGACAAATAGGCCCAGAGAAGCCCAAGTCCCATGTGGTGGCCAAACAGACCTCCCACCCGGGGCCGGCGCACCCCACCCCTCCCTCCCTCAAGACCCCAGGGCTCAGCTACAGGAGATGCCCTTACCTTGGGGCCAGCGGGTCCCTGTTCTCCAGCCGCTCCCGGCTGACCCTGTTGCACAATGAAATGAGAAGCACTGATAAAGCAGGGTGCAGGGGAATCTGTTGACCAAGGTGGGCCCTGTGTAAGGGGTTATAGAAGGGCCCTGGAGGCTCATCTAGCAAAGGCCATCAGGACACAGAGTCCTCGTGCTGTAAAGTGCGATTCTGCCCCTCCAAGAACCGGATCCGTCCCTGACCCCTGCCCTCATCCCTTTTGTCCAGGTTCCTCCCGCCTGGCGCTCTGACAGTGTCTTCCTGTCCAGATTAGGTGTTCTAGCCCTCTGTCCCTCTGGCCGCCTCTCCCCAGCCCCAGCCAGCTGCTCCCCGCTGCACTGTTTCTCTTGATCTCCACACTGCACAGTGGCAGAGGCTCAGCGTGGTTTTGCCCATTGCCTGGGTGCAAAATGACGGGCCCATGAGACATCTGGTCTTTTTGGGTCCACTTTCCTTAAGAAAGAGCCGAACTGCGGGATGAATTGTTGGGGTCAGGTAAGTTAGGAGGACACACTTGTAGGGACCTCGACTTCCCACAGTGGACTGGGGCAGGGGGGCTGTTCGTGTCAGAAGGAGCAGGACAGAGTGATAGGGAATAGATGTCAACTGTGAAAAGCAAAGATAGGGCTCATTTTCTGGAGATAACGTTAATATTAAGGAAGTCAAGACAGAAAGTGAATATGCAGAAAATGACTCACAGACAGCATGCTCGTGAGCATCTCCAGGAGACCCTACCCTGTTTTCCCTTGAGGGGTACAGCCTTTCAGAGGGGCAGTTGGAGAGCAGGGAGGGCCTGGACTAGACCTGCAGCTCCGGCCGCCACCGGAAGCTGGAGCTTGGTGTCCTTGCCAACCCAAGTGTCTCAATGCAGACTGGCTTTTGAGTAACTGCTGTCTCTATGGATAGTGCTGAGCCTCAGGCCACCAGGGGATGGAAGCCAGGGTCCTGGGCCTCAGCTTTGTGTCCCACAGTCCAGCCCTAAGGTCCAGACTAGGACAGCTCATGGGCTGTGAGGACCTCTATACCTTGTCTCCTTGCCGTCCTGGAAGGCCAACGTGGCCACCAACACCTGCTTCTCCCTAAGAAGACAGAGATGGCATGGGGTAAACGCTGGTCTTGCTGTTCCTGTTTTGGATTTAGCCTCTTTCCCCACAGCCTTCCACTGAGTCTCACTCATCTGCCTCTCTCCCTCCATGGCCCCGCCTGGTCACACCTCCTTTGGAGACCTTTCCTGCCTACCGCCTTCCTTGGTGTCATTCTCTAGGCCTTGGGCCTTGGATAATACACATGGGACCAGCTACAGCCCTCAATTGGACCAGGAACATTTGGAAGGCACAACTCATCGGGATCCTGATGGCTGACAGAGGAGTACATGAGAGCTCTGAGCATCGAGGGGACTCGGGGACCTCAGGACAGAAGATCAGAGAGACAATGGTGGTCCAGTTCCTCCATGCTCAGTTCAGACCTAGGCCATAGCAGTCTTGACAACCTGGTCCTGCAGGCCAGATGGCAGGGTTGCCATTGGTGAAGATGTTGCTCAGGCTGGAAGCTCTGCTCCAGGCTTAGTCGGGGTGGCAGGTTGGCTTGGCCAGAGGCCCTGCCTGCCCATCTGCCTCTGTGGGCTCCCGTGAGTTCCTGCACTCTATATAGTGAGTTGTAGGTTTGTTTCTCCTGGTAGATCGTGAAGAAGGTGAGGGCAAGTTCTCTGCAGTCCCAGGGTCCACGCAGGGCCCTGGATACACATTGGTGGGGTGAACAGTGCATTGCCCCAAATCATGCAGAGTAATTTACATCCTCCTGTGAGCTGAGAGATCTCTTTCATCTCCCTTTGCTGCTGAAACAAACCAGCGACACAGGAGGCACAAACTTTGGAAGAACCAAATTGCACCACTGCAGTTTCTAACCATCAAGGGGAAAGTGAGGGTGGTCGATTAGTAACTGCCTCTGCTGCTGCCCACCGTTGCTGGCCCCCAGTATGCCAGCACCAGGTAGGTTAAGCTGATCATTGCCCTGCAGTTTATCCTGAACCAAGGTGGGCGCTTCCTTTTTATGCTAAGGCCCTGTGTCCAGCAGTCCCCAACTGAGCTCCATCTGAGCCCCAGGGATAGAGCTCCTGGAAGACTGGTCACCTGCTTAGGAGGAGGAGCTTGGGCCATGTGACCTCTCCTGAATCCACTGGGGAAAAATCACACACCTGGAGCAAGAGAAGGCTAGAGAAGTCAAGGTGCTCAGGACACATTCCTGAGAATGGGCTGAAGATGAAGACCACGGGCAAACATCTTCTTTGACATGGAACCTGGGAGACTCACCTTTGGCCCAGGGGGTCCAGGGAGCCCTGGGGGGCCTGGCTCCCCCCTGCCTCCTTCAATGGAGTTGCCAGTGTCGCCCTTCTCTCCCTGGGGATGGAAGACAGAGTCAGGGCTCAGGCTCCTACAGCTGTCGGAGTCCTTTTCCCTCAGTTCAAAGCAGCAGAGACGCTGGGTGCCCTAGGGACACTAACGGGCCTGGGGACTCCTGACAGGTCTTCAGACCTCAGCCTCAACCTGGCTGTGAGACTGGCAGGGGGGTGACACAGATGACTTTGAGGAGACAGGTTCAGAGCTAAAACAGGGATCCATCTATCAGCACCTGGGCTGGAGTAGTGTTTCCAAAGCGGATTCCATGGACTATGCCCCAGGGGATGGGAAATCTGAAATTTGAAGAAAGGATCTGGTGGCTAAACCACTTTGAGAAGAACTGCAGAGTGACAAGAAGCTTCGTCTGCCCCTTCACCCCAGGATGCTCAAGCCCCACCAGGCCGGGGAGCAGTGCTATCTTATGCTTATCTTGTGCGACCTTCCTCAGACTTGTTTGACCTCAAGTCTTTTTGAAATGGCTTCATTTTTAAAATGCCTTTAAATAAAATATCTTTCAGAGCTTGTGCTGTGGACAGGTTTTCAGAGTACTGGTAAAGATATCCAGCCAGGTCATAACTGTCAGGTTCTTTGAATTAGGGCATATTTTAGCCAATCAAGGCCCATCTTGGGTGCCTCCCCCAAACCAGCATCTGGCTGTGGTCCAGTCACTCTCCCCACAACCTGGGAGATGGACACCTCCAGTGCTGGGGCCTGAGGGAATGTGCAGGGCTGGGAAGGGCCTGGAGGCCTTAGAGCCAGATTCTAAGCTCACCCACTACCTACCTTCTGTCCCAGGAGGCCGGGGAGCCCTGGGGAGCCAGCTGCCCCCTTCTCACCCTGGGGGGAGATGCAGACAGCAGGGTTAGGAGTTGTTTCTCCAGGATGTCCTTGCTTTCCCCCCTCCTATTACCTGGGCCTTCTTGGGCCATCCACTTCCTCCCAGACTGGACCCTTCCTGGGCCACTGGCCCCGGTGACAGACTTTATCCCTGGTCCCTCCTCACCCAGGACAGAGGAGTAAAGCTGGCCACAGATCACAACCAAGGCCAATAGCAGCAGGACCTTTGTGGGGTCAGTAGGGAAGATGAGAAGTTTAGAAAGCCAGTACATGGGGGCTTTTGTTTTCTTGGAAACCGTTCTACTCCCTTGCTGTCTAGCTCAGAGGTCCCGAGCCTGTCTCTGGGGAAGACCATCTACCAGAACTTCGCCTTTGAAGGAATACTTTGAGAAGCTGATTTGCTGTAATGGTTGAACTGGGCTTCCCCAGATTCAAGGGCTCAAGTCCTAGCTTCTCGAGCTTCAGAAGGGTGCCTTATCGCAAAGCTGTTCAAGGCAGGCCGATTAGTTAAAGCGAGGCCTATGGGCTGGGATGATCTGAAACGTGTGGTTTCCTGATAAAGGGCGGAGCTGAACACACAGACCAGTGGCATGTGGAGAAGGAGAGGGGGTTGCTTCTGCAAGCCAAGGACACGGAAGGTCATTCAAACCACCCCAGACAGGAGAGGCGGCAGCGGAAGCCTGCCCTGCCCACAGCTGGGTCTGAACTTCCGGCTTCTAGAACTGTGAACAGGCAGTTCTTTTTTTTTTCAGGGGCCACTGATATGAGGAGGGGTTAGTGTGTGAGGTGGGCAGGATCAGAGACGAGGGCTCCCCAGTGTTGCTCCAGTGAACCCCTCAAACAAAGGGTGCTCTGGGAGGAACAGTTTTGTTAATGTTGCGTAAGACACTGCCTCTTTAGGGCTTTCCAATAGATGGTTAGCATCTTAAAGGCTCTGAGAAGGCCTGTGGCAAAGAAACTGTCCTACTGTTAACTGAGAATTTCTCAAACTTAACTGGACTTGGATATCTCTTTTCATACTACATCTCTACATGTGAGGGTCATGGCAGGTGGAACCCCTGTGGGGTAACCTCGGAGGGGGGATAAGGAAGGAGCTCTAGTTTGGGCACCGTGCTCCACTGCAAGTGGACGTACTACAGAGATCAGTGCTGAGCACTTGTTCCTCTAGGGTGCTCCCACCCACCTGCCAGGTAAGTGGGTGCTGGGTTCAGGAGAAATATGTTCTCTGCAGTCACCTCTTGCAGGCTTGGAGCTGAGGTTCTAGAGCACACAGGGAAGGGCTGGCTCCTGTGTGCTGCTGGCGGCAGGGAAGCCTCTAGCCCAGGCTGCTGAGTCTTAAACATCTATCTCTGGGTTGTGCTTCTGGCATGCAAAACACTTCCTCATCTTGTGTGTCTTCTACTTGGTCCAGCAGCCACCCCCTGCCCTGCTGCCCCTGCTGAGTCCTGGGCACCAGCCTGCCCTGATTCTGCCCTCATGGGTGGAGTCATGACATCTACTGACCTTCATCCCAGCCACAGTGATCCCAGGAGCCCCCTGGCAGAGAGAGAAAAAGACATGAAGGCTTCCTGCGGTCAGGGGCAGCACGGAGGAGGTGGCCAGTCTCCTCCTGGTGGGACAGGAGGACGACTGTCACTTCTGCTGGCTCCTGGGGGTGAGGAGAGCCCAGTGTGGAGCTTGCCACCTGAGAGGGTATCTGAGGATGGCCCCAGATGGCACAGTAGGACCCACAGAGAGGTAGTGGGATTACAGGGGGGATCCTTGGGTAGAGGGAGCAACGGAAGAGAGGAAGAGATGGGAGGGGTTGGGCAGTGGTACGGAGGGTGCCAGGGGAGAGAGAACAGCGGTGGCACTAGATGGAGCTCGCGTGCAACTGGTGTATGTGGGGCCACCCTCCCCCATGCTTCTCTGCACCTCTGCCTCATGGACTCGGGGGGCTGGGAGTGAACTCTGCTTTTACACTGGCTCAAGGGTGCCACTCTGCAAATCCAAAGTGGAGGTAATGTTTTGGGGGCATTTGAGTCTCAGTACTGTAGCTTAGGCTGAGTTACCTGAGAAGGGTTTTATGATTCAGAGACCCCAGGAAAAGGCCGAGCCACGCGAGTAGGGCACAGGGGAGAAACGGAGACCAGGCAAACTCGGCAGAAAAGAGTGCACCCCATCTTTCCAGCAAAGCACAAGCAGGAGGGAGCCCAAGGAGGAACTGGGACTGCAGGGGTTCCCCAGAGCATGGCAAGGTGTGCCTTCGGGGGAGTGCCTTGGCTGTGTGAGGGTAGGTACCTTAGCTCCATGCTTTCCAGGCATCCCCGGCATGCCCCGCTCTCCCTGTAGGAAGGAATAAGAAGCAGTTAGAGCAGGGCCAGACTCGGGCCTGAGGCCTACGGTGAGCACACTTGCCTGGAGGCTGCATGGCTGGCCAGCTCCCCATGAGCCATGGAGGCCACACTCCTCAGCTCCAGGGCACTGAGTCACAGGGTCAGAGCCGGAAGGGCCCTCAGAGACAGGCCACACGGTGAAATCCTGGCCCAGCGAGGGGGGTGACACACTTAAGACCTACCACCACTCCATAGCCAGCTGTGGCCTCTGAAGGATGTTGCTGGCTTTGCTCTGTCCTCTCAGCCCTGCCCCTCTTCACCTTCAACCTCTATATCTCCGATGGGACAGAATGAAGGACTTACCACAGGGAGATGGAGCGAAAGTCAGAGACAAAGAGGCTGAGGGGAGGTGTGTCGAGACTTTAATTAGACACATCCAGGGAGAAAGGAGGACAGCTCCTGACTCTGGGAGCTGAAACCCCGCAAGATGCCCCGGGGTGAAGCTGTAGGCAGCGCCAGGGTGCTGTCCCGCAAAGGTGACAGCCGCCAGCGAGCTATGGCTTCTCCATCTGAAGGCCAGGGCTGCAGATGGGTCCCACAGAGCCCTCCTAGCCTGCTCCCCGGATGCTGCCCTACGAGGCCCGAGAGCTGGACCTCGGGCCAGGCTGGCACTCACAGGCTCTAGGGCAGCAGGCCCTACCTGTCCAGCTGTCTGCTTCCCCTTCTCTGCCATCTTTTTTTTTTTTTAATCTTTATTGTTACATTACATATACACATCATGACTGCACTCAACAATGAGAATTTGTACCAGTATATGACACAACTTAATTCTCATTTTTTCCCATAGTCCTACCCACCCTACCACCTCCACCCCTTATATACATAAATTTTGTTTCCTTTTTTTTGGTTATAATCTCATTATTTTTTCCCCCTTCAACCCATTTCCCTTCTCTGCCATCTTATTGGAAGTCCTGGTCCCCTCTCCTCCTGGTCCAGGACAGGATGACTGCCACCCTCTTCCTCTGTGATGGGTCTGGGCTGGCATCCAGGCATCTTCCAGCACATGGGCTGGGCGAGGAGCATCCCTGTCCAGCACCTCTGTCGAGCACAGACCTCAGGAAAAGGGCCAGGTTCCTGGGCAGTGTCCTGGTGGCCACCTCCTTCCTAACTTCTACCTTTAGTGCTGGGCTTAATCAGCTGTTCTCTGGCCCTGCAAACATGCTGTCATGGTCACGCTTCCTGCCTTCCTGCTGTTTCCTCCACAGCCCCTATGTGCTGTCTGGGCCCTGGCCAAATTCTGCCCCTCTGTGAAGCCCTTTGCCCTCCCCCAGGACTCAGTACTGGCTGCTCAACACCTCAGAGGCCACTTTGCCCTCAAGCTACACATACAGCGAACAATTGCCTTGCAATTTCGGCTTCATTCGCCTCTGCAGAAAGCCAGAACCTTTAGCTCCAAGTGCCAAGCCCCTTCTTTACCCCCGACAGTGACCGCTCACCCTGGGTAGGCACGGCGGAGTTGGCCTCGGAGATGACCATGGTGCCCGAGGCCTGTCACATTCTAATTCCCTCTCCTGGAAATAGAGAAAGTGCCCTGCACATGACTCGGGCATCCTGAGTCCCTGCCCATCTCCAGAGGTCCTTCTTATGTGCAGCAGACATCTGTCTCTGCCCAGCATTGGCTCAGAGAGGCCAGGGATGTTTGCCAGGGCTGTGCAGAGCACAACTTTGAAGGCAGCTTTGCTCTCTGGCGGGGGGCTCACATCTCGGGGGCCACCCTGTCTTCGGATAATCTGATGCTCCTCCATTTACACCAGCTAGTCTCCACAGGCTATTCTCTCTGCTGAGTCCCAGGACAAAGGTGAAAGCAATTCAGCCCAGGGCACGAGAGCAGCAGGAGGTAGGGCTCCTGCATGTGCAGGGCTGCTATGTGGCCAGCAGAGGGCGCAATAGGACCTCATCTGAAGTCTAATTCCTGCCACATCTGTCCAAGTCCATTCCCAAACAACAGCTTCCTTTTGGAGGGCCAGGTCTTCTAACATTCCAACCAACTCTTCCAGGCTGACTCAGCCAGAAGGGCCCAGAGAGCCTCCTGGTGGGGGCACAGGTGGAAGGTCAGCTTGGGTGTCCCTCACGTTCCGAGCTCTCTGGATTGGTCCTCTTTCCTTCCCCCTGTCTTTTCTCAGTCTTTCTGAAGTCCTCGTTTTCCCACTGCCCTTGGGACATCTGTGTGTCTACCATCCCCTCTGGGTCCAGGTTCCCAGCTTTCACAATGCGATTAAACTAGATGCCTGCTCCCACCTCCACTTGGCCTGCCTGACCCTTGGACCTCTCAGCCCGTGGGAGAAAGGACGATGCCTGGTCTGTTGGCAGCTCCTTGGGGGAAGAACTCTAACCTCCAACTGAAATACAGACTCAGGAGGGGCAGCAGGGCCGTACTCTCTCCTCCCCCAACCCACAGAGGCACAGTCTAGCCTAAGAGGCGAGGCTTCCACATCATACACCTCTCAGAAGAGACTGCCAAGAACCGCAGCAGGTGGCTGGCTGGAGTGTCTCCAGCCCCCGATGGATGACTCGAGCATACAAAGAATCTGTGCACACCGGAAAGTGCCCCCCGGAACCTCCTGGGGAGCAGCCCTGCTCATTAGGTGGTGACCTCTGCCCTGCCCCTCCCCTCGGGGTCAAGTCTCTTCATTCTGCAAGTGACCCACTCCCTTGACGCCCCCCCATCAGGGCAGAAAGTGGGGGTGCCCTGCTGACCTCCTGTAGCTCACCCCACTCTTATTAGTCTCAGTGCCCAGCGCTCCGGTCTGGGCTGCCCCAGCCTGGGCTCTGAGTCCGAGGGAGGCCTGGCGTTCGCCTAGACGAGGAAACACTGCCTCCCAGAGACTGGGTGAGGAGGGACAAAGCTGTCACTCTCAGGGGCCAGGGCGCTGTGACAAGGGAGCATCTACAGCAGACAGAGCTGGCAGTGGTGTCAGATCTGCCCAGGACCTCCTTTCCCAAGGCCCCCAAGATTTCCCACTTTAAGATCCATGCTTCTTCAGGTGCCTGGCTCTGCGAATCTGTCCCAGCCCACGGGCCCAGGTTTTCTCCACCTCTGCTTCCTCTGTCTCCCCGGGCGGACGCTCAGTGACCAGTCAGGGCTGTCTTGTGGCTGGGGAAGTGGGTGCCCAGGGCATTACAGAGTCTCGGTCTGTGTGCCACATACGGCAGCAGAGGCAGCTGGGCGCCCTCCGGGAGGCTGACTCTAACGTGGGTGCCGAGAACTGAGGTGCAGCCCCTGCAGCCTAGGAGGTCGGGGAGCACGGCGGGAAGAGAGGGGCTGCCCCGAACGGCCTGTCCACCCCCGACTTGGGCGTCACAGCCCAGGCTGTCCAGGGTCCAGCATCAGGGGTCCTCTGCTCTGCACGGCCTCCAGGGTGGACGACCTGTACTTTCTGGAGAAGACAGGAGGAAGCAGGCCATGCTGGGCTGTGTGCAAGTGACCCCTTAATGGATGATTTACTTTTTGTTGAATAAGCTGGGCAGGAACTTGGCAAGAAAAGGGTATAGAGGAAGTGGGGGGGCTTCAAGGTCAGCTCCCCAGCCAACAAAGGTCAGGTGGAGGCTGGGAGATGACTGGGTCTCCCTGACACAAGACCACGGTGTGGGGGGTGCTCTGGGCAGACGGCAAGGCACACAGAGCCTTTGTTCTCTGTGGGGGAGGAGGAAGGCCATCTGAGAGCGGGGAGTGGTCCAGGGGCCTGTCCTGGGCTGGAGAAGCTGGGGGAGGCTTTGCTTTCCTCCCCTCTAAAGAGTTCCCAGGCTATCCTTCCGGGAAAAGATAGCACAGTTCCTGTTTCTCTGCCACAGTGGGTCTCCAGGCCAGAGAGGACCGGAACCACGGAAATCCTCGGTCCCCTGCGCTCCGGTAATTAGGGCCAGCAGGAAGCGATCTAGGGAATTACCGGGTCGGGTGCCCTATTGAAGGGCAGGGCTTTGGAAGGGCGGCTGGCTTGTAATCTCAATTTGAGATCGGTTGATTTTGTAGTTAGCTCCAAAAAGAAAAAGTCAGCTCTAATTAATCTGTGGACTTTGGAGAAACAGGGCCAGAGAGCACGGGGCGGGGCTCAGCCCCCACGAGGCCTCAGGCCTGTGGCTTGTGTCTGTTTTTCTGTCTGCTTTCATTAAATGGCCTGGATGTCCCTACTGAGATTTCATGGCTTCGAAAATGCTCTCCCCACCCCCACAGGCTCCCAATGTACGGAGCCCGCTGATGTATGGGCAGAGGCCTGGGTCGCTAGGTCCCGGGGAGCACGGAGAGCAGGAGGCTTTCCAGGAGGCTTTCCCTGGGCAGAGGTGCCCAGGGTTGAGACGTACTGTGCCGGCTGTGTCAGCAGCCAGGGGCCAGCCTGACTCTATGGGTCACCCAGCCGAGTCAGTGCCAATGGGCAAAGCACTCGACCTCCTCCATCCTTCACCCACACAAGCCACCGGGTCCTCCGCCACCAACACTCCAGCTGCTTATACCTGCTGTGAGCCGGGAAGGATCTGAATTGACCCACAACCTTTTTTTCTCACAAGAAAGGAAATGACTTAGTTTCCATCTTGTTGCTGTCCCAGGGAAAGGCTTTCCAGAAGTCATGGGGCCCCTGGGGACCCATAAAAATGGTAGTAAAGTCATTCCGAGTGGGGCTGTGGGCCAGAGACCCAGCTTTACGACTTCCCAGCTGTGGGTGTGGTGCAGCTTCTGTGGGCCTCACTGTGCTCCCCTAGGAACCTGGACAAGAATATTGGCCATCTTCTAGGACTGCCTCAGGGAGGAAATAAAATGGTGCGGGCAGGGAACTCAGTACGCAGCCTGGTGTGCGGAAAAGGCCCAGAGAGGTAGCTGTTGGGACAATGCTGGTCATCATTCTATAGACTCATATCCACCCATGAACTTAGAATGACGGGCAGGTCGCAATCAGCACAGCCTTTGCCAGAGGAGTAAGCATGCACCCCCCAGCACTTCTCCTGGGTGTCCTTGTCTCTGGGGACTGTTGCCAAGACCTCTGGAGGGTGATCATTGTCATGCATGGCCGTGGCTGAGTCTTGGTGTCCCTCTTCCTCCGGCCTCACAATGTCTGGCTCCAGGCCTGTAGGAGGGAACGTGAGCCTCAGCCAGGGTCCATTATGCAAACACCCAGACTACATGGGCAACCGGCTCAGCCGTGGCCAGACGAGCACCAGCTCCGATGCATCTGAGATAAGCTCTTTTAGGGTTTGTGACCCATGTCCTCTGGCACACTCATCAGTCCTCCTGACAGACAGCCATGGCTGGAAACACACTCTGCATCTTGCAACATATTTAAAGTAGATTTATGTCATAAATTTGGATCAAATAGGTACCATATGGGTGCACAATAATACTCTCAGTGTTCTCGGCAAGGGGGCTGGCCCCGGGCGCGTGTGGGGCGGCACAAGGGCCCCTCAACACACTAAGCTTTGATCTTAAGGAGCTGGTGGAGAAGCTGGCCTTGCTGGCCTCTGAGATGACATCAGGCTCAGCCCAGCTGGCAGTGGGTGGCAACAGTGGGCTAATCATCAGAACTTCACAGGCTGAGAAGCTCAACTCCACCTTGTGGCCTCCCAGTGCCCCAGCAGAGTGAGAGCACAGATTTGAAGATACCCAGGCCACCAGCAGCCCTGGAGTAGAGGCTGCAGGAGCCTTCCAAAGACACAGAGAAGTGGGGGAGCTAGGGCACCACCCCACTAGACAACTGTAAGAAGAGGCCATCCTGGAAGAATAGAGATAGGTGCCCTGCCAGAGAAAGAAGGTACAGGGCACGAGGAGAAAGGGCCCTAAGACGAGATGCTTTTGGTAGCCCTGCACGTGGGTTAAAGAGTGGGACACAGGATTGAGGGGATCCAGTTTCCTCCCACTGCCAGGGTCTGCTCCTCCAGAGGATGTTCACCCAGCCGTGTCCAGGAAAACATGGAGCTGGATGGGATTGTAAGCAGCCTCCAGCCTCATGTAGAAGCATTTCATAACACAACCCAGACCACTAGTTCCTCTCCGCTGGTGCCATTAGGAAGCTCATGCAGCGCACCCGGAGTTGCTCTTCCTGGAGGGTTACCCATTGGCACTCGCTCCACCTCGAGGGCGTGTGACACCCACAGCAGCCTCTTTTGCTTCCCAGAGCAAAGCTCTTGGCTTCCTGGGGCCAGGAGCCGCCTCTGGGCCAGCAGGACTGTACTCTTGTCTCTGCACACTTGACACAGCCTGGGTGGAAATACTTGCTACATTCTGCACCCAGGATAGTCCTTTTACAGGCCCAGACCCACTAGCATTAAGATGCTGGAACCTTTGGTGGAAGCGTCTCCATCCTCAGGACAATCTTTTATTTATTTATTTTTTTAGGTCTTTTGAGACAGGGTCTCGCTTTGTGGTTCAGGCTGGCCCTGAGCTCAGCCTCAAACTCACATCACAACAATACTCCTGTCTCTGCCTCCCGAGTGCTGGGATTACAGGAGTGAGCCACCACGCCTGGCACTGTGGTATGTGGTACTGGTTGCTGCTGGGCGTGAGTCTCCACACCCAGTATGGTATGTGGTTACCAGGGATTGAACTCGGGTCCTTGCACTTGCGAGACAGGTGCCGGAACCACTGAGCTAACTCCCCGGCCCCTCAGGACAATCTTTTAGAAGAACCAGACTTCCGATTTGCAGCAGATGCAGACACCCGTCATGGTACAATGCCAGCCAAGGGCATCACCAGGGCCTCTGGGGCCCCTCTGCCGGCTCCGGCCTTGTCACAGCTTGAAAGAGTTGGTCCAGCTGCTAATGGGAAAACCGACCCTGCACTGCACCAGGAGGCAGTAAATTCTGGGAGTCTGCATGAATGGATAGAGGCAGCCGCGGGGGCTATAATTTCCACTTCCTGACACAATGCAAACTTTTCAGTTTATGCAGAACTAATTAAAGATCTCTCAGGTCTCGCCATTTCACCCTCCAAACACCCATAAAATAAAGTGGCCACAGCCACCGCCCAACGGCAGTGCTGAAGGACTGATCTGAGTGGAGAGGCCTCTCCATCCTCACTCACCTTCCCCTCTCCATCCCTCTCCTCTGACCGGTCCCCCCACCCACACCCCTGCCCAGGGCTCTGGAGGCTTCCTACCCAGGGCTGCAGGGCTGGGGAGGGCCTTTCAGCAGGTGGGACCACAAGAAGGGCCCAGATGCAACCTGAATTCCTGTGCTGCTATTCTGAGCAGGGAGATCTGAGTGAGCCTTTGTCTCCTCCAGTTCAAAACAGGAGCATAGTCAGACCTGCCTCAGGGCAGTCAAGGCGAGAAAGAATGCAGGTCACGTGAACACTAGCTAGTGACCGGCCTGTGGCAGGTGCTGGGAAGTCGTGAGTATGACTAAGTACATTACTTCATAGTTCCCCGTTTATTGTAGTGACCGCTTCTGAACCTTTGCTCAAATTGTTTCACCACCTAAAATACCATTTCCCTACAAATTTACCACCTGAAGGACCAAAACGGTCAGTTAAAAATGGACATAAGCATTTTGCTGCTCTTCTGATGGAGCAACGAAGCCCACACCCATCTCTGATGCGTGAGACGTGGTCGCGTGACTTTCTCTGATCACCAGGACAACCTGATGCAAACAGATGCTGGAAAAGTACTTAGGTACCATGGCTGGTGTAATGTGCACACTGCCCGGCTTGCTGCGCCGTGAGGAAGCCTGTGTGCCCTACTGGGGGACGAGAGGCCACACTGTGGAGAACAGTGGCCTCAGCTCCTAGCCTGCATGGATGGTGAGACACATGCACGTGCACCAGGCCGGCTAGGGCCCAGCTGTCATCTAATCAATCGATCGATTGATTGCACGGGAATCTGGGTGAGGCTGGAGGAACTAACACCCAGCTCCTCGGTCCACAGAACTGGAAAGAAGGAATCCTCACCTTCAGCCAGCAAGTTCAGGGTGGCTTGGTACACAGCCAGAGATTACTGAGACCCACTTCTCCCGGAAGACTTCCCAGTCTGGAACTCATTTCTCTACCCGGGACTCGGAGTACCTCCCAGGGGTGGGATTTAGCACAGTTTGTTTCCAACTAGGTCATTTGTGCAGAAACACTTCTATCTGTTTGACTTGGGAGCCTTCAGAGAACGGGGTGGCCCTACCCCAAACTCAGCGTGGGCCTCTGCACCTGGGGGGTGGGGCACCGTCATCTTGCTCCCACTTAGACTCACACTGGGCCAGTGAGAACCTGGTTCCTTCAGGCCCAACACTATCACCCAGGCTGACCAGAGAGGCCATCTGGACCTGAAGTCTTATTGGGCACCCACCTGCCCAAGGCCCTTGTCCTTCTGTGCTTTCTTCTTGCCCAGTAGACATACTGAGTCCTCACTCTACACCTAGGAGTTGTGAGGCTCACAGTTGCATGCAGATGTGCAAGGTGCTCTGTATGTGCTGTGCTAAGGCCCACAGATACTCATGGGAGAGCCCGGGTCCCCACCGCTCCTTCTTACCTTCCGGCCGTGGAAGCCCTGGATCCCTGGGTCTCCCTGGGGGAACAAAGGGACCGTCAAGTGGGTTTCTCAGTGCCAAGTGGGTTTCTTTGTGGTTGGTGCTGTTCCCTCAACAATATCACTCATCTTCCTCTACAGGACCCCAGATCCTTCTGCTCTTTCAAAATCCACCTCCCATCATCCTGGAGCAACAGCTCTCAGTGTTCTTGAGGCCAAGAGAGACTGTTTAGCCTCTGTGCAGAGCCGAGGAATTCTGGGAAGGGTCAGTTTGACAGATCTTACCCTTGTAGAATTTGGACACGTCACTGTCTCAGGGCGCTTGACATCACAGTGACAAATGGTAGCAGAGGACAGACACTCTGTACCTCACTCCTGAGCCCCAGACCCCTAGCTTCAAAGAGACAATCATTTTGATACTGTGCACTTCTGGGCAAAATTTTGCAAGAGAGCAGACGCCCCTTGGAGGCCTCCTCCAGCTCTGACACCTGCAGCACACTGTTACACTGGGACATTGTGACCATATTATAGACAACTGCCTTCAGTTTCTGACTAGACCACAGGCTTTCAGGAGGGCAGGACTGTGTGCTCTCTACAGCAGCTGGAGAACTTGCTGGTCACCTCGAGGGCGCAGGAAGGGCTGTTCATGTTGGAGTGAAGCGTGCATTGGAAGTAAGCTACGCCTGTTCCACCCTGCTGCACTCAGCTCTGCCCTCAACAGCCTCCCTCCCTCTCATAGGCAACTGGCCCCGAGTGCAAGCCTCTCTGAGGCAGGTTCTTACCTTCGGTCCTGGAGGCCCAGGTAAACCCTGCAGAGGAAGACAAAGGTAAGCATCTGAGTTTAGTTACATTTATAGTGGGACTGGGGCCCAGTGGCCCCCATTGCTCTAACAAGAGAACAGGAATGCAAGGGCACAGCTTTGGGGTGTCCCTGAAGGGTGACAGAAACCTGTGGAGGGCACGTCGGGACAGCAGCTCACGTCCCTCTGTGGAGCCACGTGGGCACTATGGGCAGCTCCCCTGTGCCTGTCCACTGGAAAGTAGGTCAGCGGGATGCTGCTAAATTGATGGTGTGGTTTGGTCCAGGTCCTCACCCACGAACCTCCCAGATGGGACCCCTCCCTGGAAAGCCAGCCTTGGCCCACAAGGCCTTGATTTGGGCCCTGGCCCTGCCCACTGTCTCCCTCTGCCCACGGTGCTGTGACCACGGCGGCTGGCTGTGGTGAGGCGGTGTGGGCCCAGGGACCCACGGGAACCCAAGGTAAGGACCAGGATTCCTAGCAGAAGACGTGGGCTGGAGACAACCACGACACCTACATCTGCTCTATTTTAATTAGTTTTAAAACTTCCTGAGTTTTTTCTTTATAAACAACCTAAAAAAAGACTTACTAGCTTGGACTTGGTAAGCAGGAGCCTGAGGTGCTAGACAAGAGTGCACTGTTGAGCAAAAAGGTAAATTTGGAACACTTTGGTTGTGTTGGTTTGATTTGGTTCAATTTTCTAAATTCATTCCTTTTCAGGTTTTCTACTTAAGGACTGATGGCGCTGAGGCTAATCTCCCTTTTGGGAGTGCTGGGGAAAATTATGGAAATATTTAAAATCCACATTTGGGGGTCCAAGTGAGCTAGGACCCAACTCCTAGCAATGTAGGCCCTCACACACCTTGCCAGCCGAGTTGGAGCACAGCCCAGTGGGACCCAATGTTAAGTCTCAGAGTTGGCAGTGGAGGTAGCCGAGGGGCATGAAGTCAAATGGTCTAGAATGTGCCTGTGTCCACTGAGGGCCACTCAGGGACACCTGTGACCCAGCAACTCCATCTCTGGATTGATCCCAGAGAAACCTTCAGAGCTACAGACATTGTGTTCCAGAATTATGGGCTGTGGTGGGGACTTGTGCTGTCTGTGCAGGCCCAGTGGCTCTGTCATCGCTACCTGGGGAGGCTCCTTCCTGACATGCGAAGGGCTCGCTCTATGACAATAAGCGGGAAGCTTCTGATGTGAGCTGTCAGGTCATTCGGAAGCCTGGCGACCTGGGGAGCGTTTATGGGCTGGTCTGTGGGGGAGTGAAAGGGAAGGACTCTCCAAGATGCTAATGAGGTAGACTCTGAATGTGGGGAAATAGGGAAAATGTTCACTTTTCCCTGTTAATGTTCCAAGTTTTCATAATGGGTGTATGATGCTTTTACCATCAGGAGAAAAACTCTATACTTCTAGCCCATGGAAAAATCATTACTGAAATGCAAGGTGACTTCTGTGATCACTGGCCCTTGGATCACACACAGAGTCCGTGTTCCCTTTGAGGCACCGCTTGCTTCTCTGAAGACACCCATCTCCTGCTGGGTTGTCCTGTTCTGGGCTCTGCTGTGCTAAAGGACCAAGGACAAGGTCTTGGGAAGGGACTGAAAATGGGAGATTGAATCATGGCCTGAGAAGGGAGCGGCTGGGCCTCCAGACTCCTCCCACAGCCCTGCAACCTGCAGGCTCGACTCAGGGTCCCAGTGAAGGGTATGTGTTCCACATGGAAGGGGGCCCAAGCCTGCACCTACACAGCCAGAAAGGGGCCCCGGCAGGCAGGTTTCCAGGGCAACAGGAGACCTCACTAGGGATGGATAGTCCTGTCTGGGCCACCATGGCCCAGTGGCCTTGTTAAAGTGCTTCTGCCATTTGGTGGGGACCCAGGATCTCCTTGGTCATTCAGGCTTGGAGATTGGTAGAAAAATCTTGGGGTAAATTTTGAAGGAGAAGGGGAAGGGATACTTACAGGTGGCCCCATAGGCCCTGGCAATCCTGGGTGCCCCAGAGGTCCACTTGGTCCAGGGGGGCCTGGCGGCCCTGGTGGGCCTTGGCTGCCAGCCTGGCCCTGCTCACCCTAAGGTTCATGAAGACAGGTGTTAGAGGGAGACTCTAGAGCCGCAGAGGGCCCAGCCCACGTCATGCACCCCGTGAGGCCCTGCCATGGCCGTGTGGGGAGGTGGCAGTGACAGTGGGTGAGATGATGCGACAGGGATGTGCCTGTGGAGGTGGCAGCTACATGCGGGGGCTGGTGGCAGTGAGAAGAGCGCAAGACTTCAGTCCCCAAGCATCAGGGTATGCAGAGCAGCCATTCCCCTCAGCTGGCTTGGGGGGTCTCTGTCGCCCTCTCTCTGGGCCTGAGTCTCAGCCGTAGGCCGGAACAGATGTTTCTTGTTTCCTGTCTCAGCGTTCTGCAGTTTGTGGCCACCTGAACTAGAGGACTGAGTGAGATCCTCAGGCCAGAGGTCATGGCATTCCTCTGGCTCACTGCTGAGTGGGGTGGGGGACTTTATGTACTGAATTTGGATCAGTGGTTCTGTGAACCACGGGGCACCCTCGCAATGGGCCCACATTCCTGGGGGAAGAGTGACCAGCGCCTCTAGGTTGGGCGTGAGTGTCCTAGCTGCCTTGGTCCTCACCTATCCCCTCTGTCACTCCTGTGATCTGTCTGGGCTCAGAGGCCGGCTGCACTTCCTACCCTTATGGTGGGGAAGGAGCTCTGGAGGAACTGTCGAGCTTTGTGTGTGCAGGCTGCTGGTGCGTTACTGGTGTGTCACTGGCCCCACCCTCCCTCAGTCAGCTGCTCTGATCCCAGCTTTTGTCACACCCCCATGCGTGTCTACTGGGCCGCCAAGAGCCCAGGAAGCAGGCATGGCACTGTGCTCCTTCAGCAGCAGCAATGTGACCTGGGTCTTGGGGGTAAGGCAAGCCAGTCATGCTGCATCTAGATCCATGCCTTTCCTTCCTTCGTTTTTTTATTTTAGTTTTTTTGAGACAGAGTCTCGCTTTGTAGTTCAGATTGGCCCTGAGCTCACTATGTAGCCCATGCTAACCTTGATCTTGTGGCAATCCTCCTGCCTCTGCCTCCTGAGTGCTGGGATTATAGGCCTGAGTCACCACTACAGGGATGTACCCAGCCACTGCACTGTTTTCTAAATGATCTCTCCCGGGACAACCTGGGCTCTGCTCTTGTGAGGAGGGCCTCATCCCTGTAGCCCGGCAGGTGGGGGAGCTCTGGGCTAGATGCAGGGGTGACACAAGTGCCCAAAGCCCGAGGCCTCCCACTCTCTGGTAAGTCCGGAACACTGGGTATCCCCTACTATGTGTGAAGGGGCCGGCTGCAAGCCCTCGGGGGGAGGGCAGCTATGGATAGGAGTGTGCACCTTTGGTAACACTGTTTGCACCCCTTTATGCTAAAGATGACACCTACAGTATCACTGTAGCCTGGATCTCCTTCTGCTACTCTCTGAGAAGCCAGTGAATAGTGTCACCTTTTCCTGCCCAGCTTTGTGTTGTTTCTTGGTAAGTTTGGGGGCAGCATGACATTCAGATAAAGTCAGGCTTCTAAGGGGACCAGTGTGGCCCCCTCTCCCACCAGAATGGACCTGGCCGAGCCCCGCTATCCTCTGGCAACTTCAGAATCCTGCTCTGTGTTCTGCACAGTGTTCTTCCATCTCTGGAGAGGGATGATTCACGATGTAACACTTCAAATCCCACTTTACAGAGAAGAAAACTGAGGCTCAGAGATATTGAGATCTCTGCCCCGGGTCACAGGAAACATTTCAGGTGGAACAGACCCCAGACTCAGCTTGGAAGTCCAGGTTATTATTATTATTATCATTATTATTATTGCCTCTAAATAGGTCCCAGCAAGAGGGCTTTCAGTCTAGTTTCCTGCACCTTGGAAATGACCTCCAACACCATCTGCTAAGCACACTTTGCTTATATAAATTTCACTCTTTCAACTAATCTTGGGCTGTCTTGCAGAGACTGTGAAACCACTATTTGCTTTACTGAGAGGAAATAGATCAGCCTTTTTATGTTCTGTGATAGCCAACTGTATGAAAACCTTATTCCCAAGGCACAGTCTGCAGCAGGTAGTAGAGGGGCCCTGTTCTTTTTTCTGCTTCAGGAGCCAGGTCAGAGCAGCCCAGAAATTTCTGGCTGAATCATGCTTCGTGCTTGCAAATTGAGGCAGCAACCTGCATAGGCTGCTCCAATCCTGGGACTCTGGGCATCTTCCCCGGGCAAGTCGGCGGTGAGATGAGGGTTGTGCCTCACCACCAGTCCATGCAGAATTCACACCCCAGGGCTGCACCCTAGTAGCACTCAGCCAAGAGCAGCTAGTGCAGTCATGGCTGTGGCCATGGCCTTGAGGTGGCTGTATGTGTGGGTGCCCAGGGGTGCTGAGAGTGGGGCCTCAGCTCTCTTGCACTGGGGTCTGGGCTGGGCTTTGGGGGCTGGCACTAGGATGGGCCTGGTGCTGCTCTAAGCTGACCAGCTTGGAATGAGCACTGGTTCTACACAGGTGCCCGAGGATTTGGCCAGGGATGTGTGAGCGGCAGGCTGCAGGTGTGGGTGGGAACACAGCTTGTGTCCCTGTAGTTCTAGCTGTTCTCGGGGTCACTTTTCAGCCTCGCTTGATCAGGTGCCTTAACATCAGACCCCCAGGATCCTGACTCCCAAGAAACCGGCTGAAGGCCCTGCTGTGAGGCTTTGGAGAGCAGCTACGTGTCCTGCTACTCCCAGTGTCGCTGTGCCTTGGGCACATCTGTGTGGGCAAAGCAGGCAGTCCTGGGGCTGGGCTGGACTCGAGCTGTGACCTCCTGGGGACAGGGGCGGGCAGGTTCATCCTTTGCGATCACACCCTCTGGCTGTGGACTGCCTTCCCTCTGCACATAACCGTGCTTCTCGAAGCTATGCTGCCCTCAGTCAGTTGCTAAGACATCTGCAATTCTAAGCAGAAAGGATGAGAGAGGTGGGGGATGTGCAGCCCAGAGACCCGCAGCCAGGTCCAAGTCTTCCTCTCGCTGCTTGTGAGACTTGAGGCAAATCAGTTCACTTCTCTGAGCCTCCATTTCTTTGTCTCCCAATGTGGCTAACAGTAATGATGACAGCTAACACTGTACCACTCACCACAGTAGGAACTGTACCAAGTGGTCTGTGTGTGTGTACAAACAGCCCTATGACGTGGACACTGATCTTATCTTCATTTTACAGATGCGAAAACAGGGCCTAAGAAGTCAAGTAACTTGCCTAAAACTACACAACAAGCAACAGACAGAGGACCTGGGTGCAAAGCCCTGCCCTGAACTTTATGAGCTGTGCGGTGCTGAACAATTTATTTAACCTCTCTGAGCTTTCATTTCCTCATCCGTGGAGTAAGAGTGACCTTAACTAATTCATAAAAAAATTGAGAGAATTAAATAAAACCAGGCCCAAGAAATGGACAGCACAGTGCCTGGCTGCACTGACGCGGTATGAACAGGCCCACGCTATGTCATTTGACCGAACGTTATTAGAGGAGGTTCTGGCTTTGACTGCAGCCCCAGCTGGCCTGTCAGGGCCCACAGACCCACAGACTCTCGCACAGAGCCACGAGCACGGGGAAGGAGTCTACCTGGAAAGTCCGCCTTTTTATGACTGGGGGTGGAGCCAGCCGCACTGAATTGAGGAGAGGCAGCAGCTGAGAAGAAAGGTGAATTGGAAGGCCAGAGGGCAAAGGCCAAAGATCGCAGGTATTCAGAAGGATGTCGAAAGTCACCAGGAAGGTAGAGCAGCCGAGAAGGTTGGGAGGAAAGGAAGAGAAGAGAGATTAGCATGAGCACGGGGAGGTGGGAGGGCATGAAAGGGCACTCTCGCAGCGCTGGGGTGGCACGGCCGCTCCTGGGAAGGGAGGGTGAGGGACACTGCTTCGCCCGGCCTGACTCCTAGACATGCTGGGTGGCCTTCTAAACACATGTCCGACATTGCACTGCCGACGCTGGGAAGGGGACAGTGGCCGTCAGCTGAGCAGCACAGACTCAGAGGCTCTAGCTCGGGAGCCGCAGGACAGCTAAATTGGTACTTGAAGCCAGGCTGATGTGCAGCTCTCTTTGGCTTCTTTCCTGGTAGGACGGGAAAGGCTGATGTCAGCGAATCTGAGGCTGGCCTGGGCAAGGCCAAAGCAGCTGGTGGGACTGAGCCGGGCATGGGCGAGGCTGGTGTGGGCACAGGCTAAGTGCTCCTGAGGTCGCATTGTGGGGCTGGCAGGCTAGGAAAACAGAGGCTGGGCAGAGATATCTCTGGAATATTCAACCACTTTTTTTTTTTTTAGCTGGGAGGCAACTTGCCGTCCCATTGTCCAATGTGATTTTCATTTCTGAAACTACTTACATAGTTCCTCTTTCCTCTTGACCCGTGGCTTTAAGCAGACAGCCCACGGGAAAACAAAGATGATACAGAACCAATTACTTGTTTTTAAAAGCACTTGAACTCCCACAAGCCCCTGGGATAAACTTTTAAGAACCAGGAGTCGCTGGGACTAAGAGCTCACCTAGCCACGGATTGAATGGAAGGCCAGCTGGGCCCTTCCCTGTCACCTCTGTGCCTTCGTGGCCAGCTGCCACCCTAGGAACCCACCCATCCCGGGCCAGGCCAGGGGGAGCAATGCTGGGCTTGTGTGCAAGATGTGTCTCAGCAGGGAGGGCCTGGGCCTCCCAGAATCTACAAACCTTCAGGGTGACTATCTGGTTGGAGCGCAGAGCCGCGAGTGTGCTGCTCAGATGCTCCTGGTGTGCAGGGGAAAGGAAGACAGCAGAGACTGGGTAATGGGAGAACTAGGGGGAGCCATAGGTGCCAGCCCAACTGCCCCAGTGCTGGGGACCCACCCAGCAGCCCTTTCTTTTCCCTTTTTTCCCGGTGAGGTCTCAGGATGGAGAAGGCGGGGAGCAGCCTGGCTCCCAGGGACCTGTCATTCTGCTGTGCCCACAGAACCCTTGTAAAACCAGCAGCCCCGGACACTTCCTGCTTTCCCTGCCCACCTGTTGGGTCCCCACATCCACTCCCCTCTCTCCTGGCTGCTCCCCAAACAGGACTGGGCTGCACTGAATCTGTGGCCAAGGTGCTTCTAGAACCTTCTATCACTCCTTCCTTCCCTGTTTTGTGCGTGGCTGATGGGCAGAGAGCCCATTCTTACCCAATACCAGTGTCCCCTCAGGACTGGTGATAAACGGGTGAAGTGTCTGTAGTTGGATGATCTTTTGTGATGGGGGCTGCTGTCTTTCATTTGGGTAACATAACAATCCTCCCACCATTTCAAATAAACACAGCTAGCCTTCTATTACTGTATCAGGATCAGGCTGGCCAGAACGTGAGGGCCCTGTGTCCCTAGAGTTCATGCCACTGACAGGCCAGCTCTGTCTATGGCTGCTGGTCTACATTCCCCAGCCAGCCTTGACCTCAAACCATCCCAGCCTCTCACAGTCCCGGCCCATCACAGCCTCTCTCTGATACACGAATCCAGAGGTGAGAGACTGACGTGTCCTTCTACCCCTCCACTGGCTGGGTAGAGGCACTGTTATCTAGGCCTCGCAGGGCCCGACAGAGTCAGGTCCACGATGAGCCTGATTTGTGCCTGTCTCTGTCCCTTACGCCCAGCCCGAGGTCCTGCTCAGCAAGGGTGTGGGACCAGGGCAGTCAGTACCCATGTGTTTCTGGGCCCATCAGGTAAGGGTGTTCCCTTAAGATGCTTATCCTGTCTGTATCTGCCTCGTGGGACTGAGTGCATCTGTCTGGTCCCAGGTCCCCGTGGGCAGGGCGTGTTTCTGGGGTTCGCTCTTTGGACTCACCCTGGAGGAACTTTTTTTTGGTGCTACTGGGGATTGAACTCAGACCTTTGTGCTTCCAAGATAGGCACGGTACCCCTTGAGCTAAATCCCCAGTATTAACTCACGCTGGAGGAAGCAGAGCTCAGCTCTGTCCTCCCCTGACCCAGGCAGCCCGGTGTCACTGCATCAGTGAAGATCCCTAATAGGCCGACAGGAGTCTTTTGGGTCCTATATTTTGGAATGGAGCAAAGAAAAGGAAGGAGCCAGGTAGGACTTGAGGGAGGAACTGTCCTGGCACCCAGGTCAGCAGACAGATGGACCTGGGGACAGGGACAGTAGATAGCTCCCTGAACATACCCAAGGATCCGCCCACACTCATGTGCCCACCAGGCACCCTGCCATCTCTCCTGCAGGGACCTGGGAGACGCGACTGAGCAGGGCTGTGCCTGGGAGAGGATCAAGGGCCCGCCTGGTGCGGAGCTCACTTACCCGGTGCGGGTACTCGCCACAGTGGCCCTGGGAGGGGGAAGGACAATGGGAGTTAGACACTTGCTGGTCGGATCAGACACACCTCAAATCTCACTGCCCACTGGCCCTGCGGCTCTGGTGGATCCGAGCCCTCTGACTAGGAGGAGGAGATAAGGTAGGGGTATGAGGCCCCTCCCGTGGCCCTGGAGGGCAATCTGGGCATGCCTGGAAGTGGAGGGGGCAGGAATTCTATCCAGATCTGGCCAGAGAGGGGCCCTGTGGGCAGGAGTGGCTGGCAGCCCTGTAGGCATCTGGGAGAGTCCCAGTTGGAAGTTCAACAGAGACAGAGAAAGTAGGAGGCCGGGAAGGGGCTGGGCCCAGGGTTCATATATAGGTGCCTTGAAACCTTAGAGGTACTTGAGCCAGAGACACTGAGGGAGCAGTGGGAAGAGGTGCCAGGAAGAGGCAGGAAAGGCTCATGCTCCAGGCAGACCCCTCTCTAAGGACAGATGTCACCTCTAACCCTTTCTGCCTGTTGGGAGTTTGTGTCCAAGCTGGAGACTGCAGGAAGTTCCCATTACACCTACCTTTTCTCCTTTTTGTCCTTGAGGTCCCTACAAAGAGACAGAAATGACAGTTAAAGATTGCAGCCCAGGACACAAGGCCCCAAACTTCTCTGTGAGGGTGTAATGAAGAGGTACCAACCGGCTGTCCTCGGGGACCCATCAAGCCCTGGGAAGGAAATACGTACAGGTCAGTGAGTGGACAGAAGATGGCAGATCAGAGACAGGAGCCTTGGGGGTGCTGGGACAGACACTAGGCTTCCAGGGGCTTCTCAGAATGTCTGAGTCCTGAAGGCTGGGATCTGTCTGCCACAGCCTCTGTGCCTGACACATACACAATGGTGTGGCTTTATACACCAAGCCGCTGCCTCTCTGCCACCCACAGGCACGGTCAGGTGTGCCCTGGCCCCTCAGATGCCACCCTTCATTCGTTCCTCCTGTCACTCTCATCCTACACTCCCAGGCAAGAGGCTGCATTTAGGAGTCAGGGGGGCATCTGCCCAAGCTGCCTCTACCTCCTGCACCCCAGGTTCCAGGAGATACTGGCCCATCTGCTCTGCCTCAGGGGAAGCCACGGAACCAGAAGGCTTCAGGGACAGTGTGAGAGGGGAATAGGCCATTGCTTCAGATCTGGGGGTGTGGGAGAAGCCCGTGGCTCCGAGGGAAGGTGGAGGTCTGTGCTGTGGGCACGTTCAGAGTCCTGGGGTGGAACACACAGGTCAGCCAGTTGCCTGTTTTCTGAGGAGAATCTGGCGTCCTGGCTCTCAGGAGCCCGAAATACACTCCTGGGAGGCAGGCAGGGATTCTAGAGTTGATAAGACTGAAAACCAGAGCCCTGAGGTCCTTCTCTGCCCCACCCTTGGCAGATGAGGACCCCTTGCCACACCAACCTCTGGACCCCTCAGGGTGGGCGGCCTCAGGCTGCTGACAGCCCCCGCTGCTGCTTCAGAAACTCCCAGGGGGCCAGTGACCCAGAGAGGGGGTCTGTGGGCAATCTATACAGCACTCCCAGCCCACCCGACTGGCTGGGTGCTGGGAGTCAGGCTCAGCGGCACAGGATCTGTCTAGCAGGAGCCAGAAGCCAGACCCAGGGGACCTGGCTGCCATTGGCCAAGACAAGGAGAAGAGTACAATGGGGTGAGGGAACTGGAGCTGAGGACTGCAGAGACATGGAGGGGTCCACACACCCCAGCCCATGGCCCATGGGACAATCCTGGTCTTCATGGGTACATTTTTTGTCCCACATGGATTTATTTCAACTAGCTTCCAGCCCTGGGATTTTCGGTCGTGCTATTTCCCAGGGCGTAGGGACTGCTGTTTAGTGCACTTATTGCAGTTTGTTAATCATGTAGTGGTTGTTTAACTGTCTTCTCCACCACGCTGTAAACCCCAGTGTGGCAGGGCTGGTGTCTCTGCTCCTGCCCACATGCCCAGGGCCTGCAGCAGTGCCTGGAACACTAGATAGTCAATAAAAATGTGTGACAGGAAGGAAGGAGGTGGGCAGCCAGGGTAAAGGGAGGACGGGACAAAGGGAGACCCTTGAGCACTGGGTTTGGACCCTATTTTAGGTACTTTCCAGCTGGGTGACTTTAAGTTACTTAACTCTCTGAGGGGGACCTGAACAGGATGCAGAGTGCAGAGTCCCACTGAGAACTGAATGAGATAACACAGTCCTGCACCTCGTTGGCAATGATCTGGTCACAAGCGGGCCACATACATGACAGTGGTCCCGTCGATTCCACTGCCTAGTGATGTCAGTGTGCGCTGTGATGTCCACCCGGCAACAAAATTAGCCAGGTTGCATTACTCAGCACGCATCCCCGTTACTTAAGCAACACAGAACTATGCACAGAAAGTGCAAATGGCCAGAGAGCCCCATGCTGCAGATGCTGGATCTGGGTGCAGAGGTTGGCAGACATTCCAAGGGGTCTGGGCAGCTGAAGCCCAGGCATGTGGACAACCCTTAGTCTCCTTTCGCATTCACAGGCGCGCCCACCTCCCTCACTATCCCCGCAAGAAGTCCTCATACTGGCATGTGGGGCAGGGCACAAATCAGACCCCTGCTGGCCAGGGCAGCTGGCCACACTGCTCTCACTACCTTTGGCACAGATGCCAGCGCTGTGCCAGCTTGTATTGCAGAAGGCAAAGCTTCAGAGGCAAGCATGCGTTCCAGCCAGGTGGTCTGGCAGCTCAGGTTCAGCTGGCACTGGGAAAGGGCAATCATAACTGGCTGTCTGGCAGAGGTAGTGTGCTCCTCAAGGGCACTGATGTGGGTGGGTTCGCCAGCACCCAGACTGCGGCTGGGGAGCACTGAGCTGCCACCCCTTCTGCAGAGCCTGCCATGGTGTGGGGGTTTCTCTGGCTCCTCCCTGTGGTTTAGGTGGGGAGCCCTGGGCCCCTCTTTCCACTGCAAGACGTGGGGACCCAGGATTGTGCACAGGCAGCTAGGAAGTCACCAGGAGGGCGGGGCCTGCTCTAACCCCACCCGTCTTGGGAGGCAGCAAAGCTGCAGTCTTACCATCTCCCCTTTTGATCCGGGATGGCCCTGCAGGAGAAGAAGGTGACAGTCAGGGGCATGGTGGGCAATACAGGCCCCACCGCACCTGCCACCTGCTCTTTCAGCCACCACGCTGCCGGTGTCCACCCTCCCTCATGGTCACTCCAGCACTCGCTTATCCCCCAAGTTCTTCACGCACAGCTGGCTGATCTAAGGCCATTCCCCTGCCTTCCCTGGGCCTGAGGACAGCTTCCTGCCCTTCAGAGGGAGCTGTGTGGGCAGAGTCCCCAGACTGAGACCTCACCTCGTCCATACAGCAGGGTGGCAGTGGACATGCCCACAGGGGCCCTGTAGGGCAGATGCCCACGTCCCCCACCAAAGAACATATCAGCTGCCCCAAGGACAACTCAGTGGTTGGGCCCGCAATGCACCTCCACTCTGTGCTTTTGCTGTGGGGTGGCTCCCCCCTTCCCAGCAGTGGGGGCTGCTACCCCAGGAGCATCAGTGTGGGAGCCAAGGCTGAAGGCTGGAAATGCCCTAGGGGGAGCCAAAGAGGGGGAGGTGGTCCCTTCTCGGGCTTGGTGTGTGGGGAGGCCTATGTGGCACCAGCTCACAGTTACAGACAGCACAGGGGGAAAGGGTGGCCCTTCACCTGCCACCCAAGGATACTTCGACCCAGACACAGAGAATTTTGGTGGGTATGGGTTGGGGACTATGTGACAAGTAGCTGGGCTCTCTGGAGGGTCAACCTGCCAGTTTTGCCTCCTGTCCTCCCGGAACCGTCCCCTCCCCCACACCCTTCCAGGAGCTCCCAGAATCACCAGAGCCAGGGACCGCTTCCTGAGAACCTGGCGTGGCAACCGTGGACCTGTCCCCTGGGAAGCCCCTGTGTCAAGGGTGACCCATTCGATAGCCCATCCTCCCTCTTCCCTCTAGTGACCCCTTTCTAGCAACAACTTTCTATAGCAAGCAGCCTTCCAGGACTCGGGGTCTCACAGGAGGCCCGAGGGAGTCAGGGTCCAGAGCCAGGTGGAATGTGGGAAGGAGTCCCAGCGGAGCGTGGGGAGGAGTCCCCAGCCCTCGCTCCACTCACCGGTTTGCCGTCCAGCCCAATGGGACCCTGCAAGCAGAAAGGCCAGATGTGAGACCCAGCATGATGGCCCTGCCTGGGCCTGGGCAGGGTGAGAAGCCCAAGATCTGCTGCCACCCAGTTGGGGGCGGAGTCCCTGCTTGGCCACTCACTTGCTGTGTGGTAAGAGGTAGCTAAACCTCCCTCCGTTCCCATCCTGCAGTGGGGTCAAAAATAGCAGAGCTTCCCCAACTGGCCGTATGGAGGGGCAGCGAATGCCGACTGCCAGGAGCCTGGCACAGGGCAGAACCCACTGGGGTATTGTCCTTGGTGTCCGAGACCTTTTCTTCCCTCCTCTGCTCACGTAGAGTGGATGGTGTGTTCCTAGAAAACTGGGCTTGCTCAGCAGTGAGGCCCAGGAAGAGGGGAGCAGCTGCCCCCACCACAGGCAGGGGAGGAGGGGCCTCAGATGGGGCCCTGCGGCCCCCTCGTGGTGGACTTTCTCTCGGAGCCTGGCTGTTAGCTGATGCCCTGTCCCTTCCCTAAGGCACGTCGTGTCCACGTTCCAGCGTCCTGCTGGGCTCCTCAGCCTGTTCCACTGCCCCTTTATCTGTGTGCATTTCCCTGTCCCCTCCTGCACCTGGCAGGCAGCTGAGCAACTCTCCTGGGAAAGGAGGCAGAGTGGGTTCTTAATGACCACAGAAGGAGGCAAGAATGTGGCACCTGCCTATGATCCCTGCTCTCCAGAGGCTGAGCCAGGAGTGTCACAAGTTCGAGCCCAGCCTGAACAACTTAGTGACTCTATCCCAAAATAAAAATTATGAAAGGCTAGGGATGTAGCTCAGTGAAAAGGTCCTGGGTTCAATTCCAAGTACCACCCCCCTCCCCGCCGCCACACTCAAATCAGGGTTTGGGTGGAGAAGGGAAAGAGCAGCCTCAGGGCTGTCCTCAGGGTGGACACAGCCTAACCTAGCCAGTCCCAGAGCCCACCTGGGCCCCGCTAACCTAACCCTCCTCACTTACCGGAAATCCAGGAAAGCCCCGAGTGCCAGGCTGACCCTGCGAAGAGCAAGAGGACAGTGAGGCTGAGCCGGAAGGAGCCATCCCCAGCTCCTCTCTGGCGACCCCCACCCCCCAGTGACCTTCACGGGGCACACTTAGTGTGTGAGTTAACAGTGGGGAGGATGGAGAAGATGGAAGGAATGTCACAGGAAATACTCAGGGACTGGGGTGGGGAGAGGGACAGGAGGGCTAGCATCTTTGGGCCAGTTTCTGGGAAGTGGCCCTTCACTATGGTGCCACTCTGAGATTGGCATGTGAACAGAGGCAGCCTAGAAGCAGGTTCCCAGGCCAGAGCCCAGCGGTTTATAGTCAAGATTCAGGACCACAGAGAGGTGCTGAAGGTAGGAACAGCATGAGGCTGTGAAGGGCCAGCGCTGCGAGGCTTCCGAGGGGCTCAAGGTAACAGGGGGCTGAGAAACAGAGCCTCGTCATGTCCTCCCCAAAGAACCAGCCAGAGCTCCTCACGGCTCTCCTGTCTCTGCAGGTCAGCCCATCTCACCACCGTGTCAGGGCCTCCCCTTCCCTCCTGCTCCAGGCTCAGGCACACACTTACTCACCTTCCCCTGCACACGCCTGGCCAGCTCTCGGCTTGGGGCCCTCTTGAGGTCCCTGAGAGGGCCACAGTCATTCCAAGAGATGTTTTGTTTTGTTTTTTCCATCTGGCAGATTAAGTTCTAATCCTGCTCCACCAACAAGAGCATTGTGACTCTGAGCAAGTTATCTGACCTCCCTGAGCCTCAGTTTCCTCCTCTGTAGAATGAGGACAATAGTATAATCTCATAGGCTCAAGGTTCATTAGGTCGGCTGAAAAGGTAGCCACCATCACGGGCTGTGTTGAACTGAGCTGAACACAGAGATGCCAGAATCAAGGCAGATCATTTGGGGCTGAACCCGTCTAGGAGGCTTGTCCACACCAAGCAACAATTCCAGACCTGGAGTGCAGCTGGATCCCATTGTGGCTCTGAAACATCTCCAGGCTGCCTGGACCCTCCTCAAAGCTGTTGGACATGAGCATCCTGGGCCCTCAGGGACACGTGGGCTCCTTGGCCCAGGTGGGATGGGGACCTGCCATGTCAGGGGAGCAGAGCTGGTCCAGCAGGGAGCTGGCTGAGGCTGCCACGGGCTCAAGAAGGGCTTGCAGCAGCCGTTCAAAGGCCAAGAGCGCCGAGATGCCACTCACGTGTCAGAAAGGTCCGAGTGTCTCCTCTCAAGGATAAGTGATGCTAAGAATAGCCCTAAGGAGAAAGCCCGGAAACCAGGCCACGTAATCTCTGAACCCTCGCAGGGCAGACTTTCTGTAAACTTCTCTGAACAAGCAGAGGCCTGAAGAAAGGATCCAAGAAACATCTTCAAGGCCTGCTCTGGATAGTGTTTACGTGGTACGGTAATCACACGCTTTGCTAATTACAGAGCCTGCTCTGGTAGCAGGATGTATCTCTCCAGCTCAGGGCCAAGTCCAAGGCTAACCAGGGCTTTTTTAGGGATTTCAGGAAGAATGTTGTCATTGACCAAATGGAAACTAAGACTACTTCCTGGAGAGGTAGGACATGGGGAAAGCACTTGGAGAGATTTGGAACTGAGTTTTAGTTCATATCTCCTCAGTCACATGCTGAGCTGAAATGTCTTCCTATATTGGCTAACCTTAGGGTTGTACTGGCTATTATCTGTCTGTCTGTCTGTCTGTCTGCCTGCCTGTCTATCTAGAAAATCCAAGATGGAGTCTCATTATTTTGTTCAGGATGGCCTTGCACTGTGGATCCAAGCAAACTTCCTTTCTTGTTTCCTAAGTACTGGGACTGCTGCCCGGGTATACTACCATACCTGGCTTTTACTAATAGTTTCTGCCTGGTTGTTTGTCTTTTCCTATTGATTTGAGTACAATTCTTTTTCAAGAACAATAGCTCTTTGGTAGTCATATGTGTTGGGAATATTTTCTGAGTTGGCCATTGTCTTTGACTTTGTTTGCATTATATTATCCATCATATAGAAGACACTTTATGAAGATAAACTTATTAATATTTTCCAATGGCTTTTGGGGAGGTTTCGTGTCATGTTTCAGAAGGCCTTTTCCCAACTCAGGATTATAAAACATTTGCTCTTGTTTCCTGTTTATATTTTATGGTTTCATACTCTACATCTAAGCATTTTATTCATTGGGAATTTGTTCTAATATAATGAGTGGGTTAGAGACCAGCTATTTTTTTTTAAAGACCAAGCAGCTTTCTTTCAGTTCACCTTTTTCTTTTCTTTTTTTTTTTTTTGAGACAGGATCTCACTTTGTAGTTCAGACTGGCCCTGAGCTCAGCCTCATACTCACATCACAGCAATCCTCCTGCCTCTGCCTCCCGAGTGCTGGGATTACAGGTGTGAGCCACCACACCCGGCACTGTGGTATGTGGTACTGGTTGCTGCTGGGCGTGAGTCTCCATGCCCAGTATGGTATGTGGTTACCTGGGATCGAACCCGGGTCCTTGCGCTTGCAAGACAGGCGCCAGAACCACTGAGCTAAATCCGCGGCCCCGCCCTGTGCCTTTTCTGTTTCCATAAGCCTATTTTTTTCCGGATAAAATCCAATATTGTATTGGACTTCCAACCCCATAAAAAATTCATTGGGATTAGCAGCACATTAGAATTATAGATAGTAAATTAATTTGTGTCTTCACAAAAACAAGGGAAAAAAGGCTTTACATTGATCCCTGAAACTACTTTCTTTAATTAAGTGGAAGCCTGTGATATCGTCCCCTGTTCTTCTTACCCACATCTTTTATGGGGTAAAAGGACTTAGTCTGGCTGGAAAGAGCCCACTGGAAGCACCTTATTGTCCCCTTCGACGTGCCCACAGAAGCCCAGTTATGTCTGTGCCTAGGACGCACCTCACTGTCCGCACTGAACAGCACAGCCTTTCAGTGCTGGGAAGGGTTCAGTCCAGAGAGGGGGAGGAGAGAACTGTTGGCACCTGTGGCCAATTTCAGGCCATGTTCTGCGAGGTCGCCAATCACAGTGGCGAGGAGCTCACACAGCACACAGCCAGGAGCTAGTACAGCGTGCACCCTGATCCCCCAGCAGCATAGAGTGCTCCCCAGACTTCCTGAGGCACCTCATGTCCATTGTGCATGGACCTCTCCCTGGGGAGCTCCACCTCCAGGGACTGACACCTGCCTGAGAGTCAGAGGCCTGGGCACCCCGAGCTCCTGCTCCCCTTCAAGCCTTGCTTCTATCACCAGCACACCCACTGACTCCACCTATCTCCAGGCGTGTCTCTAGTCCACCCCTTCTCCCAGACCTTGGTGATCCTGGGTGCCACCCTGAGGGTCCCCATCTGCAGTTCCTCAGACACTTTCCAGCCAGAACATGGAGGAGCTGGCCCCACGCAGCCCCTGACTTTCCCATCAGCCCCTGTTCAGTGCAGTCTGGGCTCAGGCACCCCTAGTCCCACCCTCCCGAGGGCTCCCTAAGACCATGGCATGAAGTCTTCAATCCGGAACGCTGTGCTGGGTCCTTTGCAATGTGGCCTGGGCTCACCTCTCCAGCCCACCTCTCACTAGCCTTCCCTGGCCCTCCTTGGAGAGGAGAGGCTTCCCTATTCATCACCAATTTCTAAGGGCCTCTCTGGGTTCAGTGGCTCTGCATTCCTCTCTGGGCCTCATTAGCTGGTCATATTATAAGTCCTTGAGCACCGTGTAGTTATCTCTTCCCCCAAAAGATGTCTGTGCCAGGCCCCAGCCCAAGTCCAGTGGCTGCTCATGGGTGACAGCTGGAAGTTGGACTTGGTCCGCTTGGCCTGAGGAGCAGTTAGGAGCTCAGAGAAGGAGTGGCCTCTTTTGAATAGGAGTCTTGTGTGTACTTGGCCAGCCAAAACTTTGGGGTACAGCTTCCCCTTCTATCTGATGAACCTTCCTCAAAAGTCAACGAACCCACCCTGCTCCAGTCTGGAATGTGAACTGTTCTTCTTCAGGGTGCCTGGCTGGTCCCCTTTTGCTTGGACCGTTCATCAAGTTCCACAAGAGCAGGCAGGTGGACCTGCTTTTGATTAGCAGCACTTATACAGGGCGCTTCCTGGCTGAGTGGAAAGCCACATGTCCCCATCATCCCTGGGCCCCAGGGCTTGACCTCTCCTAATGACAAGCAGGCTCCTTCTTCTCGTCTCCTGCTCTCACAGTGCAGGGCGGCAGCAGGAGCTGGGGGTATGGCCAGGGCTGTCTGGTGAGGACTTGGGCGGGTGATGAGCCATCTGGGTGAGGTCACTCATACAAGCCAGCATCAAAGCCTTGGGCTTGGGCAGGACTCCTGGGGCCCTGAAAGGCACCCGCAGGGACAACTATCTCCTGACGGGAAAGATCCTGTACAAACACAGGGAATCTGCAATGACTTGTAGGTCACAGACAGTACTTTCAAGAAGGGTGTCAGACCACTGTGAGCCGCACAGCAGGACACCTGTGGTCAGGCCAGTAACAGGTGGCACGGCGGCCAAAGGGAGCTTGTGTTCTGTGCTCCTTTTCCACCTAACAGGCCCGCTCTAGGCTCCAGCTTCACGTCAGAACCTGGGGACTGACTTCTCTGGGACTTTCCCATCAGCCCCTGTTCAGTGCAGTCTGGGCTCAGGCACCCCTAGTCCATCAGGCTGCAGCTGTGTGAGCAGAGCAGCTCGTGTGACAGTGACACTGCAGCCTGGCTGGGCCGCTGCAGCGGAGGGTTCAGAGCCGTACAACTTGGACTAAGTGATCACTCTTAGTGTGGCAAAGATCCTGCTGTGATTTCGGGAAAGTCACTCAACCTCTCTGTGCCTCAGCCCTCTCATCTGTAAAATGGAGCTCATACAGTCCCTCCCTGTCAGGGTTCCAAGCCCCTTCTCCTCAGTTTCCTTTTTCTGAGGGGCTGTGCTAGACTGTGGCTGGGGTTCCTCCTTCCCTGACATGTGACTGGAGCACCTTGGGGAAAACCCCATCTTCCTCCCCAGAGCGGTGTTATCTCGGGTCTTCTGCCCACACTGCCCTTTGGGTTCCCAGGGAAGCACATCAGAGGGGAGCTCCTGGCTTTCCCAAGGTGGCGAGGGTGCCAGTGAATACAGGGGACACAGAGCTGACACAGAAAGGGTTCCTGAGGGCGACTTGCATGCCTTCCGCCGAGCCCAGCAGTGGATTGGCAACTAGCTAAAAACCTAGATTCTCAGCGACTGCTCCGTAGCTTCCAGGGACAAAGCCTATTTTCCTGAGTGCTGAGGGCCCACCCAGGGAGCAAGTGCGAACCCCCAGCTCTAAGCAGAGGGTCCTCCCAGCTGCTGGAGCGCTGTGCTGTGGCCGGGAGGAGCCTCCCCTGCGCTGTGGCTTGGGTCACTCTTCAGCTGGCCATACCGCGCATTGCTGCTGCCCCTAGAGTTACAGCTAGGACTCGCGGGCCCCTTGCCCCCAAACCCTTTTCCATGAATTCCTTCGTCACCCCCAAAAAGAGCAACAACTTACAGGGGGTCCTCGGGGACCGACGATGGACATCCCAGCATCTCCAGGGGAGCCCTGTGGTAAAGAGGAAGGAGACGAGGGCGTGGGGACAGGAGACAATAGGCAGGCGCTGACAGCTGGGGCAGGGTCGGGGTGCCACCGTAGGGACAGAGGATGGATAGATACAGAGGACAGTGAGGAACGGGGTACAATGCGGGGAGCAGGATATTCAGGAAGAGCTGTGAGGGGCAGCAGAGAACAGCAGGCACAGAAAGAGATGAGATGTGGGTGAGGGCACGAGGCACAGGGTGGACAGGAAACGGGCGAGGGGCCCAGAAGAGAGCAGGAACCACACTTTTGACGGGCAGAGGGGGCACGGGGTGCGGCTCAGCATGGTCATCTCCCACCTCCACCCGTAAAGCCCACCCAGCTGCACACCCTGCAGCTGGTGATCTGCCCTGAGCTTGGGGCTGGGGGACAGAGCAGAGGGACAAGAGACCCAGGGCCGCATGTGTCCTGTGGCCCAAGCCTGAAGGGTTGAGCTATGGTGAATTTCCTAGCCCTCGTTTATGTGTGGCACAGAGGAGTCACGGGGCTGGCCATGAGGTTGTCTGAGAAGTGGCTGCTGCTGCTGGGCCAGGAGCTCCAAGTGGCTGAGCTAGCTAGAGATGCTGTGTGTGTGTGTGTGTGTGTATGCGCACATGCGTGCCGTGTACACCCATGTGTCTAGCAGCAGAGGTAGAAGGGTGTGCAGATATGAATGGGGAAAGAGGCCACTGGCTCCTGCAGAAGCACAAGGGTAGGACCTGAGAAACTCTTGCTCCATTTTGAGGGTAGCACAGCATGAGGGCAGGGCCTCAGCCTCAGAGTCTCAGATTGGGCTCTTTTCCAGCTCTGACACTGTTGAGCTGTGTGTCCTTGGGCACGTGACTCCACTTTCTGTGTGTGTCGCATGCACAGCAGTATTAGCGCTTCTGTAAAAGGAGCGTGCCTATGTCAACTGTGGTAACAATACTGAAACAAAAATACTTAAAACTGAGCCTGATACAATTCATGCCCAAAGGGGGTTATTACTGGTGTCATTGTGGTTATGTCAGGGATGGGAGACTCTTTGCAGACACAGTGCCTCATGCGGGCAAAGAAGCACTGAGCAGGGCACAGAGACCTGGCTCCCTGCTCCACTACTGTGGTGGGACCTTGGGCAAGTCCTGATCCCCTGGGCCTCAGTTTCCTTCTCTGTCAAATGAATGCATTATATGCACTGTGTTCTGAAATTCAGGGTGGCCTCTTGGGCTCTCCTGCCAGGCCAGGCACCAGAGCATGAAGCCTATGCAGTCCTGGCAGAGCTGGGTAGACCTCAGCCAGGGCAGCTGGGCCCACAGCCAGAAATCCTGAAATCCTGCGCCATGGCATGGAAGCTGTTCGTCTGGGCCGCCAGCGGCTTCAAGGGAAGAACAGCCACATGTACTGCTAGGTGGCAGGGAGGGCAGAGATGAGGGCTATCAGGGTACTTGTCCCTCAACCCAGCTGCATGCCACAGAGGGGCTGGGCAAAGGGGCAGGGAAGTGGGCACTCACCTTCTCGCCGGGTGGACCCTTCACTCCCTGGGGCAGCCACAGGCACCACAGGGCACAAGGGAGAGAGGGAGGGTGGAGAGAAAAGGAGGGAGATGAGAAAGGCACCGATACGGGAATCTGTGTTAATGGCACAACAACCAAACGGAAGACATGACCGTGAAATAAGAAGCGCAATAAAACAGATGCTGACACGTGACAGGTCCCATGTCCAACCTGCACCGTATGTGGAAGCTCTTGCCTCGCCCTGGTGCTGTTTCAGATCAGTGAGAGGGACATAGCCCAGCAGGGAGGAGGTTGTGTGTGTGTGTGTGTGTGTGTGTGTGTGCAAGACAGAGAGAGAGAGAGACAGAGAGAGAGAGACAGATAGACAGACAGACAGGCACAGAGAAAAAACAAGACCAAAACAAGGCCAGAAAACCTGCTTGAAGCCATGGCCCAGCTGCAGTGTTGGGGGAGAATGAGTTAGGCTGAGAGAAGTCCCCAAGGACTGCACTGTGACAGGGGACTCTAGCAGCTTTGAGGGCTCTGCTGGGTGCCAAGTACAGAGCTTTGACCAGCTCAACAAGCCTGGAGCTGCAGGGTGGCCAGGCCAGAACGAGGGAAGGAGCAGAGGGACATGGTAGACAGGAAGGCTACACATCACATGGGGCTGTGGATCGGGATGCAGAGGAACCGAGGAGTCACCAAGGAATTATTGTGAGGATGTGACCATGGGGACCAGTGGAGGAAGGACAGCCCCACCTCCCTGCTCCCAGCCAGCCAGTGGTGCCACCTCTGGTGAGGCATGAAAATGACCCCAGAATCTCACACCTAGAGGCACCCAGTCCTTATCAGATGACCTAAGCCAGGACCCCTAGTGGACAGCCAAATGGGTTATTGTCACATTTAAAATAGTACCAGCAGCACGAAGCTCTGAGTGGTGTAAAAGAAGGAAGTGCAAGACTTCCTGTGGTTCTTCCCACTGCTAGGGGATCACAAGACTGGGTGGGCACTTCCTGGGGGAAGATGTCCACAGGGCCTGAAGAGGAGGGCAGGAAGGAGGAGGGGTGCTACTTTGGACTCTGCATCCTTCCTTGAAGGCCAGTGTTGCCCTGGGAGGGCGGGAGTTTTGGGAAGAAGCTTATCCTCTTAGGAGCAGGAACTGTGGGACTGTCAGTTTGGGGACAAAATTCAGATCTTGGCAAACTGAGATTGAACATCCTCACCGAGAAAACAGAGTCACAGGGTGCTGTGGCAGACAAGGTGCCTGGCTCAGGCCATACACAGTAAACCCTTGAGAAAGAGTAGGAGAATAAATGTCTCTTTCCCTATAAATGTACCAGTAACTGTTTAGGGGCACCTGGAATAGAGCTGAAGCAGAGACGGGGCAGGACAAGGTCCCTCAGTGTCCTGTCCTGTGCAATATGGGAAAGACTCAGGTGAGGGGGCCCAGGGCTCCCACAGTCCCTGCCTTGAAAGACAAGCAGAGGGTGGGCCCTGGGAATCTCACAGCTTCATGACAAGGGACACTTGTCCCTAACGCTGCAGTGTTCTAGCTTTGAGGGTCTGTGATACTGTGGGTGCGCTGCCAGGGTCAACAGCACGTCTGGAGCCTGCAGTTTGGGCTCAAGTCCCTGCTCAGCTACTTCCCAGCTGTGTGACCTTGAGTGAGACATTTAACTACCAGCCTCTGTGTCTTCATCTGAAAAACGGTGTACACTGGCTTCCCTCGTGCAGTTCAGCAAGCCGCTGTGTGTGAGGACTTCAGTACAGGGCTAAAAACAGCACTATCCAGATCAGGTCTGGATGCCTGGTCTCCATGATCAGCCCTGGCGTGCGAAGTCACACGAGATGCCACAGCCATGCCAAGGCCAGTCGAGCCAGGAATGACATGTGGGAGCGGGGAGGGGCCTGGAGGCTGATGCTGATGAGGAAGGAGCTTAGGAATCAGAAAGGGAGCAGCCCTAGCCGCATCCTCGACCAGGCTGCCGGGTGTGAGACAGCGCCTGGCTGTTCCCACGCCGGGCCATCACCCTCGGGTCATCTGGAGACCATCATTTTGAGGGTGCTAGGAAAAATGCTGGTGCCAGCACCAGAGCCTGTGCCAGCCTTTCCATTTTGGGATGAACTTTCCCTAACAACCCTCCTCATCTCCTGTTCCCCATCTTCACTTTTCATGGGGAATCACTAAACGTTTTCACACTGAGGCTCCTGGAGGGGCTGGAGAGCCAAGCTCTGTCTTAACCGCCTCAGGGTGACTTTCCTTCTGCAGAAGAAGCTCAGCTATGCTGGCTGGTGGGTTGGTGGGCACTGGCAGTAGGGGTGACGAATCTGGGGTGAGCCACCTGCTTTGGGGTGGTGGGAGGAGTCCTCCTGAGGACAGCCAAAGACTTCACTCAGCATCACCCAGCGGGCAGAGAACTTTGGCAGAGCAGGGCAACACTCGCTCATCCGCAGGGACTCATTCCTGGTCCCCAGGGGAAGCTGAAAACCAGGTGTAGTTGGCCCTGTATTTACGGTTTTCTCCTGTACATACATACCTACAACGGAGTGTAACTTAGGCCCTATAAGAGGTTAACATCTATAACAACCCAACAGAACAATTATAAGAATATATTTTTAAAAAGTTGTGCACATGTGGTCTCTCTTAGGCATATCTTATTTAGAGTAATATTTTTGGACCACATTTAAACACAGTGAAGTCGTGGATAAGGATGAAGGAACTACTATGAAGCCTTATCCTGCCGTCTGAAGGCCAAGATAAAATTTCTTCCCTCCTTTCCTCATCCCTCTCTGAAACTGCTCATTCCTTGGGGCTGGGGCAGGCAGCACTTTGCCAAGGTCTGGAGGACAGGTCAGCACAGAGAAGCAAGCAGGGGCCACTGAGCAAGTTCAAATGTTAACTCACCACACGTCCAGGCATCCCAATGGCACCTTTGTCCCCCTGAGGAAGGAGGCAGAAACAATCAGTTGCAGCCAGAATCAGCCGGCGTGTCCCATGGGTGAGCTGTGCACCTGGTTGGGGACACAGCCCACTCACTCTGCAGGGACAGCTGAGTGACACCCCTGCACAATACCCAGCTGCTGTGGATGAACCCAGGGGGCCCACAGACTATCCAGTAGGATGAGCTCTAGTGACAGAATCCAGGGTCCAGCCTAGTCCTCAGTTTCCCTGATTCCAAGCCCTTCCTCTCCTAGACATCTCAGCTGCAACCCACTCTAGCCACAACCAGAATGCAACTTCTCTCTGTCACCCTAAAGTTCAAGGCACAGATCAAGGTGATAGTGGCTGGATCACTTCCCTAGGTCTGTCTGCCGAAGGTGGGGGCAGTGCTCCTCTCGGCCTCTGTTGGCAGAGACAATGACAAAGTCCTTCTGCTGCCCTCCCCACTTTCGGCCACCTCCAATCCAGCGGGAAGGACCGCGGGCCATGTGGCCTGGGCCACGTCATGAGTTTCAGATGCTGAGAACTGCTTTGTTTTGTCGCCAGGAATTACAGCTTCTTACTCTGGAAATCTGATTATTAAGTTTTGTTGCTCCTTCTCTTGGTAGAAAATATTGTTTTGCAATCATATGCATGCAGACATCATAAAATTTGGGGTGGGGCCTGGAAGGATGGAAAGCACTGGGGTGCGGGAGGTGAGATCCTGTTTGTCCGGCCAGCTGCGCAGGAGAGGACTGTGTTTTTGAATTCCCCTGAAATGCGCGGGCATTTCTGAGGTGACTGTATCTGCAGATGGTCTCGTGGGACAAGTGGCGCCCTAAGACATACGTGGGGCACGTCAGAGTACAGGGGTCAGCTCTAGAATCAGGCTCCTGTTTTACGCACACGAGGTTAAGGCGGTAGTGTGTTTAAGTAAAGCACCCGCCGTGGTAAGGGGTACACACACCAACTGTTCCCTTGACACTGCTGAGCAGCAGCACATGCGTGACAAGAGGGTCGTTTGCAGCCCAGGGCCTGGCACTTGGGAGCTGTGCGAGGGAGCATCTGCAGGACCAGGTCCCTGGATCTGAAATCGGAACACTAGGCCTGTGCTGGTTGTAGGCTCCGACATCTCCATGATCCGCTCGCTCTCTGGCTTTTGAATGATCTTTCAGGATGTGTCTTTTGGATTCTTTTTCATTTCTTTTTTTTTTTTTTTTTTAAACTAATGTACTTTGCAGTCCTGGCCATAAAATGCTCGGGTTATGGACAGGCAAGGAATGGCCAATGCCTGGAAACGACAGCAGCCCCTGCTCTGTGAATTGCCCCTAAATGCTTTTTAAAGGTGGATGCTATAAGAAAAAAACAAAAGTCTGCCCACGTTCCCCGCAGTCATCTGACTCTTCCCCTCCTCAGGTTTCATGGGCCTGAGCTGCCCTGCTAACTGGGCGGGTTTCCACCGGGGCTGAACATCCTCCCACGCGCATCTCATTAAGAAAGTGACTGCTGGGTATGGGTACTAGAAGCTCTTGCACCAGCCCTAAGGGTTAGGGTGTAATTCATGTCTAAAGGGAGGGAGTGAGGCAGGAGGATGCACAGCAGGGTCTATACTCCAACGCCTGTGGCCTGGAGCAAAGATGCAGGGCACAGGGCCGGGGATATAGCTCAGTGGTTCTGGCGGCGCCTGTCTTGCAAGTGCAAGGGCCCAAGTTTAATCCACGGTAACCACATAACAATACTGGGCGTGGAGACTCATGCCCAGCAGCAATCAGTACCACATACACAGTGCTGGGTGTGGTGGCTCACACCTGTCATCCTAGCACTCAGGAGGCAGAGGCAGGAGGATTGCTGTGATGTGAGTCTGAGGCTGAGCTCAGGGCCAGCCTGAACCACAAAGTGAGACCCTGTCTCAAAAAACCTTTTAAAAAAAAAAAAGATGCAGGGCACAGAGATGCCACGCAGGCCCCTCTATGCCCCAGCCAGTGCTCTGACTGGCTGAAGAACCTTGCCTGAGTCACCCCTCACTCCAGGGCCTACGCTGTTTATATCCAGAGCCCCTCTCATTCAGCCTGGACTCTACCATGTCCTAGAAGACTTTAAAGATGGTTCTCAGGTGTTGAGTGTGGGCGACAGGAAAGAGTAATATGGAATAAACCTCCCATAGGGAAGCTAAGAGAGTTGCAGAACAGTTTTTGTCTGAGTCTCAGTTTCCTCATCTTGAAAATGGGTATAACTGTACCTGCTTCACTGAGTTGTTGACCAAATGATGCCTGGTACCTATTAAAATCTTAGTAAGAGATGACTATTGGTATTATTTCTGCTTGGCTCAGCTTTTCTAGAATTCAGAAACAGTAACTGCAGGAAAACAAAGTTTTTGAGTCCACTTTTTTAACTGGAGGGCACAGGAGAAAGCAGGGGAGGGGTTGGAGTGCTGGATGGTAGAGAGGACCTCAGGGAATCACTGCTTTGCCAGAGCCCTACTCCCAGCCCCTTCACTACAGGATCACTGGTCTTGATGTCTGGTCTAGAGTTGGGAGGGTCTGTTGCTATTACTGCTGCTTGGCAATCAGGAGGGGCATCTGGAGCTGGGGGTGGGGTGGGGATATTATCCTGAGCTGCAGACCAAGGCTCAGAGAAAGGCCCCTCCCCCAGAGATACCTGAAGGAGCACCAGCCACTCAGCCCAGACCAAGAAGGTATGTGAGAGGCTGGGGTAGCTCAGTGGCAGAGCACCTGACACACACCAGGCCTTAGGTTCCATCCCCAGAACTACCACCCCCAAGTAAAAAGGACAGCTCAAAGAGAAACAGTTACTTACAGGGAGCCCAGGTCTTCCTGTGGGGCCCTGGATAAAGGAAGGAAGTGTGAAGTTTACATAGGTCATGGCACAAGCAGCCAACCATCCAACACCACCTGCTGGCTGTGTGCCCTGGTGTAAATCACTGTGCTCTGTGGGTGCTGGGAGAAGGTGAAAGTTAAAGAAAATCATCACAGTAAAGACACATTGCCATTAATCCCTCAGAGATCTCTCCTTTACTTTGAGCATGTCTCAGAGCACATCTGACTGTCTTTGTCACTTTCTGAAGCAGCTCTGGAAGTCCACTTCAGTGTCTTTGGTTGTGCTGTGGTGTCTGCCTCAATGTCCTGAATTGATTCAAAACACTTACCTTTCATGGTCATTGACCTTGGGGAAAGGGCCCAGGCTGCACAGTAACAGTACACACACCACAGTAGAATTCACCTCCTAAGGACTTCCAAACTCCCCCTGTCCCTCCGCACAGGGAAACCTGAGCAGAGCCTGTCATCCACTGTGAAGTTCCCACCAGACCTGCCTAGTCTGAGCCCCCGGTTGTGATGATGGCATATGGGGTGGGTGGGGCTTCCCTATAGGGTGGGTGGGGCTTCCCTATAAGATAGTGCAAAAGGCAATGGGACACCCTTTGATGTCTCTGACCAGAGCCAAACTCACCACTCCACTATGGGTCAGTGGTGACTGCAGAAGGGGCAGGAGGTTAGTACTGGGGCTCGGTACTCATGGAGACCTCCAAGGCTCCAGGAATCTGCTTTCTCTGACCACAGCTATCTCCTGCCTTTTATTCATGACCATGGTACTCCTGCCTGGCACAGTTCTGGGTGTAAACTAAAGGCTTCCTAAAACAGGCCTAAAATGTCACAGAAAAGAGGCATGCACTCCGCAAGAGGCACTAATAATACATTCGAATATTCTCAACAGAAAGCCAATCCTGAAGATGTGGCTTTTAGCACTGGATCTTGACTTCTGGACAGGTGAGAGGGAGGCTGACAAACTGCGCAAATTACTACTTCCTGGAACATAATGGGCACCTGGCATAAAGGAAGAAAGCCCCGAGGAGACCTTCGGGAGCCAAGTGTCAGCCCGGGGCCCAGATCTGGGACAGGGGAGGGTGTCTCCATCAGAGGGATGGCACTTCTAGGTTAGGCGCTCACGCTCTGGAGTCAGCGCATCTGAGCTCAAGTCCTGGCTCTGCCACTTGCTACTCAGGTGACCTTAAGCAAGTGGCTTGGTTTCCTTGCGCCTCTGTTCCATAATCTTGAAAACAGAAGAACGACACTTATTTTAGGGTTCAGTGAGACAATGTATAAAGCACTGAGCTCAGGACTGCACCACAGCAAGCCGTGGGCAGGTGTAGGTGTTGTCACTGTTGCAGGACAGAGGCTATGCGGGGAGGTCCGTGGAGCTGGCCCGCTGGCTCTCTTACGGCAGCGTCTCTCCTTCCAGCCATCCTGCTCTTCCTGTGGACTGAGGGCAGAACTAGGAGGGGGCTTCAGTGTCCCTGGGAGACAAGCCCAGTCCTACAGGACGCTGAGGCCAACTCTGGTAGCATCAAGAGTAAGTCCTCTGGCTCTGCCCTATTTCGCTGGAGAGGTGCTGAGCTGCTGGCCCTGTCCCTGAGAATGAACGATCTGGCGCCAGCTCAGCTCCACACTGTCTCAGGCCCAACAGGACACCAGAGCCGCAGCGCCAAGGCCCTGCCTTCCTTCACTTCCCACCTGCCTCACTCACCCTACAGAGCGGGCTGAGAAGTGGACGCCGACCTTCCCCAGCTCAGGGGACTGAGCGGGTAGATTCCAACCTCCCACACTGGATGTGTCTGGGAGAGGAACAGGGGGACGTGTTACTTACTGCTCCTGTGTACTTATGGCCCACACCAGCCAGTTGTGCAAGGACACAGGGCTATCTCAGGACTCAGAACCTGGAAAAGCCAGGTGTGCTCCTTGCTCAAGGCAGCCCAAGTCTTGCAGAAACTCTACTTTCTTTGCTCTGCTGACCAGGGAACTCACAGCCAAGTTCTGCCTCTGTTCTACATTTCCCCAGGCACCCTGCTCTGTGTTTCTTTGACTGGTTTATAAATCGTTCCTCTTCTTGGGATGAGGGTGTAAAGAAATATTTAATTTAATTTTTTACTATTTAAATAAAAAAATTCACCGAATAAATATTTCCTCAAAATTAGATAACAACAGAAACCTCTGGGGAAGGCTGAGTGTATAGTATATTCTACGTGGAAAAAGTCTGAATGTATAATATTTTTATATACATATATTCCTCACAATACCCCAAAGAAGTAGTTATACTATTATTATTCCCACTTCACAGATGAGGAAACTGAGGCACAGAGAACCTAAATGATTGGCATTGCCACTAGCAGTGGCAGTGCTAGGACTTTGGCACCCATCCTCATGGAAACCTGTCAGTGTCAGGTTTAGGTTCATCTTTAGGTTCAGCAAGAATTACCTGCAGCCACCCAGGTACTGACAGGAAATACTTCCTAATTTTCCTCCAAAGAAAGTGACGCCCCTACTACCCTTGGGCATCTGCTTAAGGGTCATAGCTCCCAGTATTAAGAAAGTCCTCACTAATCTGACCCAGGGATGGTGACAGAAGTCAGCTGAAGCATCAGCTCCACCCGGATTAGAGTGACTTACAGGTTCTGTTAAAAACCCTTCCAGTCGTAGCAACACCTGAAGTGTACCTGCGGGATGGGGCGGTGGTGCAACCCCTTCAGTGGTCCTTACGGCAACATCAACCCCTTTCGCATGGTGTGTTCTGACCTTGTGACCACAGGAACTTGGGTCCTCTGCTGGGAGGACAGAGTCAGCCTCTGAGGGCAGTAGACAGACATCCGGCTAACCCGGGCTCAGATCATCAGGACACGGAGAGAACAGAGCTGTGGAGATGATTCCGCCCTGGCCAGCTTCCTGCTCCTTCCTTTTCCTGCCTCTCAGTCTCCTCCTGTGAGTACTCAGCAGAGATTCTAGTCTCCTCTTCTGTATCAGGCTTCAATGGGCGGAAAGCTGCCTGGGTCCTTGCCCCTTGCTCCATGGCTCAGCTGGTGGCCAGGTGGGCAGAGACTCCTGTCTCGTCATTTCATTTGCTCCTGGACTATAGACCCTGGAAATTGCTTCTGGGTCAGGTGGGGACATGCTTTCAGGGTGCTGAACTTCTTTTGAGGCAGGACCCTCAAGTCAAGCAGGGACTTGAGGCTGGTACTGCCAGGCTGCCCTAGGCAGGCTGTGGAGGAGGGGGACACATGGCTCTGTTCCAGCAGGTGACCTGTTGGTTCTGTGTGGCAGTTTGTTTTGGAAGATGGATGACAGGATCTGCCTACTGACAACCCCCGAATGTCATGACAAATGACTCCTCCCCTTTTCAAGGAGCAGCAGCCTGTTCCTGCTTTGCAGTGTCCTACCAGGCAGGGGCTTGGCAGGGCCTGGAGTGGGTTGGAGGATGTTTGGGGCACCGATGGAATACAAATAATGTTCTCATTAGAAATCAGGCGGGCGGCTCTCACAGATGGAAACGACTCCTCAGACAGAGGGCCCACGGTGGGGTGGATTTCAGTAACCTTGAGAACGATCTGATCGAGGGCTCCCCGAGCGCCCTCTGGGTCTTTTGTTGGAGTATCAAATGCTGTCCTGCTCTCTGGATCCATTACCTCGGCCGGGCGGGAGGCGGCTCCTTGGGTTTGTCTCAGGTTCTCTGGAAGTGGCTCGGCTCCCTGCCCACCCTGGGACGCAGGCCTGGGAGGGAGGGTGACATGCTGTCTAACTTATGTGTCACCTCCCAGCCTATCAGTCGACACTGCTCTCTAACATGACTGGCACCATCAGCTCTGCATGCTCCAAGTGACTTGAGGTGTGGACATCAGGGACTACCGAGCTGTCCACACTTGGGGCTGCTCCCTGCTGGGCTTTCTGAACAGGGAGGGACAGATATGCCCGTGCTAGGCATGGAGCACATCTGCGGAGCAGGACGGAGAGGGAAAGAATCCTTCCGCAGAATCTTTTCTCTTTCTAGTACCTGCTGCCTTCTCAACTCTAGGTGCTTCCTTGGGGGACAGAGAAGCCGATCTAACTCAGAGCAATCCGGCCTTGCAGATTGGTATTAGGGCCTGCTCTGTCTTGGGATAGTGACTGTCCTGCCCTGTGGGAGTGAGACAGACAAAATAGTGGTCCCCTTCCCTGTGTGGACGAAGAAGCAGGGTCCCACGAGACAGCAAGGCCCTGTTGTCAGCAGCCCTCCCAGAACCCTTTACCAGGCGATGCCGCGGGCCTTTCAGACACATGTGACTGCTCCGACGTGATACTTACAGGAGGTCCTGCAAGAGAGGAGAAAACGCCCGGGTCAGTGTCGCTGCTATCAGTATGGGGCAAGGCCACTATCAGAGTAGTATCCAAGGGCCCCCGGGAGGAGGGTTCCCATCTAGGCTTTGACGCTGGTGTTCTCATAGCTCACTTTCCTCAATCTAGTTTCTTCCCCCTTTCCTTCACCTCTGTATTTCCATTACTGGTTGAGAAGCCCACCCATCTGGACTCTATGGGTGGTGGACTCTGGTCACTAGGACTGAGCTTCACACCCCACAAAACAGGCTCTTTGGGATTTGCCTGAACTCACATCCTACACATTTTGCCACAGGGCACCAGAGCACACCAGAGGCGCAAATGACAGCTCAGGGAGACCCGGATTGTCAGCCTGCCTGTCGTCCGTGCAAGCATCCCGGGACACGCAATGGAACACAAGCAGGAAGGAGCAGGGTGGGGGAGGCTTGTCCTTTGAGTCTCGTCTGATGTCTATCGCCTGCCTGGTTTCTGTTAAGTGGTGACTCAGGCGTCTTGCCCTCCTGGGTCCGCCGCCCACAGCTGCTTTCTCAATGCCCACCACACGGCCTTGGGCCCAGCCTTCCCTGCATGCCCCTCTGTACTCCCTCCTGCGGGTCGTGGACCTAAGTGGCAGCCTTATCTCCTTACTGGCAAGGGCTGAGAAATTCTAGTGTTCCAGGGAGAAGCAAGGCGAATGGGCCAGGGACTGGTGAAGAAAGGACATTTCTGCAGGACAGGAGCCCAGACTCCCAGGATCCTGGGGGTTCCCAGCTGGGCTTGTGCACCAGCCCATGTGGCCTCAGGAGCTACGCCAGAGCTGGCCAATAAAGACGCCTGATGTTCTGGAGCCAGCTTCCTCCTGTCCTCCTTTATCTGCTCCCCTCCCTGCCCTGTGGCCACCCAGCAGGAAACAGCCTATCTCATGCAGCCTCTTGAAAGCTGTCATGTGAAAGTGGAACAAAGTGTTTCGAATTAAAAATAAGAGAAGGCCAAGAGGTGTCGTGAAGGCCGGGAAGCCCTAGATTAGCCGGCAGATCTGTACCCAGCTTCAGAACAGCCAGGGACAGCGAGGGCACACCTGGGGCCAATTAGGCTGAGGGGCAGAGGAATGTCACCCAGAACCTGCAACTGCCCCCCAAGGCCAGTCTGCCGCAGGGGCCAGCCCAGCTGGAGAGCTGTACCTCCTGGCAGGGGACACGTCCTCCTCTGCAGGAGAAGGAGGCTGGTGACAAAGTTCAGCCTATGGCAACTGGAGCCGGTTCAGCCACCTGGAAAGCAGATGCTCGGGGGTGGGTATGTGTTGTGACACAGGCTCCAGCCCTGACCACGGTCCTGCTGCATGCAGTTATTGGCTGCTCAGGTAGCAGACCCAGGCCTAGGCAGGCTCCACAGGAGAGCCAGAGAAACGAGCAATGTGTGTTCTCCTGAAGACACCGTGGGTTTTACATCACCGACATTGTTCTGCACTTTCCACGAAGCCCTTACCAGGTGCCACACACAGTTCTAAGCATTTTCCATGGTGACATTATTTGTGATGTCCCTACCTTATGGTTGAGGAAACTGAGACAGGAAGAGCTTGAGCAACTGGCTCTTCCAGAGCCAAGCAGTTAGCTGGCAGAGCTGCTGGCCCACCACTGCAGAGCACCTTCTATGCCTGTCACTCAAAAAGCAACTCCGCCCGTCTCCAAACTACCTTGAGCCCCTGTGCTCCAGACCTCTGGATGCTTGTCATGTCTGGCCACTGCGCCTTGCTCTGTCCCCAGACCTCTCATCTCATCTGAGGCCGGCTGTCGCCTCAGGAGCAGCCTTTTCCAGGAGTAGGGAGTTAGGAAGATTGTCCCAGCCACCAAGGATGGCTGAGGGCCAGGAAGGGCTACAGCAGCTGCCCAGCATGGGGACCTTCTCAATCGTATCTATCACCCACCAGCTTCCTGATGTCCCCTCATCCCAGGGTATGACACATCTCTGAGTAAGGCAGCTGGGCTCCTCCTAAATGGCCATACAGGAATGAGCCCTGTGAAGAATCCTGTGACAACCACCATTCTGGCTCATTTCTTCATTCAACAAACACATGAGGAAGGCCTAGTGTGTCAGGTGCTGTGTTGGAGTATGGGCTAGAGAAAGATGAATGATACCAGTCACTGTCCAGTGAGGAAAGAAAGCTTGATTTTGGAAGCACCCAGTATCAACCAGGTGCAATACTAAGCCCCCGAAAAAGATGGAGAGTTTCTGGAGAAGAGAAATTAACTTAAATATTTATAAAAATATTCATTCATTCATTCAACATTTACTGAGTGCTTATTATGTAGCAAGTATAGAGCTAAGCAAGGTATCTTGAACACTACACTAACCCTTATAACAAACTTGCAAAGTTGGCCCCCTTTCATAGATGGGTAGTCTGAACATTTGGTTGCTTCATCTAGATGAGGTAGCACTTTAAAAAAAAATTTTTATGGTATTTTATTTTTGCTGTACTGGGGATTGGACCCAGAGCTTCCACATTGAGCTATGTCCCCAGGCTTTTACATTTTTAATTTTTATTTTGGGACAGGGTTTTGCTAAGTCATTAGGTTTCCCAGACTGAGCTCAAACTTGTGATCCTCCTGCCTCAGTCTACCAGAGTGCTTGGACTACAGGAACATACTAGTGTGTTGGCTTAACACCTGGTTCAATAATTTTTTTTGAGAGAGAGAGGGTCTTGCTTTGTATTTGTAGTTCAGGCTGGTCCTGAGCTCATATGTAGCCCAGGTGAGTCACAGCAATGCTCCTGCCTCTGCCTTCTGAGTGCTGGGATTACAGGCATGAACCACCACGCTCGGCTGCTTCAAGAAATCTTTAAAAAATTATTTTTTAGGCTCAGTTTCCATAAGGAAGAACCTAGATCGGAACCTGGCCTCATCCCCAAAGCCTGTGCCCTGCAGGCTGAGGTCACGAAGCTGCTCAGGAGGGGAAGGGGCTGTCTGCCTGGTCCTGCTCAGTCCCTGGATCCAGTCCCAGTCCAAGGCAAGGGAGCAGAGTCACAACATGCACTTGGGCTCAACATCACACGAGCTGCATGCAGGCTGGCCCTGCAGCCGCTGGGGTCCAGGCCCTGCCCACGTGCCTCCTGGGGCATGCCAGGCTGGCTGGCGCAGCTGACCACCTGCCAGTTGGCTGTCATGGGTCCAACCCACCCTTCTTTGCAGGGCAGACACTCTGCACCTGGACTCTCCTTTGGCCTCAGGTGACTGAGAGTACAGGTCATTTCTACCCATGGACCAAAAGTTGTCCTCTAGGTTACCACTGACAATATCTAGGACATTGTTGATAGTCACAGCTGGGTGGCTCTACTTGGGAGTGGGCACAGGCGAAGGATGCTGCTAAGCAGAGGATGCACAGAGCCCCTGCCAGCAGGGACACCTGGCACCCAGTGCCAATAGTACAGAGGGTGAGAGACCTTGTGCCAAACCAAGGGGACCCTCGCCTACACCCCTCTGGTAAGGCTCTTACTTGAGCTATGATTGTTCAATATTTGGGATCCCACGAGGGGTGCAGATAGCTTTGGTGGGGTCAGTTTAAGTGGTAACATGGGGAGAGGTCCCAGAAAAGCTCAGGAGACCCCATTCCCCCACTGTGGTTCTGTCTGCTCCAGTGCCCTGCAAAGGGGAAAAGCAGCCTCAAAGCTGGGGGACATGGCTACAGTTTGTGGATAGGGGAGCTTTGGTATAAGAGCCCCAGCCCGGGCCCTGGCAAGATAACAGTGAGACCCAAGATGGCCAGAGGATACTACGTGTGCCCTCCCAGCCCTGTGGCATCCGTGGGCCTCCCCAGCCAGCTGTCATCCTGGGAGGATGCAAGAGAGAAGGGACTGGTGTCCTGACAGGGAGCCCGCATGGCAGAGGATTAAACAGGAGACGGCTAGTTTCTCAGTTTCTTCTCTCCCCCTTTAGTAAAAGGCAGAGAGGCTCGCAAACAAAAGTAACCACAGTACAGGAAGATTAAGAAAAGTGCTTCTTCATACCTTGAGCTGTACTCCCTCATGCTCACTTCGGGAATGTTACAGTGTGGCCCTTACCTGTGTTTTTGCTTTTGAGGTATCTATGATCTGTAGTCAATTACTGCAGTCCAATATTAAATGGAAACTTCCAGAAATAAACACTCCACGTTTTTAATTTATGCCACTTTGGGTGGTGTGACGAGGCCTCGTGCTGTCTTGCTGTGTTCTGTGGGGACTGGTATCCCTGCCTTGTGCACTGCATCCACACTATATAGGCCACGTGGCCGTTAAGTCAGTAACCATCTGTGTTAGACCAAACGCTGCGTGCTGTCATGGCGCTGTTTATGTAACTTTACTTTGTAATGGCTCCAAAGTACAGAAATAGCAACGCTTGATTCTGTTACAGCATATTTGTTACAATAGCCATGCTTCAGTATTAGCTATTATTGTTAGTCTCCTACTACACTTAAATTTATAAATTAAACTTTATACCTGGCTGTAATGACATAATTCCACCCCTCTGAGAGGCTAAGACAGAAAGATGACAAGTTTGAGTCCAGCCTGGGGCAACTTAGCAAGGCCTTGTTTCAAGATAGATAGATAGATAGATAGATATACATGGGCTGGGGATATAGTTCAGTGTGAGCATGCTGGGTTAAATCCTCAGTACCACAAATATATAAAAGTTGAAAAATACAAAAGTTAAATTTAAGCACAAGTATAGAAGCAGAGGAACACAGTACTGTATACAGGGGTTCAGTACTATGTGTAATACACACACCCTCTTGGGATCTTGGAACTCATCCCACATGGGTAAGGAGTACCGCTGCATCCTCCTACACATCTCCTTAGTACCAGACACACAGGCCACTGCCTGGATGCTAGAAAGTCGGACTTCCTCAAGACAATGACCCCAGATCTTTAGCTTGAGGTGCTCGCAACTTCTCCCCCAAACAGGCACCCTCTTGTCCTCTACTCCTCCCAGAGGGAATCTAGGAACCTTGGAGTCTCTGGTGCCCCTGTGCCTCTCTGGGCTCTGGCCAGCTTCTGTCCAGGTCTTGGAAGAGCTGTGGTGTGCCCCCCACTCATGTCGGTCCTGCTGTCTGGAGCCTGGGTGCCACGTGGCTGAACTGGGCCTGTGCCTCCACACCTGGCTCCTCTGCCTTCCCAGGACTCTCAGATGACCTTTCCCCAGCTGGGCCACAAAGCCAGCCTGTAGGGCTGGGAGAGTAGCAATCAGCAGCCCCTTTTAGGAATAGGGACCAAGGTTCCGAAAGGGAGAGCTTTCCAGAACCTCCTGGAAAATTCTACTGTGAGCTCTGACTCTTCCACTGGCCACAGTCTCCCGCAGCTCCTCATCTGGGGCTGATGGGCAGTGGCAGGACAGGGGGTGGCTGGTGGTCTTAGCAAGACCCCTGGCTGCCAGCCTTGCCCTGGGGCCCTGAGCTTGGTTAGCTTATCTTCCATGGGGTCCCAGAAGGAGGGCTTTCCTGGGACATCACAGCTCTGGGCCAGGACCACTTCCCCAACTAGAACCTTACCACTGTATCCAGTGTATTGGTGAGTCCCTGCTGGGGCAGCTCAGCCGCTGCCTCTGGGCTCTGCTTGGGTCCCTGCAAGCCACATCTGGGGAAGGGAGGCAGGGCAGCCCAGGGATGCAGCCAGGCCAGACCAATTTAATGCTGCCCAGCTGAGGCCTGGCAGAGGCTGTTGGCTCCTTCGGTCCTGTCTGGACAAGTAGGCCCATGTCTTTCTCTCCGGAAGGGGCTTTTAAATTAAACTTATATTTACTTAGAACCCACCAGGGGCTGGCATTGTGCTGCCGTGTCTAGGCATACAGCTGGCCAACGCATAGCATTTCCGGTGTTCCGTGCGGCATCGCTTCTGCTCTTCCCAATGGTGCTCCGGGGGTCCATTGCTATTATCCAGACTTAGGCCCTGAGGGGCAAGGCACTGAGGTCCCTGAGACCCCGAGGCCCAGAGATCAAGTCTCAGCCCCAAACAATGTCGCTGGAATCCCATGTGTCCCGAAGGCACTGGGTAGCAGCTGCAATGCTCATAAGGTCCTATGTTTGCAGCACAGAGAAGTTAAGTAACTTGTCCAAGATCACACAGCTGGTTAAGTGGTAGAGCCAGCATCTGGAATCAGCTATGATGTCCTAAAGCTTTCTCTGTTGACCTCTGCATTTATTGCTTCAGCTGTGAAAGCAAATCAAGAGTCTCCGAGACTTAGGTGGTGGTGGGAGATGTTTAGACTGCTGAGAGGAAAAATCTGCAATAAGTCCTTTCAAGTCCCTTTGAGGACCACATGGCCTCCTCTATGGGCCAATTTCGAATCACTCTCATCTACTTCTTAACCCTCCTGGAGCCCCCACAGAGGACTGACTGCTAACCCCACCCCAACTGGTGCATCCGACACAGAGGCCACACAGTTTCATTACTAAGAAGTAATGGAATTGGTCTTCTGTCTCAAGTATTGAGCAAGAGCTGGGCTTTGGAGCCACACAGTTGCAGCTTAGAACTGTGACATTGCTTTAGTGTCTGTGTGACCTTGGGTAAGTTGCTTAGCCTGTCTGGGTGCCACTGTCGTAAAGTGAGGGTCATTATGGTATCTGTCTTACTGATCTGGAGGAGCAAATGAGAGAATTCAAATGTTTAGCACCGCTCCTGGTGTAGAGTAGTCGGGCAATATTCATGATAGCTATGCCCATTATTATAGTTATGAAGTGCAAAGTGACGATGTCCAATCTCAGAAGCGAGTGACACCTGACACTCTGAGAGCTGTTCCCAAGCTGGCACTATTCGGAATGCTTCCCGGATATTGTCATGTTCAGCCTTTCTAAGCCTTAGAACATGGACACCATCATCACTCTAACTCTACACAGTAGGAAACAGGATCAGAGAGGTGGCATCTCCTGCCCAGGGCCCCAAGCTAGATAGGGCAGGTCCTAGACCACCAATCCTGCTTGTGCCTCAGAAAGTGAGAAAAAACAGCCTCAGGATGCGCTGCAGGTCACAGGGGGCTGGGCAGCCGCTGGAGCAAATCAGCCAGATCTGCGGCACCAGCTGAGGGCAGTGGGACATGCTGTGCATTTTCTTGCTTTCCAGGGCCCTAACACTTCCAGGCTGGGGTCAGAACCCAGAGTCCTGAGTGAGGGAATCCTGGGGTGGGTCTCTGCCGGTGGAGATTACAGGATGGCTTTGCAGCTCAGGCCAAGGGCAGGCATTGTTCTCAGGCTCAGCGGTTTCCTGGCTCAGCTTCGGACCAAGGCTGAGGGCGGGGGTTGTGCGCAGATGGGGCAGAGAATCCAGGGGTGGGTTCTCAGTCTCATCAGTCTTTGATTGGTCAAGGTGGAAACCAACCCAGGATGAACTCTCCCATCGGACTTCACTGGCTCCAGCCCCTCACCCGTGTTTTGGTAAGAATCTGGAGTCTGGGGTCTCCCCATCTGAACTTGTCACCGGTGACTAAATCTCCCTGAAGCAGTGAGATCCTCCCCCTTGCCTGGGAGAGATTTCCCAAATCAGGAACTTCCTGCTTCACCCCCAGCCCCTCACCTCAGGCCTTTCCCAGGAAGCCAGCAGTTGTGCAAGTCCTGGTCCCTTTCCATGTCCATAAGGCACAGACAGTTCCTCAGCAAAGGTCACAGGAAACATTTCACAGGTCACACCACTTTCAGGAAGTGGATTTTGTTTTATCACTCAGTTCATCATTGTTCTCGTCTCTGTGTACAGATAACAATTCCATGCTTTTCTGTCACTGGTAAGATTTATATGGGCACGATCATTATTCTGCAGTCAGTCAGTACTCCCAGAGGAACTGAGAGAGATTGGTTGCTGCACACTTTGTTGACTATACGGAACCACTCAGGTGGCATAAAGGAGTGAAGTAAACCAAGTGTGGTGCACCTGCAGTGACAGAGAGGGCTGGGCCTGCTTGCCAGGGAAATTAAGATGGCTGACCCCTGCTCACTGCCGCAGTCCTGCAGGGGGTGCAGACCTGCTACTGCCAAGAAAAGTAAAACTTCAGCTACTTTGTGCAAAGCCTTCTGGCTTCTAAATGTTAACACTAACTCAACAATATTTTCAAACACTCTGAGCCAGGTGTCGTGTCCAGGCATGGTGGCACATGCCTATCATTTAGGAGGCTGAGGTCAAAAGACAAATTCAAGTTCTGCTTGGGCAATTCAACAAGACTCCGTCTCAAAAAATAATGACGATGCAAAGGGCTGAGGATGGAGCTCAGGGGCAGAGTGCCCAGGGATGGATCCCCAGGACCACCAAGCAACCACAACAGCAGCAACAACAGCAACGAGCCACTCTGCCAGAGAAACAAAGGGAGGAGGGAGATGCATTTGCTCCTCAAGTTGTTACTTCACCACACACGATCTCCAGAGACCTTCTAGGCCTGACTGTAACAATTCCACAGCCCAGAGAACAGATGAAGAAGAAAATCCTTGCTGAGAATAGAGAGGAGTAATCCCGGGAATGGACAGGTGGGCAGAGCAGTGTCCTAGGAGTGTTCAGAAGCGGTGCTCAGGTTTGCAATTTGGCTTTCGCCAAGAGTAGCCTGGCCTGGGGATGCCGCCCTGTATGTGTGAGAAAGAGACCGAAGACAGCCACTGAAGAGATGCCCCAGAGGCCAGGTGACTCAGGAGACCGAGTTTCCCAGGTGTCACAGTCATGGGGAATAATTAAGAATCAGTAAAGTGTATAATTGCCTCTGAGTATCTGTTTTTGTTAAATCTTCCTTTCAGTTGTACACAAGTAAAATAAATAGTAAAAGTAAGTGCTGTGCTTGTTTATAATTTATATTATCAAATAATCAAGGTAAACATAATTTTTGTCTTTATCTCTTGGTTAATGAAGTTTCGAACAGTTATGTAATCTGCCCTTGAGGTCAAGGTCAAATATACCTATGGTCAGGCAATCATAAAAGACACAAAGCCTCTGGGTCAACAGCCTGGCACCCCCTTGTGGACCTTCTGCCACCATACCTGCAAACCCCCTTAGGCTCACAGATGCCAACATGACAGCTACTCTGTGTTTCACACTTATTTGTATCCAGGACACAAGACACTTTCAATTCACTATACCTGATCTTTGCAACTCAACCTATCTGCAAATATTCAGATGAACACTCCAGGCTCCATAGGATTGTTTAAGGCCAAATAACTAATATGTGACAGAGATGAAATTCTCAGCTGGGCCTGGGAGACTGCAGACGCCATCCACACCAGCCAACTGCCAGGGAGACCAGGGGCCTCCTCTTCCTTACACACAGGAGAAAGCTGTACAGATCCCCTGATTTTCCAGAAAGTGTTTGGCAGAACTGAGAAAAAAAGCCACAATGTCAGTCTGCCTGTGGGACCAGACCACCCCAGAAGAGCAAATACCTGGGACACGTACAAGAACCACCTCACTCCTCTACCCAGGGCCCACACAGAAATGAAGAACCCTTTGCAGTGCTATTTCTTATACATCTGGCAACCACAACCAATAAGTCAGAGCTAGGAGAAGCATCCTTTGGTGAGCGTTTTAGCTCAACTACAACTGAAAGGACCTTTCTAACTGGGAATGTGGACAGAGCTACTGTCTTTCCACCTGACAGTGGCTTACACTTGCAAGAAGAGAAGAAAAGCTGGGGCCGGGGAGTTAGCTCAGTGGTTCCGGTGCCTGTCTTGCAAGCGCAAGGTCTAGGGTTCGATCCCCTGGTAACCACATACAATACTTGGCATGGAGACTCACCCCAGCAGCAACCAGTACCACACACCACAGTGCCAGGCGTGGTGGCTCACGCCTGTAATCCCAGCACTCGGGAGGCAGAGGCAGGAGGATTGCTGTGATGTGAGTTTGAGGCTGAGCTCAGGGCCAGCCTGAACTACAAAGCAAGACCCTGTCTCAAAAAAAAAAAAAAAAAGAAAAGTAAAAGGGTGACGTTAGGACCATAGTGTCATACACCAGACTGGAAAGGCAGGGGGTGGCCCACGTGCACAGCGAGCAGGGTGGTTCTCGGCCCCGTGTGGGGGTAAGCTGGGATGGCCAAGGATCTGAAAATCAGGTCACTCAGAGCTGTGCAGAGCCAGAACTCTTAGATCTTACATTTGGATTTGCTTTCTTTTCCAAATTGGTTTGCTTTTCTGACATGTATTTATTGTTGAAACAGCTCTTTAAGAACATTAAAGAAGGTTTGTGAAGAAAAGCACCACCCCCAGCCCCCAGCTCTGTTCACACGCAACAGTTTCCATTTTCTCTAGTTCTCACCCTTGTGTCCCCAGAGCAGGAAGAGTGGCGTCCACATCTCCCTTCACTTAACACAACAAGGCGAACACATATCAACATCTAAGCAACCCTGATGGTCATCTTTGTTTTGTTTCCTGTGGAGACTGAACCCAGGGGCTGCATGAAGGCCACACAAAATCACTCAACCCCTGAACTATACTTTCAGGCCTTGGTAAATTTTATTTTGAGGCAGGGTCTAGCTAGATTGCCCAGGCTGGCCTCCAACTTGCTGTCTTTCTGCCTCTGCCTCCTGAGTAGCTGGCATTACAGGTATGCACCTGCACCTGGCTTCATTTTTCAAATAGCTGCACAATATACTGTGATTGACCTATGGATGGTTACTACTACACCTTGACACTTCTATACTTTAAAAACTCTATAGTGCCTGCCTTGTAAGCACAAGGGCCCAGGTTCGATCCCCGGTAACCACATACAACAATGCCAGGTGTGGAGACTCACATCCACCAGCAATTAGTATCACATACCACACTGCTGGGTGTGATGGCTCATGCCTGTAATCCCAGCACCCGGGAGGCAGAAGCAGGAGGATTGCTCTGAGTTCAAGGTTGGCCTGGGCTATAATGAGCTCAGGGCCAGCCTGAACTACAAAGCAAGACCTTGTCTCAAAACAAAACAAAACAAAACAAAAAAAACCTTTGTGGTACAATGAATAGTATTTTCTTTTTGGTTGTTTTCTTATGCTATGGAAGTGGGACTAGGAGGTCAACACAAAACCTCTGCGGGTGCATTGTTATGGCTCTTTGCATTTGCATGTGGCCCTGTATGCACAGGCTCTTGGGAGTTTTCTAAGTCCTAGGCCTTGCAAATGTCCGAGGAGAGGCTGGGAGGCCAGACACCCCAGGTCACTCAGCAGAAAGGACGCCTTACTGGAACTGCTGGCTGGGGGTTCAGCTGCTAGTCCAAAGTTTTCTCAAGCCTAAAGGCCCTGGGTGCAGTGCAGGGGGTGGGAGATGGGGGGGGGTCACCAGTGTGTAGGAAATGGGGACAGCAGCATCCTGAGGGGCTGAGCCTGCTGATGGCCTCCCCACCTAAGGAATGTCCCTTCCCAGAGGAGCCCCCCATGGCCTTTTTAATTAAGAGAAGATGCTGTTAGGAGGGGGTGGGACACCCTGGGGGCCAGGCTGTGCTATCAGGAGCTGGTTCTCAGGAAGGACTTCCCCAGGATGGCTGCCTGTGATACTCCCAGCGCCCGTCCTCTCCCTGCAGCTGGACGGCCCCAGGCGCATGCTCCAGAGGGAAGGCAGGTGGGTTTGAGAGCATCGTCTCAGCAGAGGAAAAGGCTGGGTGGTCTCTGCTCTCTCTCTGCCCAAAGCACCAGGAAAGCACAATAAACAGGCTGAGCAGCCTCAGCTGGGCCCCAGCACTGACTGATGGTGGCTGTGACTGGTGGTAGGTTCACCTTGGCCAACAGTGTCACTCAGTGCCCAGACAGGCTCATTCCTCTGCCCTTTCAGCCCACCGGGTCTCAGGATGGGTGAATGGAGCTGGCAGCTGAGCTGCAGGGCTGGTTCTGGAGAGTCTAGGATGCCCAGACCCGGTCAACCCCTCCACCCGCCCGGAAGAGATGCCATGGTGACCTGGCTGTGTGCGTCTGGCACTGCCTGCATTGGTGCTAAGCCTATTGGGGTTTCGAGGCAGAGTCCCCGCTTGTGACTCTGGGGGAGTCTGCTCCTGAGCTCCTGTGTCTTTGGGTACAAAATGGGGGTTAAGCAACACTTGTCTCATAGAGCTATTGACAGAGCTGAGGTGATAACACATTAAGTGCTCAAACCAGTACTGGCACACTGCGCCAGCAAATTAGTTTTTGTGTCATTAATGTTTCTATTCCTAGTTAGGGATGATAGACGACAGACAGACATAAATAAGTGGAAAAAAGTCAGGCACCAAGAGTAGCTATGAACAAACTGAAGTAGAGTCATATAATATGGGGGATCAGATTTGAGGAAAATGCTTTATCCTAGGCTGTTAAGGAAGGAGGGTGATGGAAAGGTAAAGCTTAAACGAGAAGAGGGAGCTGCTAGGAAAGCATCTAAGGGGTGAGCATGCCACTCCAGCAACAGCAAGTGCAAAGGCCCTGAGGCAGGAATGAGCTCAAGTGTCTGGGAAACAACAACAAAAAAGGCCTCTGTGGCTGGAGCAGTGATGCTCAAAAGAGCAGCTGCTAGCTACCTGTGGCCATTAAATTAGTTAAAACTAAATAAAAGATTCAGTTCAGTTCTTTAGTTTCACTAACCATCTTTCAATAGCCACTTCTTGGGTAAAAGTGTGCATGTGTGTGCGTGTGCACGCGTGTGTGCATGTGTGCGTGTGTGTGTGGCTCCCATGTACTAACCTGGTTCTGTACCATGAGCTATCGCCCCAATCAGGTATGGAATGTCTCATCACTGTAGCAAGGTCTGTTAAGCAGCTCTGCTGTGGAGTTTCAGGAAGCGAAACAAAACCAGTAGTAAAAGAGCAGTAAGGCAGGCAGCACCATACGCTGAGGCCACAGTGGGAGCTGGATTTCTCCAAGCATGGGAAGCTCTCAGGGTACCCTCGGGGTACTCGGACTTTGGCACAATTACTGTGGCTGAGGGGTGGAAGGAGGTCCCCTTCTGACTCTCCTACTTTCCTGAGCGCAAGTCTCCAGCAATCAGCATCTCAGGGGACAGGTGTGTCTGCTGGGTCTCCCACTCTCTGTGCCTAAACCGATAGATTCTGAAGTGTTGCAGGAGCACCACAGCCACTGCTGGGGAGCCAGCGCTCTCTCAAGGGCTGCATGGCTCCCTCCGTGACGGCGGAAGTAGAGCCCTGTCTCCGGATCTGCAGCCGCGTCCTGACGTCTAGAGTGGACACCGTGCTGTCACCCCGACTCTCTACTGGGGTTGAAAGACTCATGTCCCCAGACACTGACACTGCTGAGCAGATCCTCTCAGAGAGATCTGTTCCCTTCGGGAGCTGCCACCTGTCTGATGATGTCCCTTGCAGCACATCCCTCTCACCTGATGTAGGACAAATTTAGAGGCCAGACCCGCTTCTGGAGCCCCGGGGTAGGCTGCAACCACCACAGAGACTGCACCACAGCTCCGTGTCCTTTTGCCTTCTCTTCCTTCAAATGCTATCGCCCTGGATGGTGGGAACAATGCTCCTTTTCACTGTCTGTGCCAGGGACCCCAATCTGCTCAGCTCTACCGCACCCTCCACATCACAAGGAGGACACTTGTTGCGTGTGGAGCACCGTCATAACCAGACCTGCAGGACCTTGAAGGGTGCAGCTTCCGCCAAAGAGGGTGGCTGCTGAAGAGATTCCAAAGATCTTGCCCTGCGGGGTAGGAAATGCAGCCTGCTGAATGTCCTCCTGATCCAGGAAGAATGCACATGTGCTTCCAGGTCCTCCCAAGGCTCCTAGCATAGGCATTGTTATCCAGATCCCACTGGAGACAAGGCCAGGGCTTTGACTGAGTGCGGTTTCCCTCGGGCTCTCAACTCGGGGCTAAACTACACTGCTGGGCAGAGACCTGTGCAACCCAGGCACAAGGAGGTCCTGAGTTAGCAACAGGCTCTTTCAAATAAGATGGAACATATGGACCTCATCTGTCTGTGCTACAGCTAAGGACCAAAGTGACCCCCCCCTCCCTCTACCCCACTTCACCCAGTGGGAGTTCTGGGGCCCAGCTGAGCTACCAGCCGAGGCTGCCATGGTCACTACTTTTCCAGGACAACAGCCCCTAATGGGGACAGAGGCTAATAAATCAGAGTGGAACAGAGCCCATCTACTCTTCTGACCTTTGCCCTTCCCCAGGGGCTGGCTGTCGGACCCCTGCTGTCCTGTGGGGCACTGGGCAGGGAAATTTAAGGAAGCTGAAGTCACCTCGGCAGTCACACTGGTGAGGATATGGGGGACAACAGCAGATGGGGAAAACTCCCTAAAGCCCAGGGATGAGGCTTCCTGGGAAAATGGCAGACTGTCCTTGTCCCCAGCCCTTGGGTGCACCAGAAGACTATACAGCTGGCATCTGAAGTAACAGGCCCCACATGCTATCAAGGTCAGAATGTCCTGCAGAATCTGGGACATTGAGGCCAAGATCAAAGGAAGTGGACAGAAAGAGAAATAATATCCTTCTTATAATAAAAGTAAATAAAAATGAAATCCTGCCTTTACAAGACAATGGGAAAGTCCCATCATCTTCCCCAAAGATAAGGCAAGAGGGTTGCACAGCTGGGTCCCCTCTACGGATCTTCATGTCAGGGTTAGGAATGACAAAGTGGCTTCGCTGTGTGGGCCAAAGCAGGTGGCCAAAGTATCCTGGAAGAAGGGGACCAGGACTTGCGGGTACAGCAGCCCCATCCACCTCTGATGGGCTGAGAGGAGCTGAGATCCGGATGTGACCTTCCATCACCTTAGGATTAAGAACCTGTTTCCTGTGAGTGCTCTGATATAGGAACCTTTGAGAATTCTGAGACATCTAAAAATGCTTTTAAAATTTCCCTATGGGAATGAGAAAAGCATTCAGAAAATTCTAGTCCATCTGAGCTGGAGGAGAACACGGAGATGGCAGTGCACCTCAGGTGTCTGGGTATAGAGGCAGCCCCAGAAAATCCATGGGGACAGGGACACAGGGACAGACGGGAGGTGCAGGTGGCAGCCTGTGGTTGTGCAAATGTCTGCTGTGTACAGGACATGGCCCTAAGGGGAAGGTGAGCAGTCAGAGGGAATAGCAGGGGGTGTCCTATCTCTTAGAGTTCTGAAGGCCTCAGTGTTCCCAAGCTGCCCCCTCAGTGCTAGCTCCGTGGGTGATGCTTCCTCTTGCCGTCATAAGGGGAAGGGGACCCTTTTCTGGTCTAATGAGATATCGTGTCCATTTGCTTCCACAAACACACACAAAATTCGGAAGCCAGTGGAGATGAGAGAATCAGCCCCTGCCTTTGGGAGGTCAGCTCTTACTCTGAAAGCCTCTTCCGTTTGGGTGACTTCTTCTTTTCCTTTTTTAGTACTAGGGATCGGATCCAGGGCCTTTGCACTGAGCTACACCCCTAGTACCCCACCCCTTATGGTTTTTGTTTTTTTTTTAATTTGAGACAGGGTCTTGCTAATTTGCTGAACTGCCCCAGACTATATTCAAACTCACAAATCCACCTCAACCTCCCAAACTGCTGGGATTATGTGGATCACACTACCACACCCAGCTCTGTTTGGGCTCTGAGCATTATCCCATTTCTGTCTTGTTGGAGGCACCTTGTGTGTGAGCTTCAGAGCCAAATAGACTTGAACATGGAGCCCCGTGGCTCTCAGCAGCTGAAGCCCCTGACGAGTTTCTTTTTGCTTCACGAAGTCTGTCTCTCTATTGCTGTGATGCACTAGTGGAGTCAGCTCAAGAGACCTGTGTGCACAGCAAGCCTGGCCCATGACAGACACGCAGGACAGCTGTGCACCTCAGTATCAAGCCTTGTCCACGTCGGCTCAGGGCAGTGCTGCGGAGTGACTGTAGTCCGTTTCGAGTCCACACGCCATCAGCACTAGGGACACAGGTGGCCATCTGTTCCTCCTTTCCTGGAAACCACTGCACTTGTCTTGTCCTCGCCCAGGGTCCCTTAGTCTCCGCTAACCCAGGGGCTCCCCAACCCCCATGACTTAGAGGACTCTACCTGGACAGACAACCCCTGGAAGAGGAAGGAGGGTAGAAGGGGGGTAAGAAGGCTGCTTCCTGCCCGCATTCCAAGCACACCGGGTTCAGAAGGCTCTCCCATTGCTTTGGGCCAGGGCCCTGCCATCCCCCTCCCTCCCAGGGGTCCAGTCCCACCCCCACGGAGACCTTGATGTGAGGAACCTACTGACCTCTCTTTAGGTTCACTGGCTGGTTTTGCAGGGCTGCTGTGCTTTTATGGGTCACAGATGGACTAGAGAAAGGGAGACTGATGAAGATCCCTCCCCTGCTGCTTGGCGGGGCCCCATCCTCGCCTTCCAGGACTCCTAATCCCTCAGCCAGCAAGTGCCTGTCCTCTGGCGGAGCCGCTGCAGAGCCAGAGGCTCAGATACAGACTCCGTTATTTATTGGGAGGCTTAGGGCCAAGAGGCCTGGAGGCCACAGTGCATTCTCTGCTATCCTGGCTCTTCTCACCTGGGCCGGGTGCAGAGAGGGAAGGACAAAGGTCAGGAGGAGGAGAGGCAGAGATGAAGAATGCAGGAAGGGCACTCACTCGAGGGCTACTATGTGTCTAGTCCTGTACAAGATGCTTATGGAGATCTCAAAGGGTGGAAGTTAGTGACCTTGACTGAAGGCACATGTGGGATAGGAAGCTTCTATGGTCAACAGCAAGCCAGCCCTGATTCTCGGGAGGACCCTGAATACACAAACACGTTATTTCACCTCTCTGTGCCTCCTTAATCTTGTAAAGTGAGGCTAATAATTCTATGGCTTAGGCTTCTGAAGGAGCTGGGGTCTTGCCTGGGCATGGCGCATGGCTCACTGTGAAACACGGACGAGAAGGTAGCCGTAAGGAGCAAAGAGGAGGGAGAGGCTGGAAAGGAGAAGAGGAGAAACAACAGAGGGTTGGAAAGAGCCTCTGGGCGCAGAATTCCTCTCTTGTCTCCACCTAGATCTGGGCAGCTTCAGTTTTTGGCAGCAGCCTGGGCCGAGGCACTAAGGAGGACCAGGCCTCCTGCCGGGAGGCCCCGGCTAAGAACCACTGAGGGCAAACCCTGGGCTCCAGGCAGCCGACGGCCCTTGCTGCTCCAGCCCCAAATCCTGGCCTGTCCCACGTCTCATCAGCACCCACTGCCCACAGCAGGCACCTCCCGAGGGACTGGGCAGCAGGCACCTCCAGAGGGACGCCGCTGCTGCTGTCGCCCGTGGAGATCATGTCCCTTCTGGCTCCCTGCTGAGAAGCCAAGAAGTATCCTGTGTCCTTAAGGAGGTGCCTGTCGGAGTGCAGGAGGGAGGAAGGTTAAGACCATTAGCGGATGCTAACAAATTTAGGATGTGGAAGAAGTCTTTTCTTGGCTGTCCATCAAGGGACGGATTCAATGTCCCTGAGCCTGGAGACAGAAGGAGGAGGGCAGGGAGCAGGAGGGTGCTGTGGGCTTCCCAGCCAAGCTTCCTCCCCTGGGCACACACTAGCACTGGGGGAGGGGGAGCCAGGCGAGCTGGGCGGGCCGGCCATCTGTCTGTCCTGGTGCTGGCATCCCCACCAGCCTGTCTGTCTGTCTGTCTGTCACCACTCCTCCCCCACTGCCCCATCCCATCTCAGGTTCTGTCCAAGCAGCTGGGCTGAAACGCGATCCTGGAGGAAGAGGGCCCTTCCTGTTGACTAGGAACCAGGGCGCTCTCCTCCACCCCCTCCAGTTCCACCGGACCCCTCCTCATCCAGGCGCCCTGTCCTGGGGCCACCTCCAGCCCCTTGTCACCTAGGGCCAGGCCACTCTTCATCTAGCTTCCTCTGTAGCCAAGGAGACCTTCGCAGCCTCCCAGAGAATCACACATCGGTTGCAAAATCCTTCATAGAAGGTCATTTCCGGCACAACAGGCTGGAAGGAGAGGGGTGAGGGGACCATGTCATGTCTAGGAACGGCTCACGCAGAACTGCCTGGGCACCCACTCTGCGCCAGGCCATGCAAGGGGGAATCTCAGCATGGGCAGGCTGTGGGGAGACAGGTGGCAAAGCATGGTTGATCCTAGCTCAGCCCTGCCCGCAGGAGATCCTGAGTAGTGGGGAAAGAGATGGAACAGAAATACGTGATGTTGTAGGTCCGATGGAGGGGCTGCATCTCTGCTTTTTTAAAGAGCTGGTGATTCTGCAGAGTTGATTTGGAGATAGAATGAAATGTAGAGAGCCAGGGTAATGCCAAGATGGGGTGTCGGGATGGTGTAGAGGAAGGAAAGTCCACTGAGATGGGCACCGAAGCCAATTCCTGCTGCGGAGGAGGAAGAAGGACAGAGACAGGCTGGAGGGGTAGGGTGTCTTCTCTCTTGGTGAGACTGGAGTACCGGGAGCTAGAACTTAACCCAGTAGAAAAGACTGCACTGCCAGAGAAGGCACAGGGAGATCACGGACGTGGCTCAGAGTTCAGTGTTTTAAACCAGGGAGGTCTTAACTTGGTTTGCAGTCTGGAAAGTTTGTCCTTGCTCCATAATAGAGAAAGGGTGCAGGGGCAGGATGGAGGTGGACAGGTGACAGGAGGCCATGGCACGACTCCACCAGAGTAAGGCTGTGCTGGGGCAATGGGAGAGGACGGACATGGAGGAGGATTCCACAAGGCAGGGCTCTGAGGGCTGAGGCAGAGGGAGGATGCTGCTTCTGGAGTTCCCAGGCTGGAAAAGGACACCGCGTGCCGGGACACATGAGGATGGGCTGGGTCAGGAAAATGGCTCACGTGGTTTGCCGAGGTACCATTCCATCTTCCTGTGACCAGTGCTACTACAACTGAGAGTCTGGGGTACCCCCACCCCTCCAGTTCTCACCAGTCAACACACGAACTTCACAGTTCCAAGTACCACTGAAGGCAAGTGAGGTGTGATCAGCCAACACAACTTTAGGAACCTGTACGCCCTGCTCACACAGGACAGCAACACTTCCCTCTTCCAACACGAAAGCGATGCTCTCGGTAGTCATCACACCATCGTGATTGGCGACAGCCAATGGGTTCCCCCTGTGCTTATAACTGCTATAAACACGTCACCTGTCTTAACTCCTTTAAGTCCTGCAATGTCTCTCGGAAGCGGCTTCCATTAGTACCCCTGTTTTTCAGGAACATGGGGAGCTGACCTTGCTGCCACCCTCCCATCTCTGGTGGAAGCAGGTTCTTCTCTCTCCACACCAACCATGCTGCGTTGTCTTTCGCTCCAGAGAGCTTTTCGTGCCAGAGAGCTTTTCAGGCTGCTCTTTGTTGGAGACGCCCTCAAACCCTCTCCAACTTGAATCGTATCCCTGGAGATCTCCATGAGTCAGCGACACCTCCTCCAGGGAGCCCTCTGGCTTTGTTATGCCCTTCTTTCGCTCCCAGGCGCTTTAGGTGCATTTCACCCTCTGCACTGTATTTGTGGCCATCTCTCCTGGAGGACAAAGACCCCATACTTTTCCAATTTGTGCCATATCACAAGCCTGTCACAGTGCCTGGCCAGGAGCAGGTGCTCAACACTTTTCCACAGATGAATGAATTCAAGCATATGGGTAGCTGACTCCAAAACCTTTCCCATGGACACAACAAGATGTAGAGAATGCAATGGAAGTGAATGGACTACCATTCCATCTACCCCATCGCCACCATGGCAAACATTAGTTGAGCGTCTACTATACACTGGCACATTGCTAGGCTGCTTTATGATCGCTGTGTTGAGGGCTTCTCATCATGACCCACAGAATAAGTTTTCTCATCATCTCCTCTGCATAGATGAAAGCTGTGCAAGGGCACATTCGGCAGGGATCGGAGTGTTCTAAACATGTGCTGCCTGGTGCCAGAGCTACGAGATACAGGTGCGCTTGAAATGCAGCTGGCACCACTGAGCAACTGAATTTTAAATTTTGCTACATTTTTAACTAAACATCAAGAGTCACAGGCAGTTAGTGGCGGTCATAATGGACACAGCCCTAGAGACGAAGAAATACTCAAGAGGTTAAGAAACTTGCCCAGGAGTCAGTGCTGGACGAGGGACAGGGATAGGACTTCAACCGCAGTTGTCCAGCTTTGAAACCCAGATTTTTAATTTCCTTCTTTTCTTGCCTCTGGATCATGGATGCAGCAGAGAGGAATTTAACAGCTTCACCCCTTACACAGTGCAGGCTAAGAGCTGAACTTTCTAACTGCACGGGCAACTGGGGCTATGGCTCCGGGCATCCCTGGGCCCCCACCTTGCTGTGACATCGGGTGCTAGAGGGCACAGTACACACCTTCAGCATGGACACCCAAGCAGCAGATGTGCTTTGCAGCAGGCCTCCGGTCCCAGACTCAGCAGCTGGAGGACATAAGCTGCCAACAGGGCATTTCTGCAGCTTGCTTGATGCTGGAACCAACTTCCACGCTCGGAGGGAGAGGCACGTGAGGGCCACTGCTCTGGATCAGCGCTACAGGGGAGCCTGTCTGGAACCCTGTGCAGCAAGACCCAGTAAGGTTGGCAACAGCTGGGATCCTGCTTCTAAGAGAGCAGATCCTTGAGAACAAGGGTGGTTAACATCTGGGCACCCACATCTGTCCTAGTTGCTGCAGAATGGGCTGTAGTGGTCTTTGGCGTGTGGACCATGGCTGTGCCAAGTGCCTGGGAGGGGGCATTTGAGTCCTGCCTTCCTCTCTTTGTGGGAACAATATTGTTGCTGGGCTGAACGCAAAAAGATCGGTGCAGGGGCAGTGATGTTCCAGCCCCTGCTGAACTTCCACCTTCATTGCCTATCCCTCTCTGGTCCCGAATTCCCTGCTTACGCCACACTGTTCTTCCTTCTAGTCCTGATCTCCTCTACTCTCTTCCTCCTCAGAATCTTTGCACGTGCTGTTCCCTCTGCCTGAATTGCTCTTCCTCCTCCTTGCCTGGCCTTTTATATCTACTCTCTTGCCAGATCTCTGAAGGAGGGCTACTTCCTGGATCTCTGATGAAGGATTCTCAAGTTTCTCCTGAAACTGCATGTCCTGTCAGTCGTGCTGGTCACCTCTGCTTTTTTACATGTGCTGGTGCTATTGATGGAGGCGGCCTCCTGAGCTAAGACAGGTTCTGTGGAGGCAGAAGTCACATTTCACTCTGTCTCGGGTCCCCAGCACCTGGAAGAGGCCTAGCATCACGTGGGTGTCCAATCACGTCGGATGCATGTTCACGCTAATGAATGAAACTATGCCACTGTGATTCTTTGCCGGGAAAGATAGAGGCTGCACATCCACAGGCCCTGACCGTCCAGAGGGCAGGGTTATGCTTGTGGCCACAATCACTCAGAAGTGACACAGAATCAAGCAGCACTACCCAGGAGATGAGGAGGAGGGTCAAACCTGAAGGCAAATGTGGAGAAAAGGGAGTGTTTGGGCAGAGGGCAGCAGGGCAAAGGCCTGGCGGTGAGAGTCTGGGTTCATTTGCTCATTTGCCGAGGGCTATGCAGCGGGAGGATGGGGAGGAGGGGCGCGGTGGGGGTGGCTGCTGGAGATCATGAGGGCACTGGCGCTACTGCAGAGTTTCAGGCACTGAAGCAACAGAGGCGGGTCCTCCGAGGTAAAGGGAGAGGGCTCAGCGAGTCGTCTGGAGCCCCTTGTAGCTCTGGCGCCGAGGTTGCTCGGGCAGGGCAAGGGGCACAGGCACACTGTGCTAGGTTAGGAAGTTTTTGCCTGTCACGCTGCCGGCAAAAGCCTCAGGAGACTTGTTTTCCTCCCTGGCGTCAACTTAAAGGTCACCCAAGTCCCAGGTTTCCTGAAAGGCACCATTTAGGAGTTGTCCTGTTCTCTTAGCCAGACCCCTCAGAGATCTCATGACAGCCCAGCCAGGACCACCTCCCAGGGTAACAAGTCTCCTGGGTCCGGAACAAGTATGAGAAGCAAGGCTTCCTTTAACTTGTCCTAAACTCAACCTCACTCAAGTTTCAAAGGGGCCCCATCTTCCCAGTACTAGAGGATGTCGTGAAGGCGGCACGTACCCTGAGTTGGCGAGGTGGGAAGGGGAGCTCAGGACAGCCGGCTCCAGCAGCCCCGGTGTACCCAGTTGAGAAGCTGTATTCCCACAGGGCGCAGTCCCCCTCCCAGATCAGGCAGCCCCTCCCTGCTCTCAGCCAGGCCTGCACTGATGAACTAGAAGTGAACCTAAGCAGTCAGCTAGCGGGCAGCTCCTTGGCCTGGCGGGGGACCGCAACCCACAGGACCTCGGGGCGCCAGCCCCACCTCCAGCCTCTCCTAGTCCAGCTCTGGCCCCTCACGCCCCGCCCATCAGTGGCTCAAATTCAAGAGTCCTGGCTCCACGCTGGCTTTCAGTGCTTCTCATCCCACAGCTAGCCAGAGTGGAGACCTGCTGTGCCACCTCTAAGCCATGTCCCAAGTGTCCACTGTCCCTAACCTCCTACCTGGACACCCACAACAGGTACCTCCTTCTCTCTGTCTGTCCTCCAGTGTCTGCAATTCAGTTGGCCTCGATACAGGAAGGAAACACTGAACCCAGAGCCAGGTGGTCCCCTTCTTAAAGCTTTCCAGGCAATCTGGCTTTCTGAGGGAGGATTGTACAAATTCGACAGGCCAGAGCCCCACACGGAGACCCAGGGCTGGCCTCACCCCTCTCGATCTACTGGTCTGGTCTTCTTTCTCTCCAGACACACCGAGCTCTTTCCTGTCTGTGTCTCTTTCCTGTCAGTGTGCCTGCTGATTGCAACACTCATATCCCTTTCCATTTAAATAATTAAGTGCATTTAATTTATTTAATAAGCACTTTTGATAGCGGCTTACTCTGTGAGACGCTCAGTCCAGGCACCTCCTATGTTCTGCATCATTCGTGAACTTCCAGGATTGGCACCAACTGTCATTTGAGATGTCACCTTGGCATAAAGGCCCTCCCCGACCACCTCCAACCTCAGAGTACTGCCTCCCACCCGGCTGTGCTCAAAGCTCTCCCTTGATCAAGCTGTCAACCTTACATCTGTAACTTTTATCAGTTATGCTCTAGTAAAGATAGGAGGTGATCATAAAAAGAATCCTCTTGATTTATATTCATATCAACGTTTTCTTATTTATTTCTTTGAGTGCTTCTTCTATCTTTTCTGCTGTACCAGAAGCTCCAAGAGGGAAAGACCTGTCTGTCCCTCAAGGTCGGGGCCTGCACGGAGGGACTCAGAAATATCCGTTGAGTGAGTGAATGAAGAAAGCGCAGGGCCTGCACGGAGGGACTCAGAAATATCTGTTGAGTGAGTGAATGAAGGGGTCACCTGCCACCAGGAATCTTCTAAACCTCACAGCTGCTGCACACAGCCCACAGGGTATAATTGGTGAGATATTTCCTGTGGACGCTGCTCAGAGGCCCAATCGGGGGATGGGCTTCTAGAAGGCAGGGCTCAGGTCTTGTCCGTCATCATGTAAATACAAAAATAACAACTGGGCGCCTTTGCAGAAAGCAGCAATCTATTGCAAAGGAGCTTCCCAGGCATGAACTCATCGTTTCTCGCATCTACTCAGAGAGGCTGTCACAATGCCATTTCACAAGTGGAGGAGCTGGGGCCCAGTGTTGACCTAGTCACATCTGGACAGGCCCAAAGCCTTCCCAGAGACTGCATCTGCCCAAGTGCTGGTGCTCTGTATTCAGCAGGGCATAGGGCAGGAACCTGCTAGAGCAGATGGTACGAAAGGGCCGTCCCCAGCACAGGGGTGTAGAGGCTCAGGGGAAGGGTCAGGGAGAGTAGTAGAAGGGCAGCAGGCTGGGCTTCAGGAGAGCTAGGCAGCAGTAGCTCCGCGCACTTATTAGCCACTTCCCTTGGCCAGGCACTGGATGGACAGAGCATCCTGTCACCATTATCCCCATTTTACACTCAGTGAGGTTAACTCACTTGTCTCTGGTAACTCAGTCAAATCCTAAACTAAGTCAGCAATTGTGCTCCTTAACTGTCCAGGCATTTCTTGGGCTGCGTGATATGGAAAGAGCCTGGTGCCTGCTCTGTCTCTGGAACTTAGGTCCTCTCTAGGCCTGTCTAGCTGTGACACAGTGAGGCAGGGAAGACAGCAGGACATTGTCGCTGTGCTCCCCTGGGGCTCCTTGCGACATAGGAAGGGGCTGCCTGGAAGTCTGGGTGCAGGGGTGGCCCTCGCCCGTCTCCGGACACTGTGGGCTGAGTGCTTGGAGGCAGCCAATCCCTGGGACACCAGCCTGCAGTGCTGGCTGGACCACAGAGGGCAGGACATGTGATTGAAGAAGGGCTGGGGGATCTGGGAGCTTCCTAGGACTGACGGGGAGGTGGGCAAATCCTGAGTAATATCCAACCCCACGAAAGAGCTGCTCAAATGCACATCAAAAGTTGGCCCTGACCTGAGCTTGCTTTGTATAATAAAATCTGTTTCCATCTCTGTATCTATTCTTTTTTGGCAGGATCTTTAAGGCTGTCTTTAGGCAGAAACATAATCCTGCTGCTGTAGGTGTTCACCCTCAGTGGGTGGCCTTGGAGACTGGAGAAGGTTGAGAATTGAGGGCAGGTGCTAACTCTGCAGGGGTCGCCACAGAAGCGGCAGATGGACGGAGGGACAATGCCTATGGGAGGGGTACAGAAGACTGGACATGACTTCACCTCTAGAAATAGTCTTGTGGTGGGTGGTGCCTTCAAGGGCCAATCGGCTGTAAGGATGGGCAGCACCCTTTGTTCTGCCTCTCCAGAGGTATCACCTGTCAGGAAGCACACGCTGTCTAATGGGTAGATGAATCCGGAACTGCACACCCGGCTTGGCTGGAGCCCTTGGCCTCAGAAGGCACTGGGGCTCCTGGTGTTGGCTGAGCCTGGCCATGAGGCAATTTTGCATCCTTTCATGCCACCCTTGTTTCTATCAAATTCCTCCTTCCTCCTTGTGACCCACGTGGTGGCCCCGAGGACCACTTGGGGGCCAGAGCCAGGCCGGACTGGTGCATGCTCTCATCCTGTCTGGCTGTGCCGTTGGAGCAAGTCCCCCGGCCTCCCTCGACCTCTGTTTTCTTCAACTGTAAAATGAAGGGGTCGGATGAGATCAGTGGATTCTAAAATGTGCATATTGTAGTCCAGGGGTCTCCAGAGGTGTCTAGAGGGGGCGGCCAGGGGGACACACTCTGGACAACCCAGTGTCCAGCTCCTCGAGCCCAGCCTCGGGGATCTGCTCTCACAGGTGCAGGAAGCGTGCACTGGAGGGCACGTAAGGTGTCCTCCACCGAAAGGCTGCTGGCTGCCCAGCCACGCCTGAGATGGCCTCTGCCTTCCCTCGGCGTTCACAGTCTGAATTCCACCCCTCGAATCCCTGCACAACTGGGGAGGGGGACGTAAACTCCCTCCCCTATGCTTGGTCAGTTGAGGGATTTGGAACTATGAAACCAACACCATCCACACGCTCTGCGCTCCACACCCTCATTCTCTCAAGGTACAGTGTGGGGAGCTTCCCTGCACTTTTCCCAGCTAACCTGGGGAGGAGTCAACAGGTGGCTGAACGGACTTTTCCGAAGTCAAGTTCTATTACTCCTAGATGGTGAGGAAGAAACAAACAGGTAGGATGTATTTGCAAAAAAATAAAGTATGTTGAGTGTCAGACAATGTAACCTCAATTAACCAGAAAGAAACTCAGTTATTTAGAACTATCTAGTTTTCCCTCAAGAAAGGAGGACAAGACTTCAAAATAATTACACAATATTTTAAAAATTCTCCACAGATGTCCAGCGTTTTCTGTCAGAGTCAGCACGTGTTCAGTCTAATGATTCTCCCACTCTTTACTCCTCCCCATGTCCTGAGAAAAACAGAACATCACACTCGCATCCTTGCCTCTAAGTGGCAGCGAAGGGCAGCCTTGCCACGGTGATGTGCTCCAGCATGTGGACCTCGCGCCATACAGAGGGCCCTACTCACAGGGGCAGCATTTGCCAGGAAGGCCCTAGAAATCTGGTGCAGTCTCATTGTTCAGAAGGTGAGCAGCGTGAGGGAGAGGACATCCACCACCCAGAAGGGCGCACATCGAATTCTCCACTCAAAGGTAAGGAAAAGGACCAGTGGTGCCCAGACTCCCTGGCTGTGGGGGTCTTGGAGCCTGGAGCCAGGACACCCCTCTGTGCCAACATGCAGGTGGCCAATGGGCCTTGTACCCACCGCCCCAGGAGGTCTGCCTCCCCCCGGCCCTGTCATGGTGTGCCAGGCCGTGTGTGACAGCTCACATAACTATGTAGGGAGCTGGCGTCCGCTTATACGCACTCTGCCTGCTGAGCATTCTTCCATGGCTCCATGCCAGACCGGCTCATCTGGTTTCCTCCCCAGTTAGAGTCGAACAGGCTCCCTTTCCTCCCAGGATCCACTGGGGGTCCCAGGGGTCTGTGCCAGGCTGCCAAGGACCATGAGTCTGCATGAACCAGACTTGCCCACCTCACTCTTTAGTCACCAGTCCACTGCCTGGTGGGGACATTCCCACAATGCTTTGCCTGGCATACCTGCCACACTCAGACAGATGGCAGAGGGTGGAGGAAGTGGGAGGAAGTATCAGGCTGAGAATGAGTATGTGAAGTGAGCCGGAAAGAATGAGCGGGTAAGGCCCCTGCTGCAATCAGCACTCGAGGCTCTGACCCCTCAAACCTCTCGGCATCCCCCTTTCTTTCAGCCCACCCTGCTGCCTCCTACCTGCCCCTCCCTCATGGGAACACCCTGCTCCCTGCCCTTAGGGCTCTTCCTAATTTTTGCCAAGGAGCCTGGGCAGCTGAGAGTCATTTCTGACTCCAGTACTGGTGTCTCTGAGTGAGCAGCAGCCTCATAAGCTTCTGCCAGCTGTGGTTCTTGGTCCTGGACTTGCTTGTAGCTAACCTCACTCGAGCCGAATCTTAGAAGGTGGGGTCCCAGGGCTTCAGCCTCTGCAGCCATGAATGCATTACTGTGCACCCCTTCAGGCCTGGGAGCCCACCCATCTCCTGAGGATGGCATGTGGCTGGCACAGCACCAGCGTTCCGCATGTTGGACAGATGGGTGAAGAACAGAGCCAGGAGATAGCAGTCTGTGCTCTGACACTGCTCTGGTCCACCGAGTCCCATCACAAGGGCTTAAAACCTGGCTGCCACATACACCAGCCTTGTGCCTGGACCACGGTACATAACCCTGTTGAGGCCTCAGCCAGGAAGTAGAGATTATATCGCAGTAGTTGCCATGTAAACGTGAGGAACAAATGAGAGTGTGCAGAGACGTTTTTATGGCAGGACCTGTCCTGCAGCAGCATTTAGTACGAGTCATTGGCAGCATTGCTAATTAATGTCTTCTAGCCTCATGTGACACCGCTCTCCCGGGACAAGTCTTATGGCTACTCCGAGTCCTCGGTTTCCCCACCATGCCAGGCCCTCAGGTATAATGCACTGTGTGATGTTTTTAGAAGCTGGATCCCAGGTTCTGACCCGGCCACTTCCTATCCCCACAGCCTTGAGCAGAGCACTCTGAGCTCTAGGGTCCTCTCCGGGGAAGTGGGAGTAGAAGGAGCCTGAACCTCAAGGATGTCGGAGGTACACAAAGAGCAGAGAAGGTTCACGGGGTCAGCACCACGCCAATGGCTGAGCGGGAAGCTGCCCAGGAGCACACGAGGCAGGAAGTGGAGGCATGAAAAGGACAGGAATGGCCGGGCAGTTCCAGGGAAGAACTGTGTCTCTAGCCCCTTAGAACCATTTGGCATTCTTTTGTGGCACTGTGGGAAACTCCTCCTTCAGAGCAGGATGCTCCCAGGCCTGAGCTGAGGCCCTGGAAGCTGCCCAGAGGATGGTTCCAGGGAGGCCCTTTCTTCTCTGAGGGCACAGGATCTGGGCTGACCTCTCACCCCTCCTCTCCAGGACCAGCCTGTCCAGGGCCCCAGCACTTCCGGCATCCCCAGCCCCCACCTTCAGCTCCTCTACATGGAGCTTTGTGTCCTTCCTCCACAGCCTCCCCTTCCTACTTGCTCATCCTGAGGGCAAAGCTTGGTGTTCTGAGTCCTGGGCTGGTCAGGCTCTTAACTTTGGACCTTGGGACCTTGAGTGGTCCCTTGATGTCCCTGGGCCTCAGTCTCTTGCTCTTTGAAATGTGGATAATCATGGCCTACATCACAGGGTGCTGGGCTGGATATAACGATACTGTGATTAAAGTATAGATTCAGGGTCCTCTCTTAATCAAATGTATTTCACGATCACCAATGGTTACCAGGGCTCAGGTACCCTCCTCCCTTGTCCATCTCTTGGAGTGGGATGAAGGCAAATCTTTTTTCCCCGGGCAGGCCTTGCAAGGGTCTGCCCCCAAGTACTACCACTAAGCTCCACCCCCCTGAGCCAGCACCGCCACTTGTAATTAACCCCCGGCCCACCATCCTTCCTTCGTATCCCTCCACACTCAGCAGTGTGTCTACTATTCGATAAGTGGGTATAAACAAGCCTGGCTCCCCTCCCTTAATATCTTGTTTCTACTCTACAGTTGCTCAAGAACTTTCACAATACCCCAGAAAAATCCTTACTTATATGCCAGAAATGAGTCAAGAAAAGCTCAAAGAAGAAGTGGCTTTTCCAGCATTGGAGAGTCAGACACAGAGGGCTGGGACTCAAATGAGGGGTCCTTACCTTGCATCAAATGCCGTGTTCCATGGCACCCATCTTGCCTCTTATAGTGCCTATGGCAACTTACAAATGGAGGCAAGCAAAACTTCTCACAGTGCTGGAAGAGTCCGCTCCCCTAGCGGCGCACACGGGGGGGGGGCTGGCATCTGCTGATGCCTTGAGCAGCCTAAGCTGTGCTTCCCAAGTGCACTCAGTGCAAAGGTGGCACTGCTTCCCAGAACGGCACCTGGCTGCATGGAACTGGGCAAAGCCTGTAAGCTCTGCTCATGGCCCCACATTACCAGAGGCCTTTCCCACCCACATCCTTTCTCCTCCTCATCATTGTCATCATCATCATCGGGGCGGCTATGTGTCAGGACCCAGGAGGTGCCACCCAGCAGCTAATAAGGTATCTCTTATCATATCACCCCTTAATAAAGTCAGGAGGGGCTCACCCATAGCCGGGGACTGAGGGGCAGCAGAACTGGGATTTGAACCTGGAGTTGTTAGAAATCTGAGCTCCAGGTTTGAGCTCCTGTTTGGATTAGCCTAATCTAATCCTCCTTGGATTAGCCTGCTTTTTGCAGTGCATGTCAGCTGGGAGCCACTGTTATTGAAACCAGTTTAAGCAGTTCCCTATGCCACCCCTGAACAATTTCACCCATGCCTAACCTCCGGTCTGTCAGGATGGCACCACTCACGCTCTACCTAACCGTGGTATGCTGGTGCTTGCAGTAGCCAGGGGACCTGCAGGGCTGGACATGTGGCTACTGCTCTCTTACATGGGGCCAGTTACTAGAATTTAACTCCAAGTGGCTGGGAGATGGGGTCAGCTGTCCTGCCTGGAGGACTTGGATAGTGACTCTGAGCAGGGGCAGAGGATGGTCAAGCGGCAGCATAGCACTACAGGGAACTGAGTGTTGGAGCTAAGCCTGAGCAGGTTTGGCCTCTGCAGCTGAGTGCTGGCAGGACTGGCATTATTGCCAGCAGAGGGCTGAGCGAGGTAGGTGCCAAGCAATGATATATCTACAATTAAGTAGAGTCAGAGCCAAAGGATTAATGTCCTCTAATCCAATAACATCCTCCACTCATTATATTAGTTATTTTTTCATTGTTGAAACAAAGTACCTGACCTCGACTGGCAGTTTCACTCCATGGTTTGCCAGCTCCCCAGGCAGAAATGGCATGACAGGAAGGCATGGCAGAAGAGACTGCTTGACTCATGACAACCAGGAAGCAGAGACAGAGAGGAAGAGGCCAGGTCCAGAGGCCATGCCTCCAGGTCACACCTCCAGCAAGCTGCCTCCTTACAGCACATTCCATTACAACTTCACTGTGGCTAAATCCCCTGGTGTGCACAGCACCGCAACATACAGCCATCTTCCCAAAGCCCCATCCCTGAACAATCGTAACACTCATTATTAAAAACTGTTTATCTTGAAAGATTTCAGATACTCAGAGAAGATTAAAAATAATCTATTATTTATCAATAAAAGAGATTGGGATGTAGGTCAGCTCAGTGATAAGAGTCCTTCCCAACATGCATGAGGGCCTGGCTTTAATCCGCAACTCTGCCAAATAAACACATACATAAACAAATACATAAGTGAGAGAAATACTGACACATGCTACAGTATGAAACTTTACACTAAATCCCAGCGAGTAAAAAGAGTTTGGGGTAGTTTAGGACTGAGGACTGAGGATGAACTAAGGTGACTGCTAAGAAGTACAGCGTCTCTCCTGGGGCTGATGAAATTCTAAAAGTGATTGTGGTAATACAAGACCTATAACGGTGTAAAAGACTGTTGAATTGCACATATTAAGTGTCTGGATTTGGTAACATGAATTATGTCTCAAACTTTTCCCAAGAACAACCCATGGTCCTGGCATGCTCACCACCCAGCTGAACAGGGATCACCAGAATGCCCTTCGCACTTGCGGCTCTTCCTCCACTCTGAATCTGGCATTATCACTGCCCTGTCTCTATATGTTTACGACTTACACATCTATTCTCTGCACAATGCTGTTTCATATGTTTTTAACTTTATGTGAATAAATTAGATGGCAGATATTCTTTCATCATTTGCTTTTTTCCTCCTTAGGGTGAGATTTGTCAGAGGAACCGTTTGGCAATGGGTCTAGCTGTCCGCGTCGCTGTAGATGGTACCTCCCTGGTAAAAGCACTGCAATTTAATGTCCCATGACCTATCCGTCCATTCGCTCTCCTGCTCACGGGATTTTTCTTCCTTACCTTGATTGTGCAGCAGCAGGGCCTGGCTATGCCAGCAGCCTTTCCTCACTCACATACCACTGTCTCCCCACACTGTGCCTAGGAGGGGTACTACTTTGTGGGGAGAAGGCCCCCTTCACCAGCCCCTGCCAAGTGCTTCTTCAGAGTACCTCGGCATGTGAGTAGGAGGTGATCTAGGAGAGAACAGAGCTGCTCAGATTCCCTGTCTGATTCCTAGCCAGGTTCTTCTGGCCATTCCAAAACCCTCTATTTTCTCATTTGTATTTCCCTGAAGTCTCCACGACCACCCGGGTGCATGTTATCAGAGCCGATCTAGGAGAAACACATTATCAGTGGTGTCCAGAAGGGCTGGGAATCTGGAAGTGCTTTGGGGAGGAAATGGGGAAGAAATTAGCTTAGGAGAACTCCCCATGCAGCCCGCAAGCGCCAAGTGAGGGCATGGAGTGCAGGGGGCTCCCAGGGGCAGAGCGCTGAGGCAGCTGGGCAGCACCTGGCCTCCTGGCTGCTGTGGTTACTTTAGCTCTCCCCACACTGGTTACCTGACCCTCCTTCCTTTGAGTGGAAGAGGGCAGGAGCTATGCTGGAGGGTCCCCTGGGTGCTGGTAACATTAAGGAGTCTCCCTTCTACAGCTAGCAGTGCTGAGAAGGGGCTGTGGAGGGCAAAGAAGCTCACTGATCTGGGGCTTCCGGTCTGGACTTTACTGGTGGCCCTCTCACCTCTAAAGCATAACATTCCTGCTCTGGGGAGGCCAGCGCTCCCTTCCACTACGGCCTTGCCATGCCAAATGCAGTCAGATGAGCAGCAGCACCAATGCCGCCGCAGAGCCTGCTGGGAAAGTGGAAAGGAAACTGGGAAGGCCTAGGGACTTGGGCCGAAAACGGCCTAACGTCAATGGGAAGCTCTCAAGTGCTAGGTGAACTAGAGCTTTGCATTTATTTATAAATATTATTCTGGCTTCTCTATGAGGATGAGAAGGGAGGATGTCTTGGTGGCCTGTAAAGGACTGATGGCAGCAACATGAACCAGGTTGGGGGTTGTGCCTACCAGGAATCGACAGAGTGACACTGACAAGACTTGTGGTGCGTAGGATGTGGGGAAAGACTAGTTTGGAGTGCTGAGCTGCCTGGTGAGATGGGACATGCTGCCAAGTGCCAGGTGTGGGGAGAAAGGTTGGCCCAGTCACCTGCCTTTGAGGATGAGTGGCCTATGAGACCTCAAGGACGCTTCCCGGTGTGGTTCTCAGGGGAACAGGGGCGGCTGCGACCACAAGGCTGTTCCCATCACACCCTCGTGATGGGTGTGGCCTACAGAATCTACTTCTTGCGGCTCGTGGTCCTGGCTGCAGTGAAACCCCCGCAGGATCCACCCTGGGTCTGCTTGCTTCTCACTGGAGACAGAGCCTGCTGAGCACACTGCCGAAGGGCAGAACCAAGGGGCAGGGCCCAAACACTAAGACTCAACTGAGACTAAGCCTGCGCATGGTTGTTTTCAGGATGCTTATAATATAAATGCTCCCTCAAAAATACGTCCCAGTTAAGATGGTCAGCCAGAGAGATGCACTTAGTATGTCAACTGCAACACATGACAGATGTACTGAGTTATAAAATAATATTAATAAATAATTAAATGTAAATAAGTATTATTGACAATGATAATACAAATTATAATTAAGTATTTGAATATACTCAAGTGGACTTCTGGATGAGAAGTGACTAGCTATGTAAACAGATGAACCTGAGACTTATTGCTGAATGGCCAATCGGAATGCAGATACAACACATGAACATGTGCAATTGAGAGCTAATGGACTTGGCTGTGTCTAACATGAATCTTCATAAAGTGATACACTGTGTGTCAAAATAGATGTACTCAATGCACTCGTGTGAAATGAACATTCTTTTGAATTTTGGTGGCTGCAACTTTCTCTCACTTTTGTGTGGACCATTGTTCTTAACTGTCATCATTTTTGTTGCCACTCTTTCCGTGTAAGTCTTCAATTAGCACTTGATTTAGTGGAAACTCTACGAAGCCCAGCTGCATGAGATCATGACTTGGGTGAAGAATCCGTGGGATAAAACCACTGACAGCTGGGTTGCCAGAGTATCACGAGCAGGCTACATGGACAAGAAGTGCTTATTTAAGGACAGCTCTACTGCTGGATATGAGAGAATGGGGCTAGCGATTCTCTAGAAAATTTGGGCTGGATTTGGAGGTTTTTTGGGAGAATTTTTGACTATTTAAGTAAATGTAGATTGTTGTCTAAGAAGATTGTTGCACATGAAATGTAGATTGTTGTACATGGAAAAAAAAAGACATCTCCTGAAAATAAGTCCTACTGTGTCTTTTTAAACAAAACTTAATATATGAACCAGGCTTGTTTTTGGAGCTGGATGGGAGGTGCTACAGGGACAAAGTCACAGGGGAGGAGGACTTACGGGTTTACCAGATAGAAAGTGAGAACAAAGATGTCAGCAGGGCAGGGCACGAGTGCATGGGGACACGGTGGGGTCCAACAGTGAGCAGCCTAGTTTACCGAGAGACAAGGAAGATGGCAGGAGACAGCCAGAGATCAGGCTAGAGAGAGAAAGCGGTGGTGAAGTGAGGAACGGCACAAGGGAGCCAGGGCTGGTTAGGAGCAGAGCGGAACTGAAGATGCCCCAGTGGTGGAGTGTGGAGAGAGTGGGGCTGAGGGAGGCGCTGGTTGAACTGCTGCAGGGCTGAGCTGGCTGCAGGGAAAGCGGACGGGTCCTGACCAGGACGGCACAGTCAGGAGGAGATGGGGAGGGGCGGACGGAGGCCCACACAGCACGTGAGACACCCTCCTGGCTGAAGAACAAGGGAGTATCTTAACACCAGCGACAAGAGCAACCAAACAGTAGGGTCCCTTACTAGGTGGCCCTCGGGGACCTGCTTCAAGGAATAGCCAGGGATGACTCAGAGCTAACCCATCAATTATTTGCATGTCAAGCAGGGTTTCTGAGCTGCCTGAAAACAGTATTTCTTCAGTTGAAACGTTCTCCCTGAAATAACCATCAGCTCTGTGATCCTTCTCTTTGTTAATGGCACCAAGGGACACTGTGGTCTGAAGTCTCCCTTTTCTGGGTTAGCTGAGTCTGAAATGAGAAGGACCACAAAGAACGGGGTGTGGCTGTGGGTTTGCTCACTGGCGGCCCAGTGAGGCGAGAGGGGCCCAAAGCGAGAGCGAAGCCTCGGCCACAGGCTCTGCCCGTGTAGATGTCAAGAGGCTGAGGAGAGGGTTCAGGATGTGTGGGCAGCAGCTCCCACCACAGAGGAGGAATGGCCACAGCTGGAGAAACTAAGCATAAATAGCAGCTCATGAGAAAATCAAGTCCTGCTCATAGGACCACTGACTTCGGCTGTTGGAGGGGGCGTCCTGCCCTCTGAGGGATCTCCACGTCACCCTGCCCCCTAAACCTCCTCTGATGTCACATTATGCTCTGTGAGGGTAATACGGCCAGGGCACAGGCACTGCTGTTCTTGCTCCTGCACCATGGCAGACACAATTAAATGATTACCACACTTCCTGCTGAGCTGATATGCCTCAGAAGCTGACTCAGCACAGCCCTCCAGGCAGCCATTACCAATCAATCACCCTCAGCATGAAAAGCCTTTGACCTCACTAAACGCAGAGTTAATCGCCTCATCCTGACTTTGCAGCCTTGAGGTCTCTTTCCACCCGCATCCTTGCCTATGCATTTCCCATCACCACGCTGTGCTGTGCTCTGGGCGCCTTAAACTGCTTGTCATCTCCCTAAATATTCCTGCCTTGTCTCCAGCCCTGCCAGTGTTGTCCTTGACAGTCCCTGGAAAGCTTTCTGTGCTGAGTGCTGCTCATTCCTGGATATCTGTTCTCCCGCCTCCTACAGGAACAGAGTACACTCTGGGCACCAGGGCCTGGGTAAGCCAGGCTCTAGGTGTGGGCCATTGGGAGGATTTGAGCACACACAGCCCTAGTACCTTCTTGCCCCTGCTGGATGTTGAGAAATGGAGCAGCTACCAGGGGCCCAGAGATGAAGGTGACAGGGCTACAGCGGGCCCTGGATTGTGCCCAGCTGGCTTGCTGAGAGAGCGGCCTGCACTTTTAAGTCCCTATATTTGGGGGCCCTTAGTGTAGTGGAGGATGAGCCTGTACCCTAACTGGATACTCTTCCACCTGCTTCCTGTGCCAAGCCTTAGGGCTACCTCCTCGGTACCGTTCCCATAGGGTCCCAAGCTCCTCAAGGCTCTTGGGCCTTTGACATACCCCGTCACCAGCATTCTGACCCTGGGCCTGGTCACAGCCTCTCTTCATAGGAAGAAGCCTGACCGATGCGTCTTCCCTCCCCACCAGCCATCTCCACACAAGGGCCAGTGACGGAGGGCACTGAGATACAGAGTGGACCCCACTTGCCCTCGCAGCTGTGGCAGCCCCAGCTTTTAGCTGGGCAGTCAGAGTGTGGCCCTGAGATGTCCTTCCCTGACAGACGAGGCCCAGGCAGTGAGGTGACAGGCCTCAGCAGCTCAGCCAGCCACGGCTCCTTCTGTGTGTCCCACACTGAGGCCACCAGCCCCAGCCTGGATGTGGCACCAGCCACCACACCCAGCCCCAGGGAGGTGGATTGAAGGAGCTCCTTCCTTGCCAGCTGGAACCTATATTGTCCTTCTCTTCCTCTGTTAATTAGAACTGCGCTCAAGAATGGGTAAATTTCCCTGATCTTTGTATTCACCTCAAGTGGCCCAGGAAGTCTCACGGTATGTATATCTTTTCCCAAGGCCCTTCTCCCATCCCATAGGACTGACTGCTGCTTTGCAAATGGTCCACACCTATTCCTCTGAACTCTTGGCCGAGTGCCCTTCCCAACAGAGGCTTGACCTCTGGCATCCCATTCTTGGCCTCAAAGCCCATCGCAGCCCTGGCAAACAGCACGTGTGGCCCAGAAGCAGGATGTAGCCAGCTCTGCACCACTCGAGGGCTATTTTAGGACAGGGAGGATCCCATAGGATGCTGGCAAGGCCAGACTAGGAAGGGAAGAAGGTAGGTTCTCTGCCCTCGATTATGAGTCCCAAGCTCTCTAAGTACTGCCCAAGGGAAGCACACACCCACCACAGACTTGGAGAGCTGGCTACAGAGGCAAACAGGGCCGATCTCGGCTTGGGGCTGTAGACTCTGATCCCGAGGGCCACCGCGGGCAGGAAGTGTGTTTATCTGCTGTGTCCTGCGGTGGCGACTGCAGTATTAGGCAACACTAGGAGTAGGACAAAGAGTAACGCATCCAAAGCAATCGAGGGCAGATGGAGATGACGAGAAAGAATCTAAGCACCAATTCAATAAATCTGATGAATGTTCACTGAGCATCTGCTACATATGGGGCGCAATATTAAGTGCTAGGGAGATCAAGGTGAGTAACACTTTGCATCTGTACGTGGCACTTTCCAACAGCATGAGTCCTACAGTATCATAAAATATTTGTAAACTGATATTAGAGCAAGATTCAGAGCTGCACAATGCAGGTGAGAGAAAGAGGTTTTACTTGTACCTTGAGGACAGCAGCATTTCGGGACGGGAGAATCTATCCCTTACCAGTGTTCTGAGGACAGTTCCCTATCAGGACGAAGTGCTCAATACTGTGCCTGGCACACAGCGGGTACTCACTTAAGGACCGAGACAGAAACTGTTACAACTTAGGGTGGTTTAGTATCCATGTTGAGGAGTTTCTTTCTTTCAAGGTACAGTGCCTCTGGCTGGGGGGAGAGGGAGGAGAGGTGGTCTTTCTTTCAAGGTACAGTGCCTCTGGCTGGGGGGAGAGGGAGGAGAGGTGGGCACAGGGACCCTGCACGGCTGAACCCACCCGGAGATGTACTGCATCATGGGATCCAGGACATGCAGTCCCCTTTCCAACGCTTGGCCTGACTCTCCAAAGATCGGCAGAAGGCATGTGAATCACCCCGTTTGGCCTCTATTTGGGGCCTTTTCCTTAGACTGATCTGCTCATAACTGTGTGCTGCTGATCAAACTTCCTCGCTGAACTTCTCAGCCCCCAGGGAACCAGACACCTGAAGCCTTGCTCTGCCTAATACAGTCCCTGCTGCCTTCCTCCCTGCACCATGAGGGCCTGCTCCCAACCCTCTCTTCTCCCCAGTGAGTTCTTCCCTGACACTGCCATGTTTTGGATGCACTGGCCAAGAGACCTTCTGGCCCCTCAGGGCTTCCCAGCAGACAAGGGGGAGGCAAAGTGCTCCTCCAAGTCCCCTGCAACCTCCCCCTCCAGCACCACCTCCCAGAATCTCCCCTGTGACAGCAGCCAGCTATCTGAAGGTGTCAGACAGCTGCTCTGCTTTCCCAGATCAGGCAGAGGAAAGAGAAGTCTCAGTGCAGCCATGACCATGCAGCGCTCGGAGCCCTGAACACTAGGTTGTGGACTCTGATGAGGATCTCTGGGCGCCTCTGACGTACAGGAGGCAGATAACAGTAACAGTAATAGTAGTGCTTAGTGTAGATCAGACAGTGCTGATAACTCAGACAGTCCAGGACCATCCCACCTAAGCTCCACTGGGTATTTGTAGGATGACTATGACTGAGCTTTTCAGACAAGGCAACTCAGGTACAGAGGTGAGAAATTCTATCACAAAGCCGGTACCTGGAAAGGTGGAATTCAAACTTACATCTGCAACTCCAAATTTCCCACCCTCAATCAGTTGTGATTGCTTGGAAGCCATGAGAATAGCAGAAAAAATGACCAGAAAGGCGGATGGGCGCAGTTGCTCTACCAAGGCGCTGCCACGCACCCTCATCTCCAACTCGTCTCATTAACCTTGGCATTCCTCTCCAGGAAGCTTTCCCAGACCCCTGGGCCCAATTGCCTGGGCTCCGAGGCAGGGAGGGAGCTTCCCAGGGTTTCTGCTACCCTTGTTAATTAACCCGACGACCCTCTTCTAACTATGGTCAGCTGAATCCCTTCACCCTCTCACGTCTCCCGGCGCGGCATGCGCGCTCCATGACTCCCGTCTCAGCCCACGCACGCCCGGCCATGTGGTCCCTTCCCATATGCTTAACATCTGCTAGCCTCCTACCCTGGGGTCCCTGAGCGAGGGTTCCTGGGCCCTCACCTCTTGTGGCCAGAGAAGTCCTGCCAGAGAGCACCAAGAGCAGCCTGCTGCGGCCACTTGCCCCCAGAGGGTGTCAATGGGGCCACACTCGGGACCAGCCGGGCCAATCTCCCTGGGATGACTTCCATGTGTTGTCTCTCTCAGCCTGTTTTCAGGACTTGCTTCCCCACCCCAAAGCTCATACTAGGTACTTGAAGGAATAGGGCACCTTGCTTATCTGTCGTTCTCATACCTGGCTAAGTTCTCAGGAGCTGTCCTATACCAATGGTTTAACCTTGGGATAAGGTACCTGAACTCAGTACCCAGCACAGCAGCTGGCATTGGGCAGCTGCCCTGCACAGCTCTAAATACCTGTGGAAGACACAATTGCAGAGCGGGCCAGTAACACTAGAATAGGTGCCCTCACAAGGGATCTGCCCATACAGAGTGAGCAGATGGCAAAAGCAGCATTTGAATCCAGATTAGACCAGCTAACTCCGTCCCACTCCATCACCCAGCAATGTTTAAGGTGTCTGGTACCTTGTGTTGTGAACGTGTGGGTGTATGAGAGCGGTTTAAGTGCCACACATTTAGCATGTCGCTCCAGGCATCTGGTGAGGGCAAACAGCCTCACAATAATGGGGGCATCTGTTACCTCAGATAACAAACATTTTGTGCACCAACTGTGCCAGGAGCTGAGGCACGATGGTGAACAAGGCAAGTGGGGTCCTCACTCTCATACGGCCAACCTTCCCTCAGGCTCTGCATAGCACATCGAGACCTTCCAGACAAGGCTGCATCCATCATCTTAGCTGATTCTACAGTAATGTGGCTCGGAATGTCAGACCCATGGAAGAGGATGACCAAACAGGGGTGAATGTGTGCCTGAACGGATGCCTGGTGGGTGATGGATGGGTGGATGGGTGGATGGATGGGTGGGTGGATGGATGGGTGGATGGATGGGTGGGTGGGTGGATGGGTGGATGGATGGGTGGATGGGTGGATGGATGGGTGGATGGGTGGGTGGGTGGATGGATGGATACATGACAGGCAAGCCCATCAGTGAGTAGACAGAAGATAATCATCACAAACACCATCATTTCCCCCATCTTTCAAATGGGAAGCAGTGGCCAAGGTGGCCTGTGAAGTCAGCATGAACACCAGGAAAGACTTCCAGTGCTTGGTGCCCATCCTGGGGACACTGACTTCATGGTTCACAGAGCTCCTTACCTGGTGGGCAGTTGCATCCTGGAGACATCTTTGGGGCCTCTCGGCGCCTCCGCGAGTGAAGTTTCCATCTCTGTGCAAGGAGACAGAAAAAGGAGTCACACAGAGCTTCTAACACCAGGACCTCGGAAGCATCTGCAGGCTGGTGGGGAGGAGAAAGGGCACTGTTTCTGGGTCATAGACCAGTAGTTAATGGCCCTCCATAGGTCACCAGGTGCCTGTGTAACAAGCGGAGGAAAAGGCCTATCGCGGTAATCTCAGGGTCTGATATCTTAGCTCTTAACCCCAAACCAGGACCTCATAAGCCTTCTGCACCCCATGCTCATGTGCACAATGACAGGCCTTTTCAGCCCTCTGCTAATCGTTTCCCTCCTTAGACAGGGCTCTGGATGAGTACAGGGCAGGGAGCGTGCCCTGGGTTTCTCTGGTATCTCTCATGAAGCCAGTGGCAGCAAGTGGGCAGGTATGGGACTTAAAGGCACCTCAGCACCCTTCCACAAACCTCTTCTTCAACAGCTAGAGGTCACTGTGCCAGTCTGGAAGGAGGACACTCCTACTCCCCCAGAGTGCCACATGCATGATGGTAAGTGGACAAGTCCACCTAACACACAACAGGATGCCCACAGGTGCCAGTATCCCGAATGCCCACTCTGCTCAGGGCAGAGTGCATGGTTTCTGTGTGAGGATTCTTACTTCATCCTACCAATAAGGTGGCCAACTATCCCAGGGGTATGTGGGGCCAGACTGGCAGGCTCACACGGCACTCACACCGTGTCCGTGGCAGTCCCAGCCTCCTGTGTCACTAAGAGGCCTGGAAGGGGGGATGCACACAGAACGTGTGTCCCACACCTTGGAAGCCCTCAGTGAGCATCAGTCATTACTGCACACCTATTACAGGAGAGGTCCCGGGCACAGAGGAAGGAGCTGGGGTTCAATCCCACACTCTGGTGTGAGTGTAGCAGTGAGAACCCGGCTGCCACAGAGTCAAATTGGCCCTTAGTGTCATTCATTTGATAACAACATAGATTTTAAAACACTGCTACAGAGGCTGCTGCCAATATTTTGCAGTGGTGGTTTCCCATGCAAATTTGCATCTGCAATTTCTCCTAAAAAATAGGAAGATCCTGCCACATGGCCTTGCAATCTGGCTGTATCTAGAGGCTCCAGTTCCACTGGACAGCACTGGCCAGTTAGGAGCTAAGGCTGACCAGGCACATTTCCCATTTGTGTCTGCGGTGCTGTGGCATTATGTCCCTAAGGATGAGCCACAGGAGAAGAACAGAAAGTCATGGAGCTAACGCTGAGTAGTGGGGGAATGGGAGCTTCAGGGCAAGCTGACGTCTGCTGAGACCCACTGCACTGGGTTGAGCGCTTCTGTAGAGAACCATGTCTTTCATAATCAAATTCCAAGGCTGATTTAAGTGACCTAAGAAGCTACTCAAGGAAGCAGACTCAAGTGTACAGAGGGTCTAAGCTGCACACTCAGGCCCTGGAGCCCAGGTTTACTCTGTCCAGCTAGAGAAAAGTGAGTATAGATGTTCTTGTGAGGAGGCCCAGGGACAGACATGGCGGGAAGAGATACTGCGGTCCACAGGAGGCTGGAGGTTGAAGCGATAGGAAGAGTGAGAACATTCCCTGACTCGGTGTGGGGTGGGGGAGATGGGTGGCACTCAAGTGTAAGGCAGATGGGCACTGAGGCCAGACTACAGTTGGAAAGAGTGGCCCCTGGGCAAACAGTGACCCCCAGGACAAAGTCTGGTGGGAGAGTCTTGACACCCAGGTGGGAGTCTGGCTCACGAATGTCACTTTGCAGGAAGAGACTTCAGGGGTTAATTTCCACACTCCTTCCCACCAACAACCTGTGGGGCTATTCCCAGTAAGCACATGGCACAGCTTGCCAATGACGGAACAAGAAAATGACCCACAAGCCATGGCCAGTGAAGTTTACAAGGATCTGGCACAAGCTGTGATGACAGGCCCATGGCTCATCCAACTGCAGCCCAGCACTAGGCACCAGTAGAAGGACACATGGTGGCTCCAGCCACTGCCACCAACCAGACCTTCCTTCTAGCTGTGACCCCGAGTGTCCATTCGCCCCCCTCACATCTGCCAAAGCCAAACCCTCCCCTGCCTGATCTCCCCCTCCTGCCTGCGGAGACACCACAGGTCAGCAAGTGCCTTGCCTTCCCACCTGATCTACCTCCTCCTTCACATAGACTGTTTACACCAGGAACTGCACACGACTTCTCTCAAGGGTCCTGCTAAATATTTTAGGCTGTACGAGCCCTCACAACCTCTGTCACTATGGCTCAGATGTCTGGTTATAGGTGAAAACAGCCACGGACAATTCAAAAACAAATCAGCGTGGCCATGTCGCCATAGAAACAGGTTGACAAAATTGGGCTGGCAGCCAGCTGGAGCTGCGGTTTGTCCACCTTGATGGAATCATGGTGCAGATGTGCTGTTCTTCCTCTCATCGTGAAAAAGAAAAGAAACAGCTTCTCCTAAGGGTGTTTAGCTCTTTTTATAGAACAGTTCCTGGTGACAGTGTCCCTAGCTGCTCTGATTGCATTCTCCCTCCCGTGGTCACCATGCTCTGCTCTGCATAGGACTCTCCCTGGGCACACAGCAGCCTCTGACAACCCTCCTCCTGGGAACACTTCCAGTGCATGGCTCTCAGGAGGCCAGCTCTCTCCACTTCCTCCTGTAGCCCCAACTGTCCCCTTGGTGCTTTTTTCTGGCTCCTTCTTGTCTATATGACAGCTCAATTTTTTTGGCCACCAATCAGCGGCTCATCTCTCGCCACTAGATCCTGGTTCCTTAGGGACCTCGCCGGTCTTAGGCTTCAGGAACTGGGACCTCCTTGTACAACCTCAACCCCAGTCCAGAGCACGTTTGTGGCTGCTGGCTGCGTCCGCTCATGGGCATCGCAGAACTGGCACAGCAAAACCGAGCTCTTCTGCCCCTCCCCGGGCTCAGCCCTGCCACCAGCTTCCCCATCGCAGGGGACGGCACTTGCATCCACCCAGTGCTCAGAACTTGTCATCAGCGACCCTTTTTCTCTCAGCGACCCTTTTTCTCTCACCCACACCCACTCAATGATCACCTCCTCTTCTTTACCTTCCAGACACAGCCAGTATCAGCCCCTTCTCACCACCTCCACCAGAGCCACCTGGCCCAATACTGTGATTCCCACAGCCAGTTCTCAGCACAGCATCTGAGTGATCACGCAGGCTTCTTGCTTTGCACCTACCAGCCTTTCTCCTGCCTCAGGACCTTCACCTTTACTGGTCCCTCTGTCTGTGCTACCTTTCCTAGCTGCTCACGATGCTTTGTAAGCCCCACCCCATACTTCCAATCCCCTACTCTGATTCATTTCCTCATTAGATTTATATATTTGTATATTTTTCCTATTAATCTTGCTTAGTGCCTCCCCCTTTAGCAGGTAAATTTCCCAAGGACATGGATATTTTGTTCTGTTTTATTCTCTGCCCTATCTCCAATGCCTAGAATAGGGCTGAGCACGTGGCAGGTGCTCAGTAAGTACTGGTTGTTTACAAATCAAGTAGTGTCACATTAAGCTCTGACTTCCGGTCTGTTTTGTACCACTGGAGGGTTGGCAGCTGTGGGCTAGGTGGGGCTGGCCCCTTGTAGATGGCCCTGTGGCACTCTTTCCCCCAGCTGGCTTTACCTGTTTACCCAAGACTTTGCCCTCTTTAAGTGCATTAGTGTGAGAACCTCAGAAGTGTCCAGGAGGAGGCTCAGGAGTGGGTGGGAGCCTTTTTTAGCCCCTGCATGGACCCCTTGCTACTCTGAGAGCCAAAGTCTTCCTGCTTCTCCCCTGCGGGCAGCCAGGGCCTCCTGGAATGCCCTGCCTGGCCAGAGCTGAAACATCACCCGCCTGATGGGTCGAAGCTATTAAAATGCCTGTATCAGTATCAAAGGGAAAATGCCAGGCGGCCACTCGCTCCCCCAGAGAATGCACTTCTAGCCGGCCTTGGGTTTAGGGGCCACTCCCGCCCCATGTCTCACTCTGAGGGCCTTTAAAGGGACCTGGCTCCACCTGGCCCCTCCCCCTGTCCTCCATGGACTGGATCTGAGTCGAGTCGTGGTGTGGGAAACAAGAAGGAGCGGCCAGGTAAGCTCTGATCTGCACACTGTGACCAGGAACTTGCTCTTTCTTCGTGGGAACCTACAAAGTGGGAGTGTTGGCCCCCTGCCAGTCTCCCACAATAACAAGCAAGTGCCACAGAGACCAGGAAGCATTGACAATAACGTCCAATAATACACACTGTAAGCGCCATGTACAGTGCAATGGGCTGCGCGCTTCCGGGAAAAATGTCATATAAGGATGAGTTGGGAGTCTGTTAAAACCCACTTGCTCTTGGGACTTTCTGTGGGATGGGCACAGATGGTCCCCAAACTCAGAAGAAGCATCGCCATCCTATGTAGGGCTTAGTGGTGTGGGTAAGAGCTACTGTGGCAGTGCCAGGCCCTGAGTCTTATTCCAGCTTTCCCAATAACCATGCAGTAAGCCAAAGATGGAATCCCTGTGGGCCTGGATGTCCTCACCTGGAGAGTGGAGGAGTAGTAGTAGTTATCTGCTAGACCACAAAGGAGAAGATGGGGAGAGAAAACCAAGGCGTGAGGCAGTATGGGCACTTGGCTGGCAAGGGGTGTTCCGTGGCCAGGTGAAGGCCATGTCTGTCTGGAGCTGCTGCAGCGCCTGCCTCCTCCCACTGCCCTGAGGAGTTGGCACGGCTCTGCCCAGCTGGCCATGTGGACTGTACCACTGAGCAAGCAGCCATGTGGCCTGGACTCAGCATGCCTCTCCCTGTTCTGGGAAATACTGATGCTGCTACTATAAGAGGGAAAGTGGGAGGGAGAGTCTGGCCTTCTAAGCCTGAGACCAGAAGCTAAATCAGAGCAAGTGCCTGGGACCATAGTGGCAAAGCTTCAGCACTTCCTCTGGTTCCCCATCCCGATGCCAGACACTGGACAGTGCCTGATCCATCTACTGGAGCAGTTACACTAATGAAATGCTGGAGACCAAGCTTCCCGGTATGCGGCTGGTGTCTCGTACGCACACTGAACACAATCACTTTCTCCTCGGTCTGCCTTCTAGGCCTGGTCTCCACAGTCCCAAGAGGAAGTGGGCTTTGGGCTGGGCTCAGGCTAGATGGGGACGGGGTGGGATGGCCTCGGGCAGGGGCCCAGCTACTCAGCGATGGCTGCCAGGGACGACATAGCAGGCCGCCCCCACAGGAGGGGCTTGTTCAAAGGACAGCCTGTGTGGGTCCACGTGCCCCAGGGTGCAGGCAGCTTGGCAGGGTGGGATCAAACCGGAGGAAGCCTAGACGTCCAGCCTACACCGACCCACCCAGACTCACCCAGCTGCTCTGGGCCTGTGTGCTCGAGGGGTGCGGTGAGCGACCAAGGAACTGGCTTCTTCCTCCCTCCACAGCTTCTTTTGTGTGTTGGACCTGGCATCTGATCACACAGCCTGTCAGGGCCATGAGACAGGACCTGAGGGTCTGTCTGCTCCCTGCTTGGACAGAAGCACAGATCTCTGTGCTCCCTCACTCTGTAGCTCAGGAAAAGGCAGGAACAGGAGGAAGCACATCCTTGAATGACCATCCCAGCCTTTGTATGGGAAGTCCTTCCTTCCCACTGACCCAAGGCCCTGCTGCTGCCTCCGGGGAGCAGAGGAACTGGGCCCTTCAGCTGGTGCAGTGGAGCCGCTGGGCTCAGGGCCTGGGCTTGCAGGGTCTCATCTCTGTGCAGCCCCCTGCACAGAGCAGGAACAGAGAGGGCCAGAGCCTGGGGTGGAAGCTGCAGCCGCGCCCCCTTCCCCTCGCTCCCTTGCACTTGTGGGTGTGGAAAGTGCTGGGCAGTGAGCCTGGTGGGTATGCAGTCTCCCTCATGGGGCTGACACTTAATCAGACAGCCACTGTCCGCAGCGCCAGGTACTGAGCACCTGTCACAGGTTCACATGGGGAGTGACAGCAACTGTCCAGGTGAGGCCTGGCTCTGGGGCCAGCACAAAGCCAGCACAGAAAGGCACCAAACAGCAGCCATTCAGTTTCTTTGCACCCAGCTCATGAACAAGGAAAGTGAGACAGAGACAAGGGAAGTAACCTTCGGGCCACACCCAGCCAGGAGGCCCAGAGGCATGATTCAAACCCAGGAGGCTGGCTCAGAGCCTGAGTCCTTTGCTCTCTCTCAGGGACAGATGGGGCCGGGCTCTTTTGAGGAGATGAAAATATCTGTTACTGGAGGACAAGGTGCTGTTCAAAGCTCTGTTTTAACTTTTTTAAATTCTGAAAACAACCTTCAGAGAGGGAGACACATCGCTGTCACTCACATCTAACAGAGGCGTGTCACAAGGCATAGAGGCTGAACCGCTTGCTCAGGGTCACAGGGCCACGGTCAGCAGGGCTAGGCTCGCACCAGCATTCTGCCTCCAGCAGAACAGTGCAACTCCAAACAGCCGAGTTCAAAAAGTGACTGGTGGCTGGACCGGGGTGGGGGGGGGTGCTGGAAACAGGCCCCTGGGCCATGCGTGAGAGCCGTGCGTCTGGCCCAAGAGCCTGGGGTGGTTACTGAAGGGCTTTAATTGGGAAGAGAGTGAGATGGTAAAAGGCTCCCTGGTTGCAGTATGGATGACAGTGAGGCAGGGTGGCGCCGCATGGGCAGGCAGTAAGGGAGGGTCTGGGACCCAAGATAAGATAAAAGCATCAGAGGGAGGGGACTTCCCACCAGTGCAGACACACTGACTCTGAGGTACTGAGACACATGCCGGGGCACACGGGGATGGGTCTGGAGATCAGCAGGAAGAGCAAAGCTGTCCAATCCTGGAACAGTCTGCTTGTGAGGTAGTGAGCTCCCCATTGCTGAGGGTATGCAAATGGGAAGACCAGGGCTGCTCTGGGGATCCCTGATATTTTATTGTTTTGAGACAGGGTCTTTCTATGTATTCCAGGTTGGATTTGGACTTACTCTGTAACCCAGGCTAGGCTTGAACTTGTGGTGATCCTCCTGCCTCAGCTTCCAAGCGCTGGGATTATAGGGTTTGCCACCATGCCCAGATGGCCCTTCCTTCCAACGCTCAGATTCTTTGCAGTGAGGGGAGGCAGGAAGGTGTAGATGTCCTCTGACCTCCAGAGTCAAAGGAAGCCCCAGGGGCCAGCCTAAGAGGAGAGGTGGATGACAGCTCCAGCTAAAGTCCCAACTCAATCCTCAATCCACATCCGTGGCCAGGGGTCATTTTTCCTGGCTTATCCTACAAGCCCAACCCACAAGTGCCTTCCCATGACCCCTGCAGCCTCACAGACAACTGTGCGTGTCCAGTCCCAGAGAAGATAGAAGCCCAGGTCCGGGGCAGGGTTGGGGCAACCAGGCCTCCCTGCTTTGACCTAAGGAGCAGGGTGACATGTGGCCACTGGCCACCGGTAGGAGGCTGCAAGGCTGGGGTCGGGTCAAGGAAGGGAAATGGTGTAAGAGGCAGAAGCCCAGTCCAAGTAGACTCTAGCCACACAGGGTGTCAGGAATCCCATGAAAGCCTCCAGGCGGGAGACGGGGGACCAGTGTCCCCCCAAGGGCCAGGCCCCACCTTGCAGGCAGGCAGTTCTGCCCCTTTGTGTTCAGCTTGCCCTGGCTCTCTGAAGGACCAGGGCATGGGCGCATCTTGGAGAACTGAAGCGGGGATACTCCCCACCCACCCTCAGGCCCTGGGCAAGGGCACATCAGTGTGGGGTGCTGCTGGGGTGCTCCTCTGCTCTGGGCCTCAGTTTCCCCTGGGAGCACCTGCTTACTTCTCTCACCTACTGAAGACTCAGCAGGCTGGTCCGAGAGAGTCAGAGTCCAACCAAGACCTGGAAGAGGGGCCAGGGCTAGGGCTGGGGCGGAGTGCTCACCTAGCACACACAAGGCAATGGGCCGGATCCCCAGAACGGGTGCAGGAGGCCCAGGGATCCGCAGGCCCTACTCAAAGTGATTCCATCTTTTAAACAGTGGCAGCAGCAGAGAGCCTGCTGCTTCTACTCCTTCACATCTGCGGCCTTCAGAAGCACTCAGGGGCACTGGGACTTTCAACGATATCTTCCACGGCCCCTAACGGCCCTTCAGCCGATCACACACAGTAGGGCTCCAGGGTGATTCTAACACAGCCATCGGTCCAGATCTAGGCCTTGGAGGAAGTCTGGGTCTCAGGGAGGAAGAGTAACTTTAAAAAGCCTGGCTATTTTGGAACACGCACCCTTGCTTGTGTCTGAGGCAGGCAGCACATAGCCGGTACAGAGGCGGATATTACCCAGTAAGGTGGAGAAGGTAAAAAGGAAAGGTGAAAAGCAAAGACCGATGAACAAGTACAACTGGGACTGTGACTCACACAAACTTCTGCCCAAAGGATCATGTTGTGCCCATGGGCAAAGCCCAGATCGGTGCCAAACTTCTGCTCGGCCACTGCTCAGTCCGAGAGACAGGAACCAGCCCAGCCTTCACAGGCAGACCTGGCAGGCTGGGCAGCAACTCATCAAGTGCAGCAGAGGAGCCTCACACCAAGCTGGTTCGGCAAACACCACCTCTGTGGGAGCTGAACCCAACTGGACCGCCCCGCCCCTGGGAGACTGGGTGTGGCCTCACCAGAGTTCCATGGTACAGCAGGTCACGCACATGAGTGGACCCTGGTGCCTCTCACTGCCAGCTCCAGGCCTGCACTGCCAGGGTTCAGATCTCTCACTCTGCCCCTCACTAGCTGTGTGACTTTGGATTAGTCACTTCACCTCTTCAGGCCACTGTGATGTCTTCTGTGAAAAGGTAACTGTAAAAGTAGTGACCACTTCTAGGATGATTGTGAAGATTTTGTGAATCAGTGGGTAGAAAGCTCTTTGAATAATGCCTAGCGCTACAGTAAGCACTCATAAATATTAGCTAGGAATACGAGCTGTGGTTGTGGCCCGGGCACCCCCATCTCATCCTCCAATGATAGAAGGACACAATGGTTACAAATTGCCATGGGCTAATGATTTTATTTACTGCTGTGGCAACTCTTGTGGGGATGCAGTCATATCCCTGCTCCTATTAGCATCCAGAGTCTCTGGTAGCAGGACTAGTGGCAGTGGTCCATGTGGCTGTGCCTGCCTCACTGTTCTCCCCGCTCCCCACAAAAACAAACACCTTGAGGGCAGCCCGGGCAGATGAAGACAGAGCTCCTGATTTTGCAGTGGGTAGAGGGGAGTGGAAGCCCCTAGCTGCTCAACCCAGGTAGGATGTCGTGGCACTGAATCACCTGCACTGTCCCAGCCAGGACCTCTGGCTTATGGGGTTAGTCATCTCGTTCTCTGCAGACTGTTGTGAAGCCCCTTCCAGGGCACTCTCCCCTGGAGAGGGGTTAATAGCTGGGCCTACGGGTGGAGGCCTGGGGGGTATAGCTGGCTGAGACGCCTTGGTCAGCCTCCAGCTGAAGACCCTTAAAACCAAACTGATGGGTGAGACCCGCATTCTCTGTGCAAAATCCCCCCAAGACTCAATAAAAGACCAAGAGACTGTGAGCCCTGGTCCCTGTCCTCAGGCTGTGTGTGACCAAATGGAACAAAAGACATCTGAAGGCAATCAAGGGGCAAGACTGGCACAAGGTGGGTGTGGGTGAAGCCATGGATGGCAAGTCGACTACGTCATACATGAATTAGTAGACTAAAAGTGCAGCCCAGAGCCTTGGGGTTGGAAGGATTTGGAGGTCATGGCTCCATGGGAACGAGTACATCAAGTGATTAGTGATGTCTGCACAGTTTGGGTAGCAAAGCCCTCAGCACATGCTATGAAAGTTCTCCTCGGACCTAAACATCAGGAGCCAACAGGATGAACAGTGGACAGTCAGAGCAAGGAGAGGGCTCACATGGGGCTGGGGTGGCAGGAGAGGGCTTTCCAGAGGGCACCTATGATGACTAGAAATAAAGAAAAAAGCATCTTTCTGAGAGTGGTTCAATTGTGAAACTAGGTTTCAGGCAGAAGAACTTTGTTTTGGGCACTTTCTTTCACTCTCCCCATCAGCAGTTGTACGAGGGCTGGCTGCTCCGTGAAGCCCTCTCTGTTAGCTTGTTGCTACCTGCTAGATTTAAGGCTTTTGAATAGCTTGTAAGGCTATGTGACAACTCTCCCTAACTTTATCTACAGTAAACAAGCTTTTAAAAAGCAAACCTAGTTAAGTTGTGAAATAGCTTTTTACCTTGATCATCTCACTAGTTAGAAATAGTTCCTAGAACACTGGGTTGAGGAAGGATTTTAAAGCTATGAGTAAGCTCTGTAGAAAAAGTGTGCTGTAGTTGATTAGCAATGTCGGCCCGGGGCCCTAGAATGCTAAGTGTATCGGCTCCCAGTGACTCAGCTAATTGCCTGGGAAGAATAGCTGGTATGGAGGGAAGATACTTGCTGCAGGCTTCATTCTACCCCAGGTTCTTCTGATACCAGTGTGCACAGCTTTTGGACTGGTTTTTCTTCTAGAGAGAGGTTGGTCCTCCCTTCGTGCATGGAGAGACTTGAGACTGACTCAGGACTGGCCGGCTGCACATGGGCAGGCCACCCACTTTTGCAGAACACATTCCGCCCCTTTCAGCCCACCCCACCCCCCTTGCCCCGTGCATATCCTTATTCCAGCACCTCCATCCTGGGGGACCTTATCCAGAGCCCCAGTCCTTCAGCTATTGCTATGATTTCTCCTCTAATCACCTCTGCTCTAAAAATCCATATGAGGCCATTTCTACTACAGATGTCATTTTTAGGGATGAGGGAGGCTGCTGATATTTCAGCTTGGAAATTTCAACCCCTCCCTCTCCTAGGAGGGTTTCTGAATGCCTGGAGAATGAGTCACAGCCAGTGGGGAGGGGAGGAAGTGACATTAGTGTTCTTATCTGTAAAATGGGGTAATGAGAGCACGGATCCCGCTGGCAGCTGGGAGATCAAGGGTGCCAAGCTTTGATAGAGACACAAACCACAGTCCTGTTACAACTGTGATTGTTACTACGGATGGGGCGTCTGCCTGGTGTTCTGCAGAATTCTCCTTGAAAGCAGTGGCTGGGGCCTTCGACTGCTCCTCTAGGCCACAAAGGAGATCTGGCTCCTTCTAGTCCCTTCTCTCTTTCTCCGCACACAGCTGTCAGCTCTTGCTGTCACCTGATTTTCTGCACTTGGGACATTCCTGGGTCTTTCTTCACAGCAGGCAAGCAGCTGGAACGCACATTACGGGCCCCAGGCCTGAGGGAGACACTGGTGGGGGAGGAGCGCTGAGGTCTCAAAGCTGTACTTCCAGCTCCCCATCCCTCTGGCTACTGACCCACCTGACCAGTGTCATTGCCCCAGCCTGTTCTCCCTCCCTCCTGCTTGGTATACATTCAGAGTTGGTCACCAGCTCACTTCAAGTCTCCTAGCCTTCCATCCAACCTGCAGGTGCGGCCCAAGCTCACCTGCCCCAGCCCCCGGAGCCTCGTAATGCCTCACAGGGTCCTGACCGTGGCCTTTGGTGGTGGCCCTTCTCAATGCGCCCTTCCAACTTCATATCCAAAGGAGAAAGGAGACCCAGAGCAGCTTACATAGCTCGCCTGAGGCCACATGACTGGCATAGCCCTGGAGTCTCGATTTGGGCCCCTGAGTTCATCAGCTGCCCATGTGCCCGAGAGAGGGGACCCTCTGCACAGCCATGATCGACAACACAGCCCCATGGCCTCTCCCCTCCACCTGTGCCTCTCCTCACCTGCTCCTGCCCACCTCCCAGGCCGCGCCTCACCCTTTCTCTCTTTGACTCTTTGATTGGGCCTAAGGACACTCCTGGCAAAGGAGAGGCCAAGGGTGGCTTTATCAAGCGGCTCTGGGGACACCTCTGCCAGCCTAGAACTTCCCCTAGGATGGTGCCATCGGAGAAGACTTCCTGCAGCAACAGCCTGGGCATGGATCCACCACCCTGCCCAGTGGGGCGGGTACTAGCTATCCTGGCTGCTGGGCCCTGAATCGGGGCTTGGATGACCAAAGAACTGAAATTTAAATCGCAGTTCATTTTACTGAATTCACGTATATGAAGTCACATGTGACTGGTGGCTGCTGTACAGGATGCATGTGACCCTAGAGCATCCATCTGGGAGCCCAAGACCACCGGCCCCATGCTCGTATAGACCAAGCCTCTGCCCATAGGACAGCTCCTCTTTCTGACCCACTTTCCCTGTCAACTTCAGGCCCTGAGCCTGTGGCTACCAGGTCTGGACCCCTTCCCTGCCCATATCTTTCCAGTCCTGATCACAGCCCCTTGGTTTATAACAGCCTCCTGTTCAGCCTCGCTCATTTGCCCACCTTAAGCTGTCATTACAGGAATGTAAGTGCCCTCCTCAAAACCCTTCAGTGGCTCCCCATGACCCTCAGGTAGATCTAGCCATCTCCTGAGCCCCTCAATCCGGATGACCCCATTCTTTCCAGCCACATCTCCCACCATCTTTCTTTCTAGCGCCAAGCAAACCCCTCTCTCTCTGGCTCTAGATATCTCTTTGGCACTTTGTTCAAAGCTGCACACTCGCCCCCTTTGCCTGGCAAACTCCTAACACCCCGAACCACTCACCTACGGTCACTTCCCGGGAAGCTCTCCTTGACTGCCACCATCAGCAGACTACTCTGCCGGTCACGTATTTCCCTGGCCCCTCTTGTTGTATTATTGTTGCACTGTCCATGCAACAGGGTCACTGTCTATTTTCTCTTTGTGTCCCATTTGCTGTGACATGTAGGGGACGGAAGTGTGTCCCCCACGATGTCTGACTCCTTCCAGGCTCTCAGTGAAACCGGCTGGACACAATGAAAAGAGCACTGTCCACCAGGTCTGAGAAGTAAGTTCTGGGCTCTGATCTCATCATGACGCCCTGAGCAGCCTAGTGCCTCTTCTGGGCCTCAGATTCCCATTTTAAAGTGGGGTCACTTCTGATGTTCTCGGCGTGACTTCCAGCTCTAGAGTCAACAGGGTGAGAGGAGGACACAGCAGTCAGCCCTGTACCCCAGACCAGGAGGTTCAGAGAAGTCACAGAGTCCAGGTGGGTGGGCTCTGTGCAAGGGCCCTTAGTCCCCAGCAGACATTGATCCCCTCTTCCCTGCCTGCCAGTGCCATCCAAACACTCCTCCCGCTGCACAGGGAGCCTGCCCCAGGCCCAGGGGACCAACGGGGCAGATTCCCTGGAGGCTGGCAGGGTGTGAGAACAAGCTGACAGCAGCAGCTGTGGGGCACCAGTAACACTGGTCACTACCCTGTTATGCCCTCTCTGCCTGGCCTGCATTCTTCCCTTCCCTGACTACCCTGAGGAAGTGTGGGGGACAAGGGGTCCTTGAGTGAAGCCTGGCTATGGGGAACCAAGAGTGTCCTACCAGAATCCCCACAGCACTCACCAGCTGGAGCTAGGCTCCAGTGTTTTCCGCCAACACCAGCATGCTGCAAGCCAGAGAGGGGAGAATGTGGCCCCAGGTTACCCCGCTTGCAAGTAGCAGTGGGGATAAAAAAAAAAAAAAAACTCAGGTAGACAGGCCGTTGCCTGCTCTGCACAGCTCCACATGCCGCCTGCTAAGTCGGAAGTAGACCTTCCAGGCCAGCCTATTCCAGGGGACACCCTGATTCTCCTCTTGGGCTCCTCTGGGCCTCACCCTCTCAAGGTCCAGCCTTTCCTCTAGTGGCGCAAAGAGACCATGAGCTGTCCTTCCTCACGCAGTCTCAAGACTGCCAGGACTGACACATTGTTAGCTGCCACCCACCCAGGGTACACCAAAGCTCAGCATCCTTTTCCCAAAAAGCGTCAGGGACATTCCACAGGCGCCTGAGTGGAGGAGCCAGCTCAGGATGAGACAGGTATGGGACAGGATGAGGCTCACTTGTGCCCCGGAAGAGCAGAGTCAGGCAACACACGTTTAGGCCCTGGAGTTTTAGGCAGCAGCAAGGATCGGGATGCCAATTCCAGCAATGACCGCGCCCTCTGCCCCAAGCCCAGCACGCTCAGCCCAGACGACTCCTTCCTTCACTTCCAGGCGTGTTGTCCCCTCGCTGGCCAGGACCAGTCCTTGCGGAGGCGGGGCACAGGGGCTCAGGGCTGCACCCGGCGCAGTGCACGCTTCCCGCCGCGTGGGCGCGGGGCGGCTCGAAATACAGTGCCTGGCCAAAGGGCGCAGAGCCGCGCGGAGGCGGAGAGGCGGCTCTGCGCCCTGCTCTCCTCCACCTGCACGGCGCGCCTAGGACGCTCCCGAGGCCGACTATCCACTACCGACTACCACGCCTGTCCAGGGCAGTATCCGAGGTGATGCTCGGGTCGCCCTGGCGCTCTGGGTCCCTAGCAGGGCAGCATCTGTGCCCAGGTCCTCCTGCAGACAACCCGTGCGAGCCTGGGATGCACCGCGCGGCGCGCAGAGCTAGCGCCCGCCGGCCTGGGCCGGTGGAGTCTGGAAGGCTGCGCGAGGGGGCGCCGCGGGGAGGAAGAAAAGCCAACAAAGAGCACAGACCTCGTCCAGCAGTTGGTTGACTCGTCCCAAAATAGCCGTCTCCATTTGCTGCCCCCCGCGCTCCGCTTCCAGGCGCACCACCCGGGCCTGCAGGTCGGCGGTCCGAAAGTGGGCGAGCAGGCTGAGTGCCAGCGAGCACAGGGCCAGCGCCAGCAGCCCACACGACCCTGGGCTCGGCAGCCGAGCGCAGCGCTCTGCCTGCGCCACGGGCGCGCCCAGCTCTCCAGGGCCGCGGACGCCGGCGCCTACAGCTTTGCGAGCACGCTCCGCTACCATCCTTTCGCGTCTTGAGAACCAATAAATAAATAAATAGAATAAATAAAGGCTGGAGCCGCCGCCAAAAGCGGGGTCCCAAGTGCGGAGTTGGGGGAAAGGGCTCGTGTTGTTGGCAAATATCCCTTTCCTTTGCTCCGGGCAAAGAGGACCAGAAAAATTAGCAGTAGGAGGGGAACAGCCGAAAATCACGACCAGCGGAAATCAGAGTACAACGAAGTGAGGAAAAAGTTATTTCGAAGAACGTTGGCAGTCCAGGGAAGTTAGGGGCATCCGGCCGGCTCTCCTCGCGCCCGTGCCTTCCAGCGCGGGCAGAGTCCTCAGTTGGTGTCGCGCAGCCGGTGCCGCTGGGCGTCTCGCGTCCCCCGAGCCAGCCAGTTTCAGTCCCCGGGCGCAGGGGCGCGCGCGGAGGGCCCCATGGACAGAGGTGGGTCGCGGCCGCCGCCGAGGAGCGCTGGGGCCGATTCCGGCGCCTGTGTAACTTGACACACTCCCTGCGGCTGCACGGATCGGATGAGCAATCCGCGCTACTTCCCAAACTAATCTCTCCCGCCCCCTCCCTCCTCCTCCTCCGCTGTCCTCCTCCACCTCCTGCGGGGCCGCGGCTAGGATTTGTTTATTTATGCAAACTCGCCCGGGGTGGGGGGCGTGGTGTGCGGGGCCCGTTGCCCCCTCCCGCCAGCCCCAGAGCCCCTCTCCCGCGCTCCCTGTCCTCTTTGAAGTGACACTCGGGGTTATTTATAGGCAGGAAGAGGGTGTGGATTGGAGCTGGGGCTGCTCTCCTCTCTCATCCCCAGATTCAAGCCGAAGGCCCGTTAACCTTCTGCCCAAGTGCTAGGGTCCTGTGGCACCGCGCTCCGCTATCCACAAGTTGGTAAAGCCCACCTTTCGGACGCTCCAGGCAGCTGGCTGGGTCATTGTCAGGGCGTCCGAATGGACCTTCATGTCCCAACCACGACGATCCGAACCCCTCCCCTGACCTCCTGCCCCTCCGCAGACCCCTCCTTGATCTCCGCACCCCAAGTTCGTAGCTCCTCTAGCGCCCCGTGGCGGTGGTGGGGATTTATCCTACAGCCACGCCTAGATTCTAGGTTGAAAAGCCAGTCCTGTAGGGGCCAGCAGAACCGGCAACCCTTCCTCTTCTTTAAGACCAAGGCCTTACAAGACACAGGAGCAGAGAAGGGGATCCCAGGGTCACACACGGGGCGCAGATCCCGGCCTCCCCCTCTCTGCCTTCCTAGGTCCTTGCCCGTGTCACTCTCTGCTGTGCTGCCCTTAGACAGACTGCCCACCGTCCAGCTAGCAAGGAGGGTAGTCATCACACCCCAGGACTCCATTCCTGCGGGAGTCCTGCCTCCTTGCTCCCTCCCTCCTTTCCCTCCTGCTGCCGTTTCCTATTCCCTTTTGCTTCGAGAAAAGCTGGTGCCCCAGGGCATTTTTGCATTTGTAAGTTTCCGCTCTTCCTTTGTCATCTTTGGCCACTTTAAGCGAGATTTGAGTCCCAAGACATTGATCTCCTTGTGCCCCTGGAGTGTTGGGTTGAGCTTTTGGAGAAAGCCTGAACCAAAAAGTGGAGAGAAGGCTGGTTCTTACACGCGACAGAGGAGCTGCAACGGCCCAGCACGCTAGCCTGGGGTTTCTGTTACAAGCTTCACCCCTTGTACACGGGCGGAGCGAGCTTAATGTGTAACACAGTATCACAGCTTGTCTGATGGCACATTTAAGAGAGTGGGTTGGACTCGTAACAGTATGTCATAAGTAATGTAACATCGCTGAGTGCAGGACTACAGGAAGAGCAAGGGACAGGAAGGGGCGGAGTGGCCGGGAGCTCTGCATGCCAGTCCCTGCTCTAGGAGTTCCTCGATGTGCCTCAGGATGTGGCCTCGCTGAGTAAGTGCACCTTTGTTTCTGAGTCCTGCCATGGAACGTGGACGGAGAGCACTAACCCTTGAGAACGTAGAGGTATTAAAGACCGCTAGGGGGCACTAGAGAGTTTCTCAGGGTACAGTGCAGGCCAGGAAATCCAGGGACTTGGGGCTTCTCTGTTCCGGTTCAAGGACAGTACAGAGGAATTAAACTGGAAATTAGTTTCAATCTTTGCTTATTCTACAAGCGGGCCTTTTCCCTTTCAAGTTGCCAGGGTCCCTTGAAGGCTAAACGCAGAGAAACTTCAGCAGTTTGGGGCCATGGCAATTTTGTGACTGGGAGTTGAAGGAGGAGAAGGTTATCCATCGTTGAGGCCCCAACATTGGAAACATGTTTCAACCCCAGCTTTCTGGGACCCTGGATGTCAGAGAAACCAAGGCATAAATCATATTCGATTATGCTGAAGTTACTGTCTCTGAGCCTCAGTTTTCTCATTTATAATGTGGGTTTATAATAAGTGTCTAGCGATTTGGGAGGACATGGTAAGAAAATGCATATAAAGCACAATGCCTGTACTCAATAAATGGTATCACTGCTACTGCTGGGCAGGTCCCAGGTGTGAAATGGGGAAAAAAGAAGAAGCAAACAACTGGCCGCTAGCCTGTGTTTTCCTATAGCTCGTGACAAACAAGACTTCCTCCGATAGGAGGGGCCCTCGACGTCCCTTCTCTGGCACTGTTTGAAATTCTGACTTCAGAGACTTTCTCAGATTAGACACTGTCTTTCCCAGATAGATGTTATAACAGACAAGGCTTGTCTTTAACCTCCTGTCTTCGGAGGTGAGTCCTGAGCCAGAGACTTAGAGACAAAAAGATTCTGGCTTCCAAGAACTCAGAGTTTAGTGGGGAAATGAAGCCACATTGCCGTATAGCCACTACGCAAGGCACTGCATGCCATCGTGGATGGGCCAAGAGAGAAAGCTCTTGGGGGTCTGCAAAAGTAGGATGGGATGTGGTGGCCAGGAAGAGTCCTCGGGAAATACAATTTCTGATGTGCAGCAAGGAGGTAGAGGGTCTTCCATGCCAACTATGGTCTGTGGCTGCCGTTATACTCCTGGACAAAAGTAGTCCCTCTGGGAACGGGGGTGGAGCGCCACCCGAAACACGCTGGTGCCCAAATCTGACAGTTCTCCGGGAGTTTCCTGGGTGTTTTTGCCTGCACGCCCTGGCTCTCGCTGGGCGGCCTGACAGGCAGAGCATCTTCATTCTCCTGTCTTCTGCCTTTTGCTCTGATCCAGGTTTTATTGCTCGGACTTCTCTCGCTCTCATTGTGGTTTCCACATCACACTCCTCCGGAAGCCTGTATCATCCTGCCCCTGAGAGCCTGCTGTCCGGTCTTCCCTGAACATGCCTCTCCCACTTCCGGTGTCAAAGGTAGTGGTCAGTAGGCCTCCTGGTGGGAACTGCAGGTCTTCTGCTGGACTGGGTCATCCATGACTCTCACCTGGCTGCACAGAAGAGCCACCCATGGAGGCCACAGGAACACAGACATTGGTGGCTTTACCTGACTTGAGCCTATTCTCTATTCTCCTGGCAACTATAACTTGGTTTCTTCTGGGGACTCCTCTTCCTGACAGAGTTGATCCTAAAGTGGCCGTACAGCATATGAACTAATCTCACCAAGGCACTTCTTGGTCCTTCTTTGGTTTCAGTGATTTGGTCAGAGGCCCAGCTCAGGCAGTGAGAACCAGATGGATTGCTGGGGAAGGGACAGCTGTTCCTCTGGGAAGGGCTTTCTAATAGGTATCAGTCAGGTGGGGCCACGGCATGCACCCTGTCAGTGTTGGAAATAAGATAGAGCCTGAGAATGAGGCCAATGGGGAGGCAGTCAGTGGTGAAAGACTGAGTCCTGAAGACACGAGAAGTCCTGTGGTCACACAGACCGGAAGCTCACCTGTGCCCTATGATGTGAGTCTTGATCACCAACTTGACCGGATGGAAACACCTAGGAAATCAGCGAAGCACACCTCATGGTGTGTCTGTGAAGCTGTTCCCAGGGACAGCAAACTAATGATGGGGAGCCACCTGAACATGGCGGGGGTCAGGATAGGGGAGCAGCACAGGCTCTCATCCTCAGCTTCTTGTCCACCATGACACGAACAGCCTTCCTTCTTCCACAGTAACTTCCTGCCACCATGTTCCTGCCTGACCCCTGGCATAGAAGCAGTGAGGTCATTTAATCATGGATGAAACCTCCAGAACCATGAACCAAAATAAACCTTTCCTTCTTTAAGCTGTTTTCCTCAGGCATTTTGTCACCGTAATGGAAAACTGACACAATGGCTGAACTTTCCATCCACAAGAGAAGCAGTTTTGCTCAAACTGGTTTGAGCTGGGTTTCTTTTCATGTAAGTCTGAGAAGGTGGAGTCACAGAGAAACTCACCTCACCTTATTAACCTTGAATCTCTTCATGGTTGGTCAGACAGGGTGGGAGGGAATCAAAGTTCTTATCCTGCTTGCAAAAGTTCCCTAGGAACTGGAGGACCCTTCAGGGTGGAGGCCCTGCTCTACACACTGGCCCTGGGGTGACCTGTCCCTCCTGGGCTCATTTCTTCCTCTCTGCCTGTGACCTTCTCCATGCTAACCCACAGCTCACATTCCCATATTTATCACCCATGTCTCCAACTGCCTCTGGGAGTCCCTAGAGCTGCTCTCCCTCCCTCCCACTGGGCTTCTCAGCTTCTCTGCCTCTTGTTCACTCCTCTGGTGTAAGGCATTGGCACCAGCCTGAAGCTCAGGCTGAGCGTCTGTTCTCTCACTTCCCTCCTTTACCCAGGTGTGACCGCCTAGTGGGTGCCACCTGAGTTTCTCCCAGTTCCTCCCTCCTTTCTGCTCTCTCTGCTCCCCCTTCCTGGGTCAAGCCCACCCTTTTAACCAGGCCGGCCTCTCCCTTAGTAGCCAAGATGGCAAACCCCACCCGAGAAGCCTACTGAAGGGCTGGGTTGGGACCTTCTAGAACTCTCCAAACAGTCCAGAGTCCCCACACCATAGTTCTTTCCAAAGCTTTGTGATCTCCAGCCTGAAGGCCGAGCTCACTTTGAATGTGGTAAATGACACAGAAGTAGGGGCCTCGGTCCCTGGTGGCTTCATAGGGTCATGGAACGCACAAGCCTAGACTCTCACAAGTGAGAAACCACCTAGCTCCCTGAGGAGCCTCGTGGTCCTGGGCCTGCCTTCTGTAGCCTGAGCCCTAATCTAATTAGACTCGAGTCGTGCCCTGAGGCTGTGAGCTCTGCGGAGCAGGGCCACCTGTGTCCGCCCATGTGCCTGCAGCACTCAGCACAGTGCAAGGCCTCAGGGACAGCGAAGGGAATCAGCAAGCCTGTGCATGACAGATGATGAGCGGGCGGGGACTAGCTTTTTCCAAGCTCTGCACCTCTACTTCCTCTTAGGTAACATGTAGAGATTAGTGGGCAAAGAAGGGAAAGAAGCAGATGGCTTAAAAGCCATCTATCCGGGAAATATTTATGAAGTCTTTTATAGGACTGGGCCCTGTGCTGGTGGTGGGAATACAAGAAACTAAACCAGTGGTGCAGGGTCTACTGCTGTGTACTGCCCCAGGTGCAGGAGAAGCCCTGCTAAGCCCGGGGCCTAAGTCCTGAGGGGAAGCAGAGTGGCTCCTCCGAGGGAAGCAGGGAGGCAGGGCAGCCCCACAGCAGGCCCCACCTGTTCGAAGGCCTGGGGCTGAGGAAGTGAGATAAAAGGGAGTTTTCAAAAGGCCCTACCTCTCTGCTGGATGCTGACCCAGAAGAGCCGAAACCAAAGCCTGCCCCAGGCCAAGATGAGATGAACCCAGCAGGTGCTCTCACCCTAAGCTCTGTGCAAATGTTTGCCCAGGTCAGGGGAGAGCAGTGGACAGTGCCACCTGAGAGAGCACTCCGGGCCTCAGGGCCAGCAAAGGCTCCTGGTGGGAGCTGCAGACCAGACATTTGGAAATGTCTTTTCCAGAGTCCTCACTTCCTGCCCACACAGACATGTAGAAGAACTATGACCTACAGAGTGAGGATGGGCTTGAGGGGCAGGGGTTGCAGATGTATAGGGACCAGTCTGCCCCAGGGCCTGGGAGCTTACTAACTGGGCCAAAGCAAAGTCTCTAATTAAAGAGTGGAGCCACATATGCAGGCTGTGTGCATGGAAGGGCCTTAGGGACCCTCTTCAGCTGGCCAGGGATGCCACAATGATACACAAGGGCTGCCTCCAAGTTTGTGTATGTGTGTGTGTGTGTGTGTGTTTGTGTGTGTGTGCGCGCGCACGCGTGCATGCATACACATACATGTGTACATTGGGGGGGGTGTCCAAACAAGGACCCCAGAAAGGAAGGTGTGCTGATTCCTTATGCATAACTTTTAGTCAAGAGTGTATAGAAAGACATATACATGCTACTGAACAGTTGGGACCCCACCACATCTAGGAATGATAGCAGCAGTAATGAGGACAATATTTCAGTCACCTGCAGCTGTGTAACAAATAGTTCTAACACTCAGATGCTAAAATAGTGCTTTAGTGTTTCTTTTAACTAACAGGCTTTGAATAGCAGGGGTCATGGTCTACTGGAGGTTACAGATGTGTTTACCTCAGCAAAGAGGAAATGTCTGGTAAGGCAGGCTAGTGGACACGGCCAGAGGATTATTGGCCTCAATCCAGGACAGGCACAAATAGCTCGGGGACTCATTCTCTGTTCACCTAGGGGCTGTTCCTGTTGGTTTTAGGTGCTGGCTCCACTTTTTACAACCTATGTGACCTTCGGTCAATCATGTAGCCTCTTCATCTGATTTTAAAGTCTGTGTGATGGAGAAGACAGCTCCTGTTTCCTAGAGGCGCATGTCAACACTGAGTCCGTGCTCAGTCCGTGGGCGCCATTGCTCCTGTGAAGGCAGCTGCAGAGGCTGGACCTAGACAGCTCAGATGAGCCAGGACAAAGACCAAACAGGGGTTCCTGCCGTCTTTTAAGTCCTGTGTTTCTACAGCTTCCCCACTTTGCAAGGCCGGGTCACAGATCCATCAGTCAGTTCCCATCTTGTTAGAAGCAAAACCGAGGCAGTTGTCGAGGCCTGGAAGTCCTGGGGCCTTTGTAGGGAGCTGGGTGTACAAGAAAGAGAAGAGCGATGCTGAGGGCCAAATGAGCAGGTGAGTGACCAGTGTCTTGGGATATGCAGAAGAGGATTGGGGAAGATTTGGAATTATGCTGAAGACTGAAGAAGCTCAAAGCTTTCTGGAAGAGGGAGGCCTGAGTTGGGCCTCAGAGCAGTGTGGAAGGGAGAGCAAAGAGAACAGGGCAGATGTTCCGACCTCTTTTGTGGCTCATCCTTACCAGGCATGCATCAAATGACTCTCTGATACCCAAGAGTCTGGACCCTTAGTCCCTTTCATTTGTGCCAATCTCCTCATCCCATACCACTGACAAGCATCACTAATCAACTGCAGAATATCACCACCCAAACACACACACACACACCATTAAGCTTCTCAAAGCAGAATGCTGTTACCAATCTGGAGATTAGTACTTGAGTTGAAACTATTTAGGTGACTCAAGTTTTAAATAAAGTACTCAGAAGCCCTGAGCCCTAGCATCTCCATCTGCAAGCTGTGTGTCTATCACTGAATGTCTTAACCTCATTGGAAGTTAGCTTCTTGTCTGGGTTAGGGGGATATTAATTCTTACTCGTGGGAATATGAAACACTCAAATGAGTTCATGTGCATGAGGCCCAGTAAAGCACAAAATCCCCAAGAGCGGATGGGGATTCTCACACTGTAGGCAGACGTCAGAACCCATGAGCAAATGCGTGCATGAGGCCCTTTTGCAGCTTCTTGGAGGCAGAACAATCAGTAGAGGAGGGAGAGTGAGACGCAGACACTGTGAGCTGTTAGCCTGTGGAAACAGGGCTCGAATGGGGCCTCAGAGCAAGTGGAAGGCGCCCGAAGCATGCACTGGGAGAGGCAGCCCCAGCCATACGCTCCCCTGTCAGGAACGGGGCTGTCCGAAAGGCAGGCGCTAGAGTCTGACGACAGATGTTTCTGGTTGACGACAGACAGATAACAAAAAGCCTGATTTGTTTACTGGAACAGATTCATGTTTACCAGCATTTGGGATGTGTGAGTTACAGCCTGTACCTTTGCCTACTCTGTTCCCCAGCTCTGCAGCCTCCAACTGCTGTGGTCTCCCTGGCCTAAACCATGCCACTCACTCTTCGATTCTCGTCTTAGGAGCTGGCCTCCTTGCTCTGATCTGGAAGCCCCTCACATGCCCAGAAGGATATATATAAACGGCCCCACTGCTATATGATACCTGTAGAAACTGCCCAGAGAGGTGAGATGTGGCCCAAGGTTGTCCAGCATACTAGAGTCAGAGCCAAACTCGGTCCAGGTCTTTCCTAGCCAGGTCCTGCCCAGGCCACAGGTTCAGGCTCAAGCTGTTGTCCGGACTGTGGTTGACTGCCAGGAAGGCAGGGGACCCTCTGCTCTCTGGCAGAGCCTCTCCTCTCGTTTCTTTGCCAGCAGTAGCTGCACATGCAGACTTGCTAGAACATTTGTTCTGTAAACCTCATTACAAAGGCGTCCTTCTCCTCTCCCCCTTTTTCCTGAGTGTGGTTGCTTTGTTAAGGTCGTTTCTGAAGTGGTGGGGAGCCCTGTTTGTCTTTCCTGCACACCCCGCCCCCTCAGGAAATGAGGGTCTTGCTTTCTTCGATGACCTGACATCAGCTTGCTGCCGACAGGCAGGTCTGTGCTAGATGCATTACTCAGGCCTTTCCTCCACTTCATAAGGCTCTGGGACATCTGGAAACAGATGTTTGCTCAGAGATGGAGCAGGAACACGAGGCATGGAGCCAAAAGCAAGTCCCTGCCCCGGGAGAAGGGCGATGTGGGGAGGGCCCTGGTCGGGTTCGGGGTGCTGGGCTGGGGCGGGGCTGCACAGATGTGAGAGCCTCAGAGGTTCCAAGGTCACCGGGGCTGCTGGGGTGCAGACTCTGTCCCTACAGCTTCCCTTTTTGCTCCTGTCCTATGGCCAGGACTCCAAGTCTGTCTCCTTGAATATGTCAGCTTTCTTTCCCAGAGGCAGTTTCTGCAGGGCTGGGGACATCATCAAACCTGCATCCACTGCAGTTCGAAATGTGAAGCTCGGGGTGGGGCCTATTATAGTTTTCAGAAAAAACGGATGGTGGTGGTGGCCATACTGGTAGTATTGACAATAAGGGTGATGACAGTGGTGGTGAAGATGGTGAGGATGGCAAAGGCAGCATTGGCGATGGAAGCAGCAGTGATGGCGGTGATGTGACAGTAGTAGTCTGACAGTGATGGCAAAGGTGTGGCGGTGTGGTCACGGTGATGAAGGTGATGGTGGTGGAGAAGGAGGGGAGGATGTGGACGCAAACCAGGGTGATCACCTGCTCACTTTTGCATGTTGCCAGGCGTGTGTCTGATCCAGGCCAATCACTAAACCATATACTTCCACGGTAGCAATCAGCCCAAAGAGTGACCAAGCTGATAAACCAGCTGAGAACCTTCCTTGAACTTTTCAATCTGATCGAGAGAGGTGACAATTCTTTTGCTTTTGGTTACTGTGCAGCCAGCATATACATCTGTGGTGTCCCCATGGACAGTCTGTCTATAGGAGTGAGTTAAACAAACAATGGACAGAAGCTGAGAGGAGGGAGGCGGGCAAAGAGGCTTCCTGTTCATATCAGAGTGTTGGAGTCCTCTGGCCACAGTCATCCGTAGCAGAGTCTTTCTGTTTTGGGTGTATTAGACATAAGTCTTCCCCCAATTACTTTCTTTCTTAAGTTAGTTCACTTGGGTTTCTGCTTTTTTATTTTCAAGAATTCTGGTTGAGTGAGCGGCAGGTGATCATGGAAGCACAGAGGATTGTGCATGAGATCCTGGCAGTGATAAGAGCAAAGAGGAAAATGAAAATGGCACAGCCACATGGGTGATGGAGGGGGAGGTGGGAGGCAGCTTCACTTCTGGCTGACCTGTCCCCAGGGAGCACGAAGGTCATGACGGGACCTCCCAGAACTTAGGAACCACATTGGAACATTCCGGAACAGAGATTTAGGTGTCTCAACTTCATCAAATTCTTTTGAGAATCTCAAGAATCTCCAGCCACAAGGAGTAGCCATGTTCAGACATAAGGTAAAATAAGTTTGTGGTGGGGGCTGTGCTGATGGCCAGTGGAGAGAAGACATAACAAAGCACCACGCCCAGTGTCTGCACATTTATACCTTAGCTGTGACGATCTGCTCACCGTGATCTACTTGGTGAAAAGGAGCCACTTCTGGAGAGTAGCAATAGCTAATGTTTATGAAGCCTTTACCACATGCCAGGAATGGTTTGAAGTGCATTGTATCCCTCATCATGCGCCATGAAGGCCTCACAACAGTAGGCCCTTCTGTTGCCCTATTTGACAGATGAGGGAGTCCAGGTGGGAGAGGTTAGGTAACTCACCCATGGTCAGGCTGTTAGAAGGGAGGCTGGAAGCCACGTGCTCTGAGCCCTAAATCTTCCCTGCAACTTCTTCAGGGGAGACTTCTCCTTACCCCAGGCCAGGCCTCTGACCATCCCTCTCTCTAGATGCCCCCTTTCTTCTCCCTCCCCTCCACCCACAAGGGAACCTCTCAGAGGGAGGCTTTCGGCCCAGAGGGAGGAACTGAACTGGAGCAGGTTCTGCTTTAGGGAACTACCAGTCTCGGGTTCCCCACATGGTGAGCACAGAAGGCGGTGGCCTGGGGAGCGGGGTGCCCCCTTCCTTCGGGGTCAGATCTTTTCCCAAACTAAAGGCTCCTGCCTGCCTGCAGTGTGAGCACAGGGCTCCAAGATTCTGCCACAATATAAGGGAATGAGTTATGGCTTTGGGGTCAGCCCAACTTGTGTGTGATCCTCCCTTGACCACCTGGGCTGGCAACTTCTTCCCTGGGACTGGACTTCACATCTGTAAAGTGCAGATAATAAACATCTTTCCCAGGAAATCTGGTGTGTAAAGCACCTAGACCCAAGGCTTAGCGTATAGTAAGCACTCAATAAACGTCAGCCATTAATGACAGTATTTTAACTCCCCAGACCTGAGGTCTCCTCTCATCCAGGAATAAGATTTCTGTTCCACTCCAAGGAGAGAGCCCAGGAGGATTCAACTGATGAAAGAAACTCAGACCCAACTTTCACGACAGGAGGGTCAGTACTGGCCCCTGAGCTTTCTCCCTCCCCCAGAAGTTACATAGCCCTGTGGCCAGAGTTTAAAAATAAACACATGCCATTTCCACAATGGAAAGTTTGCTTTAGAAAAAAAGAAAGAAAGTCAAACATTCTGCTGCCTTCTCCCTTGGCCAAAGAGAACTAAGATAAATTAAGCCTTTTACTGAGATGTACCAGGCTCCGGCTCTGGGCCCCACCCTGTGTGACTCTGGCACTCCTGCAGTCCCTTCCCTGTTCCCCTGGGAGCCCCGTGGAGAGGAGCAGTGGGAATATTGTCTTTTGTGGAGGGAGGGGTGTCCCATCTCCCCACTTATTAGTTTTGTTCTCTTCTCAGTGGTGCCCCTTGCGGGCAGCCATAGCCACTGTGTGCCTTCATCTTGCCCTTTTAAACTCCTTTCCAGGGTCCTGCGCACAGACTCAAACACCCCCACGCAGAGACCTCCATCAGGGCAAGTCCTTGTCCAAGGTCAACCAACAAGTGAGTGGCAGGGCCAGGACCAGAGCACAGTGTTTGGTTTCCCAGTCTAGAAGTCTCTTTCTCACCCACATCTCCATCCCACCAAAGCATGTGCTCAGAAACTCTGACCTCAGTCTGTTGCTTTGGGAAAGGTGGTGATAAGGAAAGTGCTGATCTAGGGAGCTGGGCTACCCTGTCCCACACTTGCCCTCTGCACAGCCACACGGGGCGCCTGGTACCACAGTGACAAGAGGCCCAGCTCACTGGGACCATGAAGACCTTAGGTCACAAAACAGACTCAATGTGTATCTTCAAATTCAACATATAAAACTATTGTTGTTGTTTGTGGAAAGATGTAAGAGTCTTAATTAATTTACTCAAATATTTGGACTTTTCAGGTTTTTCTACAATGAATCTATATTGATTCTCTGATAAAAATATTTATTCTAATTTCACATAAAATTCAAACAAGTGTCTGTGATTTTCACCCACATATACTTTCTTCACCCTGTTCCCATGAGCACCTGCTACGTGGTGACTTTTCAGTCAAGAGTGACTGTGTGTATTTCTCTGGTGGTCCCATATGTGACACCAGCTGGTGGGGTTACAGCGTCTTACTGTAAGTACATTATGACAAAGTTCTCAGGGCATATCCCCAGCAGTAAGGACATACGATACCGACAGGCATGGTGACTAATGCCTTTAATCATTAGGCTGAGGCAAGAAGGACTAAGTTTGAATGAAGCTTGGGCAACTTAGTGACTTAGCAAAGCTCAAAATAAACAACAACCAAAGGGCTGGAAAGTAGCTCAGTGCAAAGGTTCTGGGTTCAATCCCTAGTACTGAAAAAGAAGAAGGAGGAGGAGGAGGAGGAAGAAGAAGAAGCAGTACCAGGAGGAAGAGAAAGAGGAGAAGAACATGACTGTTAACTAGAATCAGGCCTCTGATATCCCTCACAGACAACACCTGCTCACCTTGTGCTGTGGTTTGAGTTCTCGAGGAGACAGACTATGGGACATGTGCACACAGGGTGTATTGCCCTCTCATTCTCCCCTTTTGTTTCTTCCAGTATGGCAGCATAGTCCTTCATTCCCACTTCCCTGGAGCCCCATGGTGACTGCCCAGGGCTCCTAGGGTACATGTTATCTTGCATCCTGCCCAAGGAGGGAGAGAAATCAGCAAAAGTCCTCACAGTCATTCTGATTGGACAAGCTTATATTACATGCCCACCCCCAGAGCAATCCACTTCTGCGTGGGGTCAGGATAAAACCCATGCTTCCCAGTCACCATCCCCCAAACCATGCTCACCATCTCTAGAAAGAAAGTGGAGCTACCAGGAGGAGCAGATCGGCTGAGGAGCAACCACCACATGACTGCTTGGTTCATGGTGCTGTAGACCTCATAGCCAGTTTTGTGACTTTTTATCCCTGGAGTACAGATATGCATGCTCCTAGAACTCTGTCTACCTGAGTTACATATAAATATATATTATAATTAATTTAATTTAATTAATATATATATATCATGGTTCCTGGTTACAGTGATGTGGAAGATACATCTTTTTATTTCTTGCCCCCCACCTCTGTCCCATAGCACCAACACCCCAATTTCCTTGGTGAGCCATTGATCCTTCCCAGTCCCTGAGTACATGATTTAAAGAGGGTGTGTGATCTAGATGAGCCAATCAGTGCATTTATTCCATCTCTTGGCTTCAGTGATTGGCTCAGAGTTAGACACATGGTCCACACTGGGCCAATAACAGTCAGGGCCAGGAGTTTGTTTTCCATTAGTAGAGAAGAAAACTATCTTCTTTTCTGTTAAATCTGAACCTGGATAGGCATATCTGGGAGATGTTGACAGTCATCTTCCTACAGCTTCATGCTAGAAGATGAAAACTAGAAAGTGCAATGCTAAGAAGATGGCCAAGATTGCACCCTACGGACAATTCAAAATCCTGGAACAAGCTGCACCTGAAGCAGAGCTTGTTAGAATTTCAGCAAAATATTCCCAAAGTTTCTTTTTGCTGAAGCCTACTTAGCTGGGTTTTCAGTCCCTGGCAATTCAAGAGTCCAGTGAGGAGGAGGCTGTGTGCTGCCTCCCCCAGCCCGCTCGCCCGGCCCTAAGTTCCCAGTTGGTCCGGTGCCAAGCCACACTTCCAGAGAGGAGCTGTCTCCCTGCCAAAGGCTTCTGCTTGGAGACACTGAAACTGGGGTCTGTGAGGAAGAAAAAGCAGTCATCTGTTATGACTCAAACTCATCCTGTCAAGGAGCCTCTCTCCTTGCTGATGAGGAGCGAGTCCTTCCTGCAAAGTACAGGAGAAGAAAGTGCTCCCTAGGGAGGCTGCAGACAGAGGTGAATAAGGTCAGCTCCATACGAAGTCTTCACAGGGGGTGCCTCATAGCTACTTCCCTGGGGAAATTAAGCCTGACTGTTGGGAATGTTTCCCAGCATGCTTTGCCACACATTCCCACTCGAGCCCTTCCTCAGATGGTTACAAATCTGACTGGCTTTGCTTGGTGTTTTTCATTCCACACGACATTTGCCCTGCCAGTCTGTCTCAGACAGCCAAATTTAATGGGGAAGGAAACATTCTTGGGAAATGCAAACTAATGGAATCCCATCACTTGAGAACCACGTGTTGTCACCTGTCTCATGGGTACTTCAGACAGGAGCTATCTCTGGGCCTCTTCTACAGCCAGCCTCCTGTGTGGTTGGGCTCTCTGTGAATACTGATGTCAATCAGATATTTTTCATTTCTCATAGGCCCTACCGGGGAAGGCAAGGAGTGGAAAGACAAGGAGTCAGGGCGAGTGAGATGGAGCTGGAAGCCTGCCTGGGGGAGATGTTGCGGGGGAGTGTAGAAAGCATGTCTGGCAGCTTCACGGGGCCCCGCCTTCAGCTCCCTTCCTAGATGAGAGATCTTCATTCCAGGAGACGCTGCAGATCTGGAGCCCAGCAAGCAGAATCCATCTCGCCTCTGTCCTCCGCACGCTGTTGTCATTGCTGGGCTTTCTGCCTCTAATACTCAAAGAGGGTTTTGAAAACATCACCCTCAAGGGGTTAACTGTGGAGATGGGGCCTTTGCCTTCACAGTAGGGCCTGTCCTTAAGTAAGTGCTTATTTTTCTGGCCGTCCTTTCTTTAAGCCAAGCTGACTTTCTGAGTGCAGAGCCAGGATCCACATGGCCTGTATATCACAGTGTCTAAACCAGCCCAGGACAGCCCTCTGCAGACGGCAGAGTGACAAACTTCATCAGCAACCACTGCCCACTGTAGACCACCTTAGCTCAGGAGCAGCGGCTGTTACCACCTCCACCTCGAGGGGCCAGGCTGGAAAGACTTGATACAAGGAAGGAGTCCGTTTTCAACAGAGATGATGGGGGGGGTGGGGACCGTGAACTAAGTGAAGGCACAGCTTGAGCACTGGTACCCCTATTGTCTTGCTGTGTGACTTGACACATCTTTGAGCTTCGGTTTCCTATTAGAGAAAACATGTTTTCTGTCTGACTCACAAAGGTCCCTGTGAAACTCAGATAAGACAACGTCTGTATTGCAGCTGCTGTATTTGGTTGGACAGCTTGTTCACTGCACAAGTGTGCCTGGCCGAAGGTGAGCAAAGGCTTGAGAGTCAGGCTGTAGCATCGTGGGGCTGCTCAGCCCAGAAGGGTATATTTTTCTAATTTTCCCAAAGAAGCCTTGTGAACCAGAGGCTTTGTCAGTGAAGGCCAGTGCAACAAAATTTGTGCGATGCAAGCGGGGAGAGCCACTGGCTTTGCCCTTGCTGGTCTTGAACGTGCTCTGAGATCCTCATTGTCTCTTTGTAAGTCAGAAGGGAAAGGAGAGGAGGAGTTGGCTCAGGAGGTGAATTGTTATTCACTCCCAGAAGCCATGGACAGGATCACAGGAGGAAAAGCCAGTGAGGATCCCTGGCCCCCATTGGCTTCCCTGTGGGCGCAGACTTTGGGAGGTTTCTTGTGCTGCAGGGGGCTGTACCTGCTGGTCAACCAGGCACCTTTCAGAGGAGGAAGTAGGAGCCTCCCAGCCCAAGAAGTGAAAATGGAGCCGACCCCCTGCTTAGTGCTAAGATGTAAGGTGAAAAAGAAAAGAGTTACAGAGACAAACAAATGGGGAGCCAAGATGACTAGCGCTATACCCAGAGCTGTTGATATTTATTGGTGACATCATGGTTAGATTAAGGTAAAGGGCTATGCAGAGGGACTATGTGAAATTGCTATAGATAGATGTGCTGTTGAGGCGGGTAAGGCTTGTAAAGGAAGAGACAAAGCATTCTTGAATTAGGAACAGAACAGATAAAATACAAGTTGAAGTTAATAATTAACTTTGTCTTTTTAGTAAAGGAGGTTTTAACTCTGGAAATGGAATTTGGTAAGAGTCACTCTGACCTCAGCACATAGGCTTCAGCTACACTCACTTCTATATATAAGCCAGTATTGGGGTTAACTCTTTATGGCTTGCACTGCACACAGCCTGCTTGGGGCACAATCAATGGGATGGTCTCCTACAAAGGCTCACCCCACCCTCTTTCCCTGCATACACCTGGTGCCCCCTGGACAGGGCAGAGGCCTAACCCTCATGACTCCAGAGAGCCAGGGCTTCTTGTCAGCCCATCCCTGGCTCACTCCATTCCTGAGTTCTCATCTGTTGGGTGTGACCCTCCTATCATCTAACCAGATGAAGCCTGTAAAAACAGCACTCCTAGGTGTAGACAGACTCGCCAGGAGGATCTGGAGCCACTTCCACATGGCCAGATCTGGGGAAAGGTCACTATCTAGCTCACAGTTAAGTGGGTGTCTGGGCACAGAAATGCATGGAAGCAACATGGTCTAGGCTGGAGCTCTCAACCGGGCATGCTATTGATAGCTGAATGTCTTAGTTACTTTTCTGGTTCCTGAGACAAAATACCCAATACCCAAAGTTAAGGGGAAAATGTCTATTTAGCTCACATTTTATAGGGGTTTCAGTCCAGACTGGCATAACATTTTTTCCCTGCCCCCCCCCAAACTCATGCACATCCCTTATGCTAAAGTAATTTAGTCCATCTCTAAGACTTGGTGAAGTCCTAACAGCTTCAGCTTTGTTGAAAAGTCCAAGTCCAAAGTCTTCTCTTAGATGTAGGGCAAACTCTTAGCTGTGAACCCTTGTGCAAATGAAAAGAAAGTCTAACACTTCCAATATACATGGCACAGGATAAACATTATCATTCCAAAAGGTACAAATAAGGAGATAGAAAGGAGCAGGACCCAAGTAAGTCCAAAATCCAGCAGGGCAAACATTAAGTCCCACAGTTCCCTGCAGAATGTTATGGCTCATGTCTAGATGTCCTCTCAAAGCTGCATGTGGTCATAGATGAGGCTTTTTCGTAGGTGGCTGGATCTAGAAGGTGATGCTAAAAATTAAGGGTATGTGATACTAAGCCCACCAATTACTAATTAGTCCACCCTATGCCCACCCTAGAAAGAATATGAGACAGAAGGTAGCTACTGTTGTCACTTGCTGCCACGCTAACTTCTGCTTTCTTCCCACCATGAACCATTTCTCCTCTGTGATGTTTGCCTGTCATGCCACTCTGCCCTGGAGCCAGCTGATTCTGGACTGAACCCTCCACAAATTGTGTGTTAAATAAGCCTGTCCTCTTTGGGTATTGGGTATTTTGTCTCAGCAATAAGAAAAGTAACTAAGACATTAAGGAATCCTGACATCTCAACAAAGGATGATGAGAAGACCTGCAAAGCCACCAGCCCCATCACACCATCCTGGGAGAGGACCAGCAGCACAGCCCTGGGAGGGTGTGTATTGCTGAGCACCTTCTGAGCACTTAGGGAAGCTCCAAGAAAGGTAGGCAATCCAGGTCAGAGCTAAATATTAGGGATCATTGTGGGAAAGAAAGTGGAGAAAAAGGGGGTCAGGAAACTCTGTCAAGCGAAAGAAGATGGAAGAAACAGAACATCTATTCTAAAGGACCGACTCACATCAGTGAAGGGCTGTCAGGTGGGCATAGGCCTTGTTCTAGGATTCCTGAAGAACTGGGACGTGGAGAGCCAGACTTAAGCCCTACTGAAAGATTTGTTTGCAAACTGTAAGATTTTCTGAGAGGCAGAGAGTTCTTTGTCAGTGGGAGATGGCACTGAGGATGGATGAGCCTTTGATGGCAAAGCTTACTCTTAGACGAAAGTCAGATGGGAACCAGGAAGTCTTTGTCTCACTGAGATGTTAGGCTTTTTCCCACCACTGAGGTCTGGTATCTTCCACTTCCTTCATTTCCACTCCGCTAACTCTTACCTTGTGGCAACTCAGACATGTGCTGTCTGCAGACATCACCAAATATGAAAAATGACTTTGCTGAAAGATGGAAAGCAAACGTGAGATCACAGAGGACGGCCCCCCTGTTTACGAGAACAGATTGTTTCCCAGCTTTCCTTCATATGTAAGCAATCTCCACGGTGACTCACACACTGTTCTCTCTGCTCACTGCGACCTTGTCTCCCTCTCTTTCCAAGAAAATTGAGGCCATCAGGTATGCATTCTTGATTTCCAGGTGTCCTTACCCACAGGTCTTGCCACAGCCAGACTCCTCCTGCCTCTTCTATTGTGGCCTTTCAGGATGAGGCATTTCTCTGTTCAAAGCCAACCGGCCCATCTGTGTCCTTGACCTCTGTCTCCTGCCTCCTCCAAGAGACGGTCTCATCCTTCATCTCTCCTCCTGCATCCTCCCTTTCCTCATCCACCGGCTGTCTCTCCACTGTGTAAAAATACACTCACGGCTCTTCCATCCCCAAACTACATTCTCCTTGGCCTCCGCCAGCTTCTGTCCACATCTCCCTTCTCCCCTCTTACCCAGCCCTTTCATAAAGTCCATGCCCGCTCTTCCCCACTGCTCCCCAGCCATCCAAACCTCAGTCTGCTGCAAACCTGTCAACAGAAGTTGCTTTTTGTGATATTAATGACCCTGGCTGACATTTTTCAATGGTCGGCTGTTGGTTCTCACTGTTATATCGGAACATATTAAATGTATCTCTTCTGGAAACTTCTTTGTCCCCAGTGATACTAGGTTTTGCAATTCACCTCAACTCTCATCTTCTTTTCTGTCTCCTTTGAGGCTCTTGGGAACCAGTTTCCATGTTGGTTTGGAGCTCCATGTATGGGGCCAACAAGCCTGTGTTTCTTAGGCAGTTTCTGGTAAGTTCAGTAGTTGAAAGGAGTAAATATTTATTTTCTCATCTTTTCTAAGCACCGGGGTCTGGATGATACTGACTCGCATGGCTACCTCCCACATTACACTAGAGCTAGTGAATGTGGTTAAAAGAATATGGTGGGAAAGATGGTAGGCCAGATCCAAGATTAGGTCATCAGAGCCAGGAGGTTTCCATATTTGCTTTCTTTCATCTAGTCCTGCAGATCACTTGCCCTGGGAGGAGCCAGCTGTCATAGACTGCTGACTCTTGGCAGCCTGAAGGAGGCCTCCTGGGAAAGGAACTGAGACTGTCCGTCACTGCCATTTAGGAAATAGGGGCTCCAGCCAGTACCCCTGTGAGTCTGCCTTTGTGGGGGTGGATCCTTCCTGATGGCAACCCTGTGAGAGACACTGAGTCAGTATCATCCAGACCCCGGTGCTTAGAAAAGATGAGAAAATAAATATTTACTCCTTTCAACTACTGAACTTACCAGAAACTGTCTAAGAAACACAGGCTTGTTGGCCCCATACATGGAGCTCCAAAAAGTGTTGATGATTCCATTCTGGGTCATCTTATCCCCTTGTCGCCTCTCATAACTGAAGCCAACACCACCAGATACCTTCTAACCCGACTTCCTTCATAGGCACAGTAGGGGTGTGAGATTCAGTCCTGGTGATGGGGCCTCTGGAGAAGCCTGCTGAGTTCTTTCTTTGACCAACATGAAGAGATGAAGGGGAAGCTCTCCTTATGCCTTCCAGGTTGAACTGGCACTGTGCTAAGTATGATGCTTGGAGCTACGTCTACCATTACGGATGATGGCATCTCCCCTGGTGCCACCTGGCCCTATCCGCAGTGCACACTGGTGAATAGGCCTCCCCTGGGGTGCTGAGCACTTTTCTCAGTCTCCTTCTATCCTTTAGACTTTTGCAAGCCCAAGAGTTAAACAAAGGCTTTTAACTCCAGACTTGTGAGTTTTTTTCAGTGTATCTTAAAGATACTGTGGTTTCATCTACTTGAATCTGGACAAGTTCACATTCCTGGTTGTTATTTTAGGCACACATTTTATATTTTTTGAATTTCTCTTCATCCTCACTGGCCTCTATTCCCTTCAAGCTGCTGGGTTAAGGGTAGTTAATTATACATAGGTGAGGGTCACCTTCCTATTAGTAAGTCTAATTAAAAATAACTGAGTCAGTTCAGAGTTTTCAGCAATAGGTATAACAGCCACACCACCAGCTCAGTACTTGCTACAGGGTGTATACCTGAAGTTTTTGTCTCATCATTGGTTTCCAGTGATTTGATTATGACATGTCTTGTGTGTTTCTTGTGTTTTTCCAGAAATTAATTGAGTTTTTTAGATCATGGGATTATATTTTTCACCAAATTTGGAAAATGAAACATACAATATATAAGATAAAACAATTTCCCTGGTAAGCTAAACAGCAAATCAGACCTGACAGAAAACAAAAACCAGTAAGCTTAAAAGCAAACTGAAACATAAAGAGAAAGGCAAGTTTGAAGAGGACATTAATAGAGACATCCAAGAAGATGGCAGAATGGTGAACAGCAGAGAAAGCCTCTCTGAGATTCACGGTCCTGATACTTGGAATGCTGTGGTGGGAGAAGAAGGACAGAAATGGATCCCACAACCCAGGAAGGAGCTGAAACGAGAACTGAAGTCCATCAGAGGAGTGAAGAGAGAGACTTCAGTGAAGAGAAGGGAGGCAAAGAGCAGGGCCCACTCCCAGAGCCCAGACTCGGTGTGGGAATGGCAGGTCGAATCTGCAGATGCACCGTGACTACTAGCGACCCCCGAAGCCTCCACAGAGAAGCATCCGAATAGAACCGAGCAGTAGACACAGCAGACTGCAGTGGCTGGTGAGTTAACTTGGTTCAGATGTCTCCCAGGAGAGGGTGATTGGCTGGTAGCCATCTTTGAGAAGGGACAACTGAGCTTGGAACTCAGAACAGCTATGGGCTGACTCCTTTTAGTGGTTCTTTGTGTTTTTGTGAGGATGCCAGATTCAAGTCAGCAGGAGGTCACGGTATGGAATTCAGACCAGCAGGGAGATTAGATCAGCTGGCAGGAGGCACAGAGACTTTTGTGTTGCAGGCTTGAAAAACCTGGTTCCAGCCTCATAGTCAGAAACTAGCCTTGATGTCAGTGGAACTAAAAGTGTAGGGCAGCTGAGGTTATCCACACACACACACACACACACACCACCACCACCACCCACTGCAAAGCTATGACTGGCTGGCCAGGACTGATCACTTTGACTCTGGACTCTGTCTACCAACATTGTCTACCAGTGACAGCAGAAACATGCCTTGAATTGAACTTTTTTCCTCTTTTTCCTTTTCTTTTTATTCTCTTTTTTCTTGCTTCCCCCTCCCCTCTTTTCTGGTTCTTGCTCTTGATTTGTTTTATTTTGTTCTGATTGTTTGAAAACATTTCTGGGTGTTTGTGGTTGTTTCTCTGTTCCATTCTTGTTTTCTTTTCTTCCTTTCCCTTTCGCTCCTGTCTTCTCCACCAGTTTCACAAAGTCTGTACTATCTTTCTTAGTCCTCCATCCTTGCTGCTAATCTCTTTCTGTTCTTCTAGCTCTCTGTCTTTCACCTTAACCCCTCTTAAATCTTCTCCTCTAAGAGTAAACCATATTAAGGGCTTATTTATTGCATACAATTTTCTGGTTCATCTTAGATTTTGCTATATAACCAAAAATCTAGTTCATAGGGTTACAGGTGACAAATTAATAGTTACCAAAGCTTGCCATTTTCTGGGCTGTATTTGATACTATTGTTATTGCTGATTTTACTGCTTTAGCCAAGGTGACATAATTGTGTTAATCAATGTTTCTTCATGGTATAATAAGACTGAGAATACCTAGGATCTTAAAAAACAAACAAACAAAAACCTTTAAGTCAATGCCAAAGAACTGGAAGCAGGCCCAAGTAGGCAAAAACTTCTCATCTCTAATCAGTTGTAGAGGTAGGATCTTGCATCAGACTGAAAATCAAAAGTCAGCTGTGCCTGGAAGACACCATGAGAAGTAATCATTTCCTCAAGGCTCACAATACTGTCTAAAGTTGTAAGCAATTTACAAGCATCAACCTAAGAATTAACATCTCTACTTTTAAAATATAAAAAATGAGGGCCGGAGATTTAGCTTAGTGGTTTGAGCACCTGCCTTGCAAGCACAAGGGCCTGGGTTAAATCCCCAGTAACCACAACAATTCCACGTGTGGTAACTCACATCCACCAGCAATCAGTACCACATACCACAATGCCAGGCCTGGTGGCTAACACCTATAATCTCAGCATCCGGGAGGCAGAAGCAGGAGGATTGCTGAGTTTGAGGCTGAGTTCAGGATTAGCCTGAACTACAAAGTGAGACCCTGTCTCAAAAAACTAATAAATAATAAATAAGTAAATAAATAAATAAATATAAAAAAATGAGAAAACACCTAAACAAGATGGAACCCCACACACCAAACTTCTAGTTCATTTACGGCAAAGCCAGGGGGCAATGAGGAGGAACAATCTGGGAACTACCCACCTGGACTCTCAGAAGTGGTAATAGTGAAAGTAACAAGGCCAATGGATAAGATTCTAGAAAAAAATCAAAGCAGAAATAATTTCTCAGATAACTATGGAGAGGTTTATCAGAACAGAAGACAAGCTTAGTGATTCTAGAGCAGATGCAAAGTAAAGACATAGAGGAGCTCGGGTAAACGATGGAAACCATGATTTCCCAGTATAAAAAAGTGGAAGTCATGAAACAGATTCAAACAAATATCCAGGAGATTAAAAATTCCATTTAAAATATCTACAACACAATGAGCCAATATGAGGACAGAATATCAGATATAGAAGACAAGATTGTGGTTAATGATCATGAAAAGAAAAGCTTCTTAAAAATAGCAAGGGACCATGAGAAATCAATCCAACAGCATGCAAAGAACAATAACCTAAGCTTGATCGGAGTCAATGAAAAAGCAAGAAATAGTGCAAATTACATTGCAAAACTTTGTTCTTAGACATAATGGCAGAAAACTTCCCAAACAAGGAAAAAGTATTTGATATACAGATAAATGAGGCATATAGAACTCATTTAGCCATGATTTTTAAAAAATCCTCCCGAGGCATATAATAGTCAAGATTCCAGAAATTCAGCATAAGAACAGAACATTAAAAGCTGTTAGAGAAACAAATCACTTGTAAAGAAAAGCCCATCAGAATCACAGCAGACTTCTCACCGCAAATCCCAAATCAAGGAGAACTTGGAATGAAGTATTTCAAGCCCAAAAAGAAAACAACTTCCAAACCAGATTGAAGTAACTCATAAAACTATCTTTCAAAATTGATGGAAAAATAAGATACTTCGATGACAAAGAACACTTGAAGAAATTCATGACCACCAAACCAGCTCTCCACAGTGCTCTGAAGGATATTCTAGAAAGAGACAGAGGATTACAACTCCATAAACCCCAACAAATGAACCAGCCAGGCAAGGTGAGAAAACCACTGATGGAATGTCAGTGATTTGTTGGATAAATGGTCTTAACATGTAATTAGAGCCCCAGAGAAAGTTTCAGGGGACAAATAATTGAAAAGATGGGCCTATAACAGCTTTCCTAGGAGGGGTTGTAGTTTAACTCTAATCCTAAGGTATGGCTAGTCTTTCTAAGGTCTTATTTACTAGGCCAGGGCTCAATGTGGTCTTTCTACCCTGGTTACCCTAAGTTGAATATATTCCAATCATCCTGCACGTGGAAGATTTATTTAGCCAGAGATTCAGACTCCTCGGTAGTGTCTAAAGCTCTTTTTTCATGTTGCTGTTCTTCCCTCCAATGTTCACTCCACACATTCCAGCTGTGTCCCTTCTCAAGTCCCATCTCTGTCTCCTAAAACAATGAGACTTCTGCCCTTCGTGGGTTCCCACATCTGGAGCCATGGTCTGCTCCATGCCTTTAGGGAGAAAGTGAACTTGTACAAAATTTATTTTGTTTTTCTCAGTGGACACAGTTTGGTTCTGCTGGTTATCTAGTGTCTGAAAACAGATGCTTCACGTATTTAATGCAGTTTCCTACTTGTTTATGGGTGGCGCGCTGGCCCAGCATCTGTTGCTCCGCTGCAGTCCAAAGCAGAAGTCTACACAACCTCTTACTGAGAACAGCTCTCAACTTTGTCTTTTGCCATGTAGGGTCAAGAAGTAGTTACCTCTTCTAACCCCACAATTACTAACTAGTGGATATTCAATTGCCTTTCATTCCTGCTTATTAAGCAGCCAGTTCTTTTATGAGCTTAATCCTTTTTTTATGCATCTTGGCAAACAGAGCCAAATGCAGTGCTTACATTTATGAAAATACTGTTTTCTAACCCTTGCCCCTGGGGCTAACCATCTCCTGGGCTCTCGTGTGCCTGTGGTGTTGCTGAAGGACCTAGGGAAGAGCTGACAGCAGTGTTGAAACACATACAGCTGGGTCCTTAATATCATCCCGAGGCAAAGAAGCAGCTTAGGACTTACCTCCAAACATAAGGAAATAAAAAGTTGCCCTTACCCTAACATGAGCCCCTGTTAGAGGTGTCTGTTTGTTGAAGCCTCCTGGAAGGCAGCCATCCCATCTCTTTTTGCAGTTTCTGAAGCTCAGCATGGCCTGGCAGCTGCCCAGCCTGACTCTCCCATGCCATGCTCTCATGGAAGCAGGCTCCAGCGTCCACCTGCCTGCCTGTCCCTTTCACTGAAGTCGGTCCTGCACCCACAGCTTCCTCAAACTCAACTCTTGAAATGGATCCTGTGTTTCTCTTTCCCCAAACTGCCTTTGTTTAATCTCACTTGAGGGTACCACTTCCTGCCTTTTGAGGTAGTTAACTGTTGTGTCAACTCGAGTAAGAAATGCCCAGCTGATTGGGTTAGCATGGTTCTGGGTGTGGCTGGCTGGACTCTCCAGACCAATAGGCTTGTAACCTGGATTGAGTGAAAAAGGGAAAGCGGAAGGGAGACTCCTGTTGTCTTTGCCTTCCTCTAGATTCCACCCCTCGGTTTCCAGCGTTAGCTCGGCAGATGCTCTTCAGCCGTCCATCGCAGACCCTTCCGCTGCCTGATACAGACTTGCACAGTACATTGCAGTGAACGCCTTTAGCTTTTGACTAGATCCTTCAGATCTCCAGCACACAGGCAGAGCCTTTTTGGATTCCTCTGTATCTGACTCTCCAGGCAATCATTTCAGGCCAGCTTTGAAAATCCATCTGTCTGTCTGTCTGTCTATCTGTCACCATTAAACCTGTTTCTCTAGTGAGCACTGATTGATATACCTTGTAACTCAAGCTGCAAATTTAGCAGCAATTCTCCTTCTCCTGCTTTTCCCTCTGCCCATAAGCCACCAGGTCCCACGAAGCATTTCTCAGGTACATCCCCTTTTCTCCTTCCCTCCTTCCACTGCCTAGGAAAGGCCCTGAACTCCTGCTGGTCTCCTGCCAGCTGAGCCCTGACTTCTAATGCATGCTCCATGCTGCATCGGTGACAGCCTTCTGCCAGAACACACATTTATCTGCACCACTCCCTGCTTGGAATCTTTCAGTTCTTCCAGTGTTTCATTGATAAAGCGCAAAGCCTCCCCAGAGTTCACAGGTGCCAGGGCCTAACCTCGCCAGCCGCTCCAGCCTCAGCTTTGCTGTCACAGGCCTTCTCATTCCATCCAGCTATGCTGGTTTCTGGTTCTTTATTCATCCTGTTTCCTCCGCCCTTTGGCCTTTGAGCTTGCCATGTCCACCTTATAAGATACCTCCCTGCTACAGGAAGAGTCCCACTCCCTTCTGCAAGTCTCCACCTTCCTCTAAGAAGGTGAGTTTCCTGATGACCCCAACATCCTCCCTTGTACAGTGACTCTCTACTGCGTCCCCAGGATGCTTCCTACCTGTCACTCTTGCTATGCTTTGCACTTGGCTTTGCAGTGCTGGTCCTGAGTTGTGCCCCCCCCACCCCCCAGTCTTCAGAATGAGCTTCACGAGAGAAGGTGCAGGCATTAACTTGGGCTTGTGGCCCTGGCCTGTAGCCCATGAAGGCTATTCAGTGAGGGAATGAATTACCAGATAAATCCTTGACAGCAGGTCCCCTCCAGACCCTCACTGCAGAACGCTTAGTGGTCTGTACTCTCAAGCAAATGCATTAACTTAAAACAATAAAACTGTGTTTCCTTCCAATCATTTTCCACCAGGCTTTTCCTTTAATTAGTACAACCAGGGAGGTTGTCTATTTGTGGGAAGGTTTCCATAACACTTCTCTCGGATGGCCTATTATGTTTCCAGAAGCAGGGAATCGTGGCTTAGGGGGAGAAAATGTGCAAGGAGAATGTCGTGCCTCTGTGAAGCTGCTGGAAAACGCACTAGGCCTTGGTGAGCAGGCTGGTCCCCAGACCCACTAAGGGGGAGACTATGGGCAACTTGGTGGGCATCTCCAGGTGTCATTCTTGTCAGAATTGCATCGGTAGAATCCCTGTTTTCACCTGCCCCTGCCTATTCATCCCCTGTACTGTAGGACACTTACAAGCCAAGTTTCCTGTGGAAGGAAGTCTCTCCTTCCTCTCAGTGCTTGCTTTCTTCTGCTAAAAAACATGCCTCTCCACCTCTGCTACTCCAGTATGTCCTTTATTGAGGTAGTACTGGGGACTGAACACAGGGTCTTCTCACTGAGCTCCAGACATTTAGAAAAATTTTTTTAAATTTGAGATAGGGTCCACTAAGATGCCAGGTTGGGTTCAAACTTGCAATCCTCTTGTCTAGACATCCAAGAATGATGATATTACAGGCATGTGCCACCATGCCTCGCCTGTCCTATTCTTTAAAAGGTAAATGCAATCCCTTCCCCTCCACAAAGGTTCTGCAATCTTTCTTCTGAAATGTTAATTACCCTGAGATCAGAAACCATGTCTCCTTTACCATGTTTCCGTGTGCCTGTTCCTGAGCCTGGCACATAGTGGGCATTGAGTAAAGGAAGGAGCAATGATATTAACTAGCTCAGCACACTGTTACTTCTCTGTCCTGTGACACTGGATGTTTCCATCCGTGCTGCCTCTCCAGTAGCCCAGCGATCTCTTACGCCTGCTGGAAGAAGGTCTGGTGTTTTTCTACTAAGATGTTTTTCTCCCTCGGGACTTCCGAACACTTCCATGGATGTAGACTGTCAGCTAGATGGTGGACTTTCAGGGCTGTGATTTCTTCTTCGTGTGCTTCACCTCCCTGGGGCTAAAGATCTGGACAGCACCTGAGGGAAACAGGTTTTCCAGTGGGTCAGTGGGAAAGGAGGGAACTTCTCACCTATGGTACAGGGGGAACCATTTGCGCGCTTAACTGTCCCCACCGACGAGACTTGCATATGAAGACCTCAGGGTGGGAACAGGAATTTCTCAGGGTCATCAGATGGGGCCCAGCAAGGTCCCACATCTGGGTGGTGATTGCTCTATGGCCTGATGATTGTTCACAAGGGGCTCAAGTGAAGCCAAAGGTCCACGAGTGTTGGCTTGTCCTCGTTAGTGTTGGCTCTTCAGTTGGCAGATGATGCCTCAGAGGCCCAGCAGCTCCCAGGCCATTAGACACACTCCTCTGTGAAGTCTCACACTGAGTCAGCTCAGGTGACAGTTCTTGGACAACCTTCCCACATCAGGTCTCAATCTTCTCCCATCTACACCGTTCACACATCCACTGACCTTGGCCTCTGGGGAAAATCCTTCCCACCCTTGTCCAGGTCTTAATCCCTTTTCTCAGTTTCTTCTACTCATGACCCACCTCCCCTCTCAGCAGGTGGGGATTTTTTCCTTGATGATGGGGAGGGGTGTCATTCTTAGGTCTCAAACTCTCAAATGGGGAAGAAATAGAATGTATTTTCATTCATTTGCTATTTTTTAAGTGCAACAGGGAAGAAAGAGTTTGACTATGATATTAAGAGGCTGAGTCATTTCTGTGGGCTACAGTGGTTGCTTGGCCCCTATTTTCCACTCCTGTTGTAGCCATATCTTGCATGGCCTGGTTGTGGTGGAGTGAGCTTCCCCGTCTTTGCTTGTTAGGCTCTACCACATGACTTATTTGGCCAGCGCCCTAAGGCAGAAGTGGGAAAGCACCAGCTCCCTGGAAGGCTTCATACACCTCCTTACCAAACTTCTGCCTCTTAAGTCACTGCCATGAAAGAAAACATGTCCCACTTATTCCTCTGTCCTGGGAGGATGAGAGACAGAGCATCTCTGGGACAAGTGTCCCAGCTGACCATACATCTGCAATAAGAAGCATTTTGAGGCAGAACCAGAGCAACTCCATCTCAGCCAACTTCCTTGGGAATAAACCATTGCTGTGTTGGGCCAGTCAGTGTGGAGTCATTTGTCACGGAGCAGCGTCGTACTGACTGATAACACATGTACCTCTCCTGCCTGAAGGCCAGGCACCACCCATGATGAATGCTTAGCATTGGTTATCGGTTATTGGTACTAGCAGGCACTGTAGGAGAATGAACTCTAGAACAGACCTTCAAGATCCCTCAAAGGAGAGATGCATGGAGACACCATCCCAAAACAGAGCTGTGACTCACTCAGGGCCACACGGAATTGGTGACAGACCTCAGACCAGCACTCAGCGCTAGCTTCCCCACATCACTGCACAGACCTCTGCCTCCCGTGGACCAGCCCCATGATAGCCGTGTCTTCCTCTGAGTCCTCAGCGGCCTCTCTTAGGACTTGCATGTCATTGTACTAGAATTCTGATGAATGTGAGGTGGTGGCAAGGGAGAAGCTACAGGAAGGCAAGGCAGGAAGACGGTTTGGCCAGAGACAAGACTCCAGATGTAGGGATGTTTTGTCTATACCCACATCTCCCAATGTGCCAAATATCCTGTGATGGGGCCCCAGCCCAGACCCCAGGCTGCAAGCCAGCTTCCGCAGCCCTGTCTTGGGAAGGGAGTCTGCTCTCAGGTGCTGGAGGCCCTGTAACCCTCTCGTCTGCCATCATGAACTTCTGGCTACCCCAGGCCCTTAGGAGCCCAGGGCAGACAGCTGTGCAGATGGGCTGGAGGGAGGCTAGGAAGGGGGAACCAGGGCTCCAGGGAGTGGCGGATGCTCCTTGATGTTTGTGTCTCCCTGATATCATGCTCAGCCCTGGGGAGCCCCTGTTGCACAATCCAGACATCCTTGGCTCAAAGCACAACTAGCTCCTGGTCCTTGCAGGGGAATGGCCCACCCATCTCTCCATGGTGTCAGGAGCTGGAGGAGGAGTGAGCCCGAGATGGGGACTTAAAGAGTTTCTCAGTGTCCACCCCTCTAGAAGGTCTGAACAAGACACAAAAGGAACAGGTCACAGACTCAGCAGATTGGGATTTTTCCCCAAATGGTCATCTTCTTAGCAAGCCACGCTACCTTTGCCAGTTGCTTCCCATATCTGGGTCATGGTCTTTCATTCTGGCAAATGACCACAATGGAATAACTATATCTCTGGGCATGACACACAGTTATAGTGCTGGGGCTGGGGTGTCTCCTCCATTCCTGTGGGAAATAAGAATAACTCATGCTTTTCCAGCCCTCAGACTGTGCCTGGCTCTGAGTTAAACACAGGCTAGCTCAGTTAGGGCTCTAGCAGTCCTATGGGAGAGGCATTCTGATTGCTTCCACTTGACAGATGAGGAAACTGAGGCTCACTAAGGTTCAGAGACTTGATTGCGGCCATATGATACGTTTGGGTAGAGCATGGTTTGAGTTGGGCTGTTAGCTCCGGAACCTGCCCTTCTAACCCCCTCCTATGTTCCTCCAAGGAGAGATTTGGCTCTTCCAGGGTACTCTTTTTCTTGCTATCCTACTGCCCTATCTTGTGCTGCCTACTGGACCAAGATGACTTCTGTCCTGTCCAATCAAGTTGATGTGTAAGGACAGGATGCCTGCAGGCCATGTGGGCTAGCAGAAAGAGGCTATGGCTATGATGACCATCAGGGTGATCTCCACACCACCTCTAACTTCATTGTAGAAGTTACAGTTACCCGTGACAGCGGGTAACTGCTATGACAATGACCAGCAGGAACAATAAAAAAGAGTGGAAAGAAGTGGCATCAGAATTCCCAGAAAAATCTCAGCTCGCTACTAGAAAAGACATGACAATTCCTTCCCTTGATTAGCTATCCTTCCCCTCACTTTTTTTACCCTAAGTCTATAAATTCTTGACCTTCGGCAGGTCAAGAAGTTGATCTGTGAGTTTATCTCTTGCTCTTGACTAGAAATAGAAGTCTTGCTCTTTCCTCAGCAGCTGCTTGTCTTGTCATTGGCTCCACAATTCTGAGAAGGGAAAAAAGGTCCTAGTTTGGGGTCAAGAACTGGTGACATCCTGTCCACTTCCACAGTCAGGGAAATCCAGACCCAGGCCGGAAGAGTGTGGGTCCCTTGAAGGAAGTCGTTGTATCACAGAGCTGGGCCATCACATGCTCTGTGCCGGCCCCGGTGGGGAGGACTCGGTACCAGTGCCAAGAGACACAGCAGTTGGCCCTGCCATGAGGACAGTGTGCTGACAGCCTGGTTACTGACCTCTGACTGACCAGTGTGGCCTGGTGCTTTGCTAAGATCAGATTCAGGGGCCACAGAGAGCCTGACAAATTGCATGCTGGGAGACAGAAGCCACAGTGGCCACCGTGTGGAGTTACCCTCACAAGCTGGGACTTCATGGTGCTGAGTCTCTGAGCTCCACAGCCAGGAGGTAGGGGAGCATCATCTCCCAAGACAAGAAGTGCTCTGGATGGCCAGCCCCTGGAGGCCACCTGTTGGGGGAGAAGAGCCTCCCACTGGCACTATCTCCCTTGAGGTCACAGGCCCCAGCCACCCCATGGTCCTATAAGGAGACCACCATGGAATCTGAAGTGGGTGAGGGAGTACCACGTGGAGGTGCGGGACTCCCAGGCCTTCCTCCTGGAGCTGTTTGCCTGCCCTGTGTGTGTGCATAGACCCAGAGTGGTGGGGAGGGGCCGGGGAGACCAACCACAGTCAAGTGTTGCTGGTGAGAGGAGGAAGACTGAGTCACAGCCTCTGCCCCAACACTGATGAAGTAGATGACCTCTCCTGACGAGTGAGACAGAGACCCTGGTCCCCAGGCCACCCTCAAGGAGGCTCTGAGTTCTAATGTGGTGAAATATGCACAAGTACTTGGAGGAGGAGGCAGGGCTCCTTGCGGCTGGGATGGGACTGGGATAGCCTGACTTTTGGAGGGCTGCTCTGAACACCCTCCAATTCTAGGGCTTCCTGGGTCTCAGTCCCCCCTTCATTTGTTCACCCAAGGATATGCGGGTCACCTCAAGAGCAGGCTTGCTGTGCTAGCATGGAGAGAGGCCGGCGGGGCGGCCCATCGGTGGTATTTGGCTGTGTGGCCTTGGTCTGGTCATTTCCCGTCTCTGTAGCCCTGAGGCTCAGTGACATCCTGAATTAGCTCTGCTCTGCTGCAGGTCTCAGGGACTGAGGCTGTTGCGGGGCAGACAGGATCTCTGAGGGCGCCAGGTGTGGGTGGCCCTTGCCCAGGCATGGCTGGCTGGAGCTGCTTCTCTCTGTTTCTGCTTCCCCACCCTGTGGGACACTGCACAGATTGCATGGCTGCCCTAGGACCTGGCACAGACCTGGGACATGGTAATCTCTGCCTCTGGGAACGCAGTCTTAGGAGAAAATACACTTTCTGGACTCTGGTTTTTCATGACCATTCCAAGCCATGATTTTAATCAGGGAGGTATCAGCCCCCAAAAAAGTCTGAAGTTTGACAATTCTGTTACCTCCCTGCTTTCTCTGGGCCTTTCTCCCTCCTTGTGAAAGAGAGATTTTCCTCTGAAATCCAGAATCCTCTCTCTCTCTCTCTCTCTCTCTCTCTCTCCCCATCCATTCCTGCCCTTGGAAACAGAGCAGATAGCAATTTTATATTAAAGTGTAAATGGCTGATATACTATGGCTTTGTTCCTTGCAGGGGCAGGATTTGGGGGAGGAAATGCAGCCACAGAAGGGCTGAGGGTGCACCTTTAGGCATCAGTGTACAAATGTGGGGCTCAGGGGCCTTCCAGGAGTAGGTGTGGGACCCCAGGACTCCAGGCTCTTTCTCTCTGATGCCTGGCCATCAGCAATGCTCCATGGTGGGGCCTGGGCAGTGACTTGCTCCAGCAAGAACACGGTGAACCCTGTCAGGCTCTAGGCTGCCTCAGGCCTCCCTTCCGGTCTCTTTTGGACCTTCCTCCCGGTGGCACATCTGGTTTCCAAGAGGCAGCCATTTCAGGGGCTCCCAAGGAGCCCACACACCAGCCCTGGTTCCTGCCGGCCGTGACCTCTGTCCGTTTGCTCAAGACCCAGCTTCCAGGGGAACATGGGCTTCTTAGCATTCTGGAGCAGAGTGACCTGGCTTATTCTTGTGTTTATATTCCCTGGGTCTTTCAAAAAGAGGAAAAAGAAATAAAAGTTTGAGGGAAGGAGAAAAGACAGGAAAGAAAGAGCAAAACTTGTGCTTTGACCAAAACACTGCAGTGAGATCTTCCATCTTCTTTTTTTTTTTTTTTTTTTTTTTGAGACAGGGTCTCGCTTTGTGGTTCAGGCTGGCCCTGAGCTCAGCCTCAAACTCACATCACAGCAATCCTCCTGCCTCTGCCTCCCGAGTGCTGAGATTACAGGCGTGAGCCACCACGCCCGGCACTGTGGTATGTGGTGGTGATTGCTGCTGGGCGAGTCTCCATGCCCAGTACTGTATGTGGTTACCGGGGATCGAACCTGGGTCCTTGCGCTTGCAAGACAGGCGCCGGAACCACTGAGCTAACTCCCCAGCCCCTATCTTCTTTCTCCTTTTTCCCCCCTAGCAGCAAACTTACCAGACTTTCAATGGCAAGGGTGGGAATCCCTCTGCTACCAGAAGCCTTGGCTGAGGTGAGGGGCAGCCTGGCTTTCTGGACCAAGACCTCAGCTGCTTGGATGGTCTGTGGAGTTGCTTTAGTGGCTCCATGAGGCCCCCCACACTCTTGGTGTTTCCATTAACTTTTTGCGTGCACAATTCACTTTTCACAGCCTGCTTCTGCTCTAGAAGCCAGAGAGGAAGAGAAAGAAGGAAAAGCCAGGGCACGCCTCCCAAATGTGCTTCATTTCCTTCCCATCGCCCATCCTCTGACATTGTCTTGCTGGTTTACCTGTGTGTTGCAGCCTCTCCTCAGCAGGCCGAGAATTTCACATGGCAGGAGACAAGACCTTTCTCCACCACCCAGTCACCGTGGCACCCATCACAATGTCAGGCTCTGGGCCTGCATGGAAGGAGCAGAGATGAACAGTGCAGTCATGGCCCTCAGCTGGCTGCAGCCACCAACATCCCTTGGAAGCTTTGGTCTCTAATCACCTCCCCCTGTGAGAACACACACACTCAAGCAGGGTGACCTTGCACATGCACATGCATCCCATGCACACTCATGTATATATCTCACACTTGCCCATAGCAAGAGGCATAGTCAGCCACAGAGCTTCAGAGATGGCCCAAGATGGGTGAGCGGCAAGTTTCTCATAGCCTGGGAGTGACTCAGGGCCTCTGCTTGCAGAAGAGGAAGTGACACAGTTGCCTTGGGAGCCCCTCAGCTCAAGGACAGATGGCTCAGAGCCGCAGAGCTACTGTGTGGCCAGGATGGGGTGGAGGAGGCGGGGAGCCAGACCAGGGCACATGCGAACTAGGAAGATGAAAGGAAGCAGGAGTCGGGATGCTGCCCTGCACCATCAACTCCTTGGTCTGTCTCTTGCTGCCAATATCTGGCAGAACATTGTTCGGAGGAGAAAGTGGGGTCTCTGTCAGAGCTGTCAGGTTGCATTAGGCTGGTCTGGACCCCAGGACGACCCAGGTAAGAAGTGTCTGAGCACTGGCCGCTCTGAACACAAGGCCCCAGCTACCTGCTGCTAGTTGCTCTTGCCAGGCAGCTGACAGTTCACGTCCTTCCTCAGGCCGCACTGGGCATACACGTCCACACCCACGTGCACACATGTCCTGCCGCCCTTTGCTCAATGGCATCTCCCTGACTTCTGACTTCAAGTCCAGTGCACTCCATGAGTCATCTCCAATCCTTCCAATGGGACTGGCTAGGAAAATGGAGGCTCAGAGATGTCATGTCACGTCATCTCCAGGATCACAGTTTGTGCGCGGTGGGGTGGGGACTCAGACCTGAGTTGGCCCTATCATCTGTCTCTCTCCTTCCTTCATATGATGGTCCCATCATCTGCAGGAGCCATGCCTGGTAGTAACCTGAGACTTCCCCACCCTGCTTCCTGCTGCCTTTTCCCCAGCACCAGCTGAGAAGGAACATGGGGAAAGTACCCCTGGGTACCCATCCCAGCCACACTGACCCAGGAGGCAGACTGTCCCTCGGGGCCTCGACAGCATCCCTGTCTTGTCACTTATCCAACTGGAGAGCAAAGTCTTAAAAGATTATCTTTTCCTTTTATGTCTACAAAGCACAGATTTTCTCTTCCGGTCCTAGAAAAGGCTGCCTTTTAGGAAAACAGACCCTGCACGTCTAGCTGCCAGTCCAGTGCCAGCCCAGCTGGAACTGAGACCCAACTCCAAGAAAGCATGGCTGGGCTCTGCGGAGAGCACACAGGACAGTGTCTGGCACATAAACACTTTTTATGTTCCCCATGACGTCATCAAAGGACAAGAACTGCAGGAGAGAGAGCCCCAGGTCTCAGTTTCCCTATCTTTAAAATGAGGTGGCCTCTTCCTGTCAGGTCTGCGCTCTGCGTCCCCCAGCTGACCACAGCCTGACCCCCAGGTTATACTCATTCCAGCCTTGGAGCATCTGCTTTCCCATGCCATTGTTTCTCAGACATGCTTTGCTCATCCCCACAGAGGAAGAGGGAGGGCAGGGACCAGGAGTTCCCGCTGACAAGCACAATAAACAGATGCCCAGTGAGGTCATGTAACCTCCCCAAAGTCACACAGTGGCTGCAACACTGAACTTGCCTTTCCTTTCATTGTCTTCCAAGGGCAGATGGAAGAGAGAGGAACCAAGATGGACGATGGAGGGGATGTTGGGGGCTGAGAGATGCTCCTGTCTCCCCTCCGCACGGGGCTGCGGGGCACACCCTCTGTGGGGGAGTGAGAGAAGGGTGGGCAGCAGAGGGGCCTGGGGCTGACGCCCAGCTGTCACCACAAGGCTGAGCAGAGGGCGAGCTAATGACTCCAAGCTGTGCTGGAACCTTCTCTGGACCAGGGAGCTGCTGGGAGCCTCGCTGCCATGCACTGCAGCTGTGAGAGCTGCCTGCTGCGGTGGGCCGGCCCAGGGCCACCAGCAGCCACCTCCACAGGGCCACCAGCAGATGGGGAAGGGGCCGCTCTCGCTCCTCTGTCTGGGTCTCCAGTAAGCCAGGGAGCAAGGAGCAAGCTGTGTGGCCAGGAGAGGCTGCTACCCTTCTCGGCAAGTTGGCCGGAAGGGCCCAGTGTGGCCCAGAAGGATCTCCAAAGTCCTTCTCCCTGGAAACCTCAGGTCCCTTCCCAGCCTGTCCTCTCATCAGTATGGGAGTGCTCAGGTCTCTTGATCTAATCCAGGTGCTGCCATTTATGAGCCTCATGACCTTGGGCAAGTTACTCAACCTCCCTGTGCAAGTTACTTAACCTCTGAAGCAAATACCTACTGCGTAGGGTTATTGTGGGGATGGGAAGAAGAAAGATCCAGCCATTCCTCAACCCAGGGCCCTAGACAGGGACTTTGGGTGTGATTCTCATCAGCCCCTCCCCCTCCTCCTTCAATTTCACCCACTCCATCCTGGTGACAGGCACAAGACAGACAGGGCTGAGGCCCGGCTGCTCCATCCCATGAGCAGATGACGATCCACTAGATTGTGAAAGACAGAGGAGCCAAAGGTGCCTCATCCCACACACTGCGAAGAATGGCATCCACGGGAAAGGGACCGAAAAGGACAGGCAGCTGGCCAGAGACCGGTCCCCCAGTTGGCTGCAGTCACCATGGCAAGACCAACTGGCCTTCTGATGACCGGCTGGGTCATGCAGGGCAGGCATGACCTCTTGTACCTTTGAACCTCAGGGTCTTCCAAAAGGGTAGAGGCCTTCCCCTGAGACCGAGATCAGCTGCGGTCTAAGCCTTGGCCCACATGACCTCTGTGGGGACACGGAAAGTCAGCTAGCCCTTGTCACTTCTCTCTTCTGTGGCTTTAGCATGAACAGGCAAATGTGAGCATCTTCCTGAGCACTATGAGCACGGTGCCACCTCCACCCGGTTCCAGCCTCCAGGAAGTCCCTTCACCTCTGGGTCCCTCATCTGTAATGTGGGATTCGCATTTCCTTCTCGACCTATCTATAGGTCTCTAGTGCAGAAGTAGGGGGAGACAATTAGTGGGAATGTACTAATGAGCTGTTAAATGCTGGCACTTCGAACAGATTAGGATGACGGCCACAGTAACTCAAACCTGAGATGAGAGAGTTGATTGAGAGGCTTTATGATGAGGCAGGAACTCTGACAATTCTCAGTGGGGAACGGACTCTGGACAGAGTGTTCTAATGTGTGTCCCTTTTTATAGATGTTCAAATGAAAGTTCAGAAAGGCCACCAACTGACAAGAGGCAGAGCAGGGACTTGAACTGTAGAGACTGTGCCCAGGAGCCACCTTCGTGTCCCCACAGTGGTGGCCAGGAGCCACCTTCCAGCACCCCCCCGCCCCACCTCCACTCCCTGCTCTGCCTGGCCAGGCTCTGCCATCTGGCCTCAAGCACTCCGGCCACCGGCCACCGCCTGCCCCCACCTTCAGCTCACCCCGCTCTGCAGCTGCCCGATCCCTCTGCTCCCGCCTGGTCACTTGGCTGAGCTGTGTTATCTGGGAGAAGTGATGTTGGCACGGGCCTGTATTTGTAAGACTCCCTGCGTCTGTTTACTGGTGTTTATCCTGTGTGTCCTCTCTCCCCTTCCAGCAAGGAAGCCAGAACCTGGGCCTTGCTGCTAGGTACCATCACCCAGTACAGGCTGTGACCTCTCCATACTGCAGGCGCTGTGAGACAGCCGGGCCTGCAGGGCTGAGCGGTGGCAGGGCTGGGAGAGAGAGGACTCTGGAGGAAAGGGGGTTGTGTTCTGTGTTCCAGGAGGTGGGATATTAACGATCGTCACCATCATCACATTGATAACAGTCACGATCATGACCATCATAAACATACCCATTTTCTCAGATCCTGTTTGCTATCTGCACAGGCTGTAGGATGTGTTGTACATGTGTCTTTTGCTTCAGCCTCAGGACACCTCAGCACCTTATGGAGTTACTGTCACTGAAAAGACTCAGAGTTGGTCCACTTGCTGGGGAGTCATGTAGCTCACAGTGGTGGAGCCAGAATTCAAGGGTATATCCTGTGGGCTCCAAGTCCCCTGCCTTTAATCAACATGGCATTTAATCACTTGGCTGATCTCAGCCATCACTGCAGTATTAACTGTTGCCCATCTGATTGCCTTCACTCACTATTTAGTCACTGCGCCAAACCGATTGCCATCTCTGACCAATAGACAGTCCTGTACAGTCCTGCCAGCAATAGAATGGCAGCCCTAGACACTAGGGAATGAGACCTAAATGAACTCAGCCTTTCTGAGGGGCAATTTGGCAAAAACTAGCAAAAAAAAAAAAAAAAAAAAAAAGTCACACACAGTGACGCAGCTGTTGCTCTTGCAAAATTCCCCTGGGAACAGGGCACACACATGGGGCGTTTCCTCTGTGTACCCCATGGGCCCATAGCACACATGTCTGCACAGCCCTTCACCATGACAGTCTGTGAGTGTGAGGCACACACCACAGACTCTCTGGGGCAACTGAGGAGCTCCCAGCAGGGGTGTGGCCCTGTATATCCTTGAGGTCCAGAGGCTTCTGTTGAAATGAATGAGGTGCATTTCCACAAACTGACTGGAAGAGTTCCAAGACATATGGTCAGCAGGGAGCAGCGCGCTGCAGAACACTATGTGAGGTGTGTATAGAAAACGCCTTACGATACACATACATGTAAATGAACACCAGGAAAGTGGCTGTAATGGTGCATGTCCCACTGTAAACAGTAGTCGCCCCAGGGAACGACCAGCTTCAGAGGCTAGAGGTAGAGGAGTCACTGTTCACTCTGTGTCCTTGTGAATTGCTTTTCCAGGAAGAATATATTCATGATTCTCTTGGTTGATTGTAAAACAAAGTCAAACCCAGACTCAGGCAGCTCTGGCAAAGGCGAATCTTCCACTGCAGGCCATATGGGAGCAAAGAGATGCACAGGGGCAGCCTGAGCGCTTGAGAGGCCCCGTGGTATCCCCAGGAACTCCCTGCAGGGGCTGTCGCACTTCTCATCCACGGCCGTGACCACCAGGCGCTTTATTGCTTTTCTAAACAAGTCTCATGGACATTAGGAGACCCTCTGTGGTGGGGGAAGGGAACCCAGAGAAACCTGGAAGTGTATAATCTAATCATGAGAAAAGGAAGCAGATCTCAGGGGCAGTTAGGGTGGGCAGAACCTGAGGTATGAAAGAAAAGGGCAGGTGCACAGAAGAAGAGGTGTCCCCTCTCAGGGAGCCTCACCTGGCCCTGGTTCATAGAACTCAATACCCACTGAGCCAGGCAAGACAGATAGGAAGATACCACTGTCAGCACCTACCTTGGGCTGTAGTGAGGTTACAGCAGACAATATGTGGGCAGCACCCTAACAGTGTCCAGTGTCCAGTGCGTGAGAATGCTCGATGGGCTGCTTGGTTATTTCTGGGGCATAGCTAACTCCCAGACAGGCCAGAACAGCTTTTAATAATAGTCTCAAATCCAGCACCACTCTCGCTTCCTACCTTTCGAAAGAAATCTTCCAGAATAAAACAGAACCCCTCTTTGCCTTTCCAAAAACAGATTCTCAGCTCCCAATCTAAAACCTCTGTGGCTGAAAGTTCCAGAGCTGAGAAGTTGGGGTTGAGATGTATGCCCCTTGCAAGGCCTGGGTAGCAATGCGTGCATGGTCCCACTCGGGAATACTCACACCAAAGGGCTAAATAAATGCACTAAGTGATCCAATGTCAGTTCAGCATAGGATTTCCTGTCAAGTAAGTTATGGAAAGCTTTGGTTCTCAAAGCTTTCGGATTTTGAAGTTGTAGATGAAGGATTATGGATCTGCTTTGTAAATCTCTTATACACTCAGATTATTTTTCCACTCCCAACAATATGCTTAATTGTGCTGCAACCATTTCAAAACAACTTTTCTTCTCACTTTATGGCTTTAGACAGAGATGGTCAGAGAAGTGTCGTGATTTGCCTGAAGTCACACAGCCACTGAGTGTCAGAATCAGGACTGGGATCTAGAATCCTAAGATTCTTAGGAAGAAAGCAAGACTAGGGTGCAGATTTCGATGGGACAGTGGACCCTCCGTCCCTTCCCCACACAGCCCTCTCCTTCCCAGCAGGTCTAAACTCTTTGGACCAAAGCCAGCAGGCACAGGCACATGTGAGGTACCGATGGCTGCTCCGTGCCTCCTGTCTGCACAGGAGCTCCAGACACCAGGCTCTGAAGTCTTCCACTCCCTGGGAGTTTTCAGGGGTGACAGTAATGAAGCTGCAGCAGAGAAGAGTTTTCACCCTGTCCATGTGTTTTCACTTCAGCCATCCAACCAAGATATTTCCTGGCATCTGTGTCCAATTGCGGGCACATGGGATTCTGGTGGCAGGGGGGGAGGAAGAAGACAGAAAGAGGCTGGTGTCCCAGGCCCGCTGCAGACATGCCCTGAGCTACGGCGTGCCCTCTCCCTCTCCGGTCACTGCGACCAAGACGGGAGGAAAGTGGCTGGGCCCCGGGCCAGCCAGATGATGTGGATAATGGGGGGTTGAATTAATAATTGAGTACTCGGCCATGTGAATCCAGCAGTCCATGGAGGACTGTGTGGGATGACAGTCTCAGGCCAGGGGTGATTTTCCAGCAGAGGAAGCTGGGTCATGACCTGGAGTCTCCTAGGTAGATGGAATCATCTCTGGAATGAATGAACCCTGATTGTTGTGCTGGAGTCTCTGGGGGCTGGGCTCAGCCAGGCCTGTGTCCCCTCTGAGAAATTCCGGGAAGCTCAAATGCCAAGTTTGCATTAAAGCTGAGGTAGGAAGATACCAATTTCAAGCCTTGCTGGGCAACTTAGCAATTTAGCAAGACTCTTCCTCAAAGTACAAGTATAAAAAGTATGAGAATATAGTTCTATGCAAAGGCCCTGAGTTCAATCCCCAGAGCTACAAAAAGAAAACCATTGTATGCTGGCCCAGAAGACCACTGAGCCTGTGCTCCGTGATGCCCTTTCCCTTACACAGCAACCTCCTCTTTACAGCTCCACAGCTCACAGGGTTAAGTCCAGAGCATTCTGGGAAGATGTCTGTCTCATTTTATTTTACTAACTACGAGCTAGTGAGCTTGAGTCTGTATCTTTACCAGCTCACTTCCAATTTGCTCTACACATCATGGGGTGAGCCGTCGGGGCCTGTGTCCGGAGCTCTGACAGTCAGCAGCGGATGGCGTGGTGGCCATATGTACGAGTCAGTTACACAGCCCAAGCTCCAATCCCGATTGTGTCGTGCACTGTGGAGTGAATTTGATGTCACCTACTTCATTCGCTGTGCCTGTTTCAAGTGGGAATGGCAATATAATGCCCACTCAGATACTCATGGGCATTACATGGCTCATTTATACTATGTATAACAGGACCTATCAGTAGTATACACAGAAGCCAGAGCTGGAAGAGCCCTTGGAAATCGGTAGGCACCTCTTCATCCTGCAGCTGGCTCTGAGACCAGACATAGGAAGCAGAACCTGTCACTACACAGAACCTGTCACAGTCACAGTCCAGGCCTTCGCCTACCCAGACTGCCTGCGTGCCCTCTCGCTTACCCCTCTGGCAGAGTCTGGCAGACCTGCATTCCACAGAGAAACCAGCACACACTGATTATCCTGTGTTCACTAAAAGCATGGCAGCAAACCCACCTCTCTGAGCAAGTGACACCATCTTTGAAAACATTTACAGATGTACAAGTACTATGTGCAAAGTCTAGAAGATTAGCTCAATTCCATAGAGATCACACACTCAGGTCTTACATTCTTTTGGCATAGTAAATCTTTCCCTTGTGCATGCCAGCCTTGGAAGACAGACAGAAAAGCAGATAGTAGACGTAGAAGTAAATAAATACATGAATAGATGAATGGTAGATACAGGTAGAATAGTAAGATAGATAGACATGAGGGTAAGGTAGAGTGTCAACTCAATTGTCTTGGGCACTGCTCAGGAGATTAGCAAAGCTTGCTTTTGCGTGTCTCGGTCAGTCATGGAGGTGCGACCGTGGGATCTGTATTTTCCTTGCTCCTTCCTCTGTGGTGCTGCTCTTTGCTCTGCTTCTTTGCTTCTTTGTTACCATGAACCAAGAACCTGCTTTGTTACCCTTTTCTGCTATGTTTATCCATGGAGCCAGCCAATCATGGACTGAATTCCCCCAAACCACAAGCCAAATAAAACCTCTTCTCTCATTTGACTGATGAGTATTGTGTCCCAGCTATGTGAGACCTAACATAACTAGATAATAGCAGTATGGTTAGGTAAATACACAAATGACTGATATTGGTAGATGATATATAGGAACATATTTGTTAGATTTTCATTATAGCAAATACCTGAAATAATAAACTGATTATTTTTGATTTATTGCTTTGCAAATTTCAATCCAAGATCAGTTGATCCTGTTGCTTTAGGTCTGTGATAAGCTAATATATCATGGCAAAAGCACATAGCAAAGCACAAAAGCTAACTTCATGGCTGGAAAACAAAGCACAGAGAAAGAAGGGGGTGGGATTCTGCAGTCCCTTGCAAAGGTGTGGGCCAAGTGACCTGAAGACCTCCCACAAGGCACCACTGCTGGAGGCTCCACCATCTCCTGGGGTGCTTTGGCTGAGGACCAAGCCTTAACACATGGGCCTTTGGGGTATAATTAACCAATCAGAGCACATGGATGGATGGAAGGATGGATGGATGGAGGACAGGTGGAGTGTAATCCTTTGCATAGCATGCAGAGAGTTGGTCCAGGTATCCAAATTCCAAGCATAACAGGAGCTGCAAACCAGGGTGTGGGCTGTGGCTTTGGACAGGATTGCATTCAGAATCACTAGGGTAAGGAGGCAAGGAAGAGGGACGTAGCACACAGGGCCAAGCAGAAGGCCACAAGACAGATATTAAGGCCTTCACCAGCCTTTCCCCCAAGGGAAGTTACCATCTGTAGTCTCCCAGACCTGGGGCTGCTCTCTTACCAGCCTATTAGAGGTATTTGCAGGGCTGACCTAAGAAGAAACATTCCCCCGTCTGCCCACTTTGGAGCATGGAACATTCCCATGGCAGGTTTTGAAAACTGTGCCTGGCCCTGGGCCGATCTGCTGAGGGCTTTACCCATCCTTGCCATCCTGCCCTTGACCACTAAGTTCTGATCTTTTTTTTTTTTAGGTTTTCTTTTTTTCTTTTTTTTTTTTTTTTTTTTTGAGACAGGGTCTCGCTTTGTGGTTCAGGCTGGCACTCAGCTCAGCCTCAAACTCACATCTCAGCAATCCTCCTGCCTCTGCCTCCCAAGTGCTGGGATTACAGGCGTGAGCCAACACGCCCAGCACTGTGGTATGTGGTACTGGCTGCTGCTGGGCGTGAGTCTCCACGCCCAGTAGGGTATGTGGTTACCGAGGATTGAACCCGGGTCCTTGCGCTTGCAAGACAGGCACTGGAACCACTGAGCTAACTCCCTGGCCCTAAGTTCTGATCTTTGACCAGTCAGTTCTATCCTGGGGGGCAGAGCATGCATGTGTGGAGATGCTGAGAATGAAGTTGTGTCAGTGTCAGTGAGACATGTGCTGGAGCAACATGTAATTGTGTTCTTGGGACCCACGCCAGAATGAGGGAGTGAGGCATCAGTGAGGCCAGCCCCAAGGAGCCCTGGGTGTCACTGAGCTCACGGAGAATGCCTTCTCCAGAGCAATCCACTTCTAACTGAGTGGTCTGTTCTGTGTTGATTTGATTGAAGCTCTTATTCCCCTAGAAATTGTTTTCTGCAGCTGGGAAAAGACACATGAGTCCATGCGTCTCATGATGATGAAGACAGAAGGGACTTGATTGACTGAGGTGAAGGCTTCACCCATCCTCAGCATCAAGGGGAAAGGATTGCTTCAGATTAGTGACTCAGGAAAAATAGCGGATTATGCAGAGTCAGGAGGGACCCATGGGGAAGTGCCCTTGGGGGAGAATCAGGCCAGTTCCCCTGAGCCCAGCAAGGTCTGCGGAAGGACTTGGCTGCCCACCACTGTCCAAGGGCCTTGCACACAGCTGGCCAACATCCTTCTTCATCTTACGCAGCATTTTAAACAAAAGAGGATCCACCAGCCGGAGCTTTCTGAGGGCAGAAAGCAGGACACTCGTAGAAACTCAATAAATATTTGATACATAAAAGTGAAGGAGGCTTCTTGGGCCTGGAGGAAGTTTGCCCCTAAAGAGGAGTCATCTCCTGGAGTCTTCCTGCTACTTCCCAAATGCTTCCTGAGTCCTAGGAATAGGATGTTTGTGTCCTTTCTCTAGATGCTTCCAGCTTCCTAGGAACTCTTTTACCTTCCTCCCCAAATTCCCTGGAACTGATCCACTTAGTCACTTCTGTCCCCCGTTGTGGATTTGGCCCAAACTGGGAGCCTTCTGCTTTCTGCTGTCTTTTGGAATGGCACTTGCTCTTGGGTCTTTAGAGAGAGAAAACAGGTGAAACTCCTCTCCCAAACTCTACCTGGGTCCCATCTATTACCTCAGCAGCTACCGCTGTGCTTGTGCACCAAGAAACAGCCATGTCTGCCACTGTAGGAAATGGAGGGGAAGGTTCAGAGCTCCAGTGTTCTGCTCAATTAAGCCGTCTGGGGTGTTTTAAAACTATGGGCCAAACACAAAAACATGCTTGTAATCACCCTTGTTTATGCCTGGTGACTTATTTTCAATATTACCATTATTACACTGGAAAATATTTTCCTTTTAAATATACAATTTAGTTTTTTGGAGAGGAATGTCATTTTGTGACATCTCGGAGTCAAAAATTTCCCTCCAGAGGAATCCATCTCTAATTTAACAACTAAAGTCAATAAAAAAATTAGGGTTCAATATGCAAAAACTAACGTTAAAGTTGGTCTCCCTCCCTGCTAACATCTGTTACCATCTCCCCCCACCCAGTTCGTTCTCCAGGTCTCTGGCTTCACGGCTGCTTCCAGTTGCTTTCCGTAGCTCTAACAGACAACCGTGAAATCCTGAACTTACCTCCCCAGAGAGAAAGTCTGGGGAGGACTTCAGAGCTCATGGTGTGTTAGAGGCAGCCAGACCCCCAAAGCACAGGCGCTTGGGAGCTTGAAGCTATCAGCTTAGAGGTGGGAAAGTGCTGGAAACTCATCGCCTTTAAATAGATAATGTTCTGTTTTTTAGCATGATGGTCTTTCTAGTTTCTTTTTTTAAATTTCACAGGAGAAGAAACCCTGGGAGCCCCTGTTCTAGGGTTTTGTGGCTCCTTGTGCAAACCTACTATAATCTCACAGCTTTAGTTCATGACTGAGGTTGCCAGGTTCAGTCGAAGCAAAAGCAAAATGACGGGGCACTCAGATTCTAATTTTAGATAAACAGCAAACATTTTTTAGTGTAAGTGCATCCCATGCAACAATTGAGAAATACTCAAACTTAAAAATAATTGTTTATGTGTGATTTGAGTGTGTCTTGAGTTCTATCTGGCAGCACTACATGGGACCATGTCTCAAGCTGACGCTGACCAGACTGTGGGAGTGTAACACAGGCTCATCTTGCACGAACTTCGCCATAACTGGAGAGGCCCTCCTCCATCCTCAAAGAGAGGGAGGGGCTCAGGATTCCTCACCCAGGCTGGAGCACAGTCCACACTGGGCCACAGGGTTGAAATCTACACAGAGGACCATGTTTTTTGGCCGATCGTCATCACCTGTCAGAAGATGATGGTGGGTTGTCCCATCAGCCAGAGTAGGACGTGAGGCCCCTCTCTCCTGCACTGGTGAGGAAATGCCACATGGACTGTGTTGACAAGCCTTCAGAAGCCAGAGTAGATGCCGCCATGTGGGGTAAGGCAGGAAGCAAGACCCAAGGGATAGATTCCAAATAAGGAAGGAAAGGAACTGGGGTGGTGGGGCAGGTCTGGAGCAGAGAACACATTTGACTGGGTGGGAGGACTGTCTGAGGCAAAGTGTAGACACTGCCTGGATGCCAAGTGCAAAGAGGGCTGGCTGCAGACGTGGCAGACTTCCAGGTGGAGGTATGAATAAATAAGACAGGATGGGAGAGAGGTTGGGGTTGAGCACTTAGGAAATTGATGCCCAAACCAACAGTAGCCAAGTAATGACCGGCTTCCTTCCAATCGGAGCAGGATGGGTTCATGGGAGAAGCGAGGCGAGGCTTTCTTCAGCCAGTCAACACAAAGCATCAGGAGAGGGCCAAGTGTGGAGGTGGCTGCAGGAAAGGCAGGGGGCTGCAGGCAGAGTACGAGAGGCCTAGGAAGGGGTAAATGTACGTCTTTTGGGTTAATGTTATATATATTTTGGCCACTGGATTAGCTAGGATTTCCAGCTGCCAATGGAAGAAACTCAAGTCTAGTTGGCTTAACCCAGGAGGAGAATTCACTGGCTGTAGGAGTCTGGAAAGACTGGGAAGAGTTTGTGTTACTTTGTCTGGATTGGGAGGCCCAAGCATTGTCAACAAGATATCTTGAGCTCTTGTCTCCTGTCTCTTCTTCAGTATGTCAACTCCTTCAGGGATGGCTCCCCACAGCTCTGGCTCTTATACCAGCCCAGCAAACCTGGCAGGAGGGCTGGCAGTGGTCACACTCAGCTGTAAAGTCGACTTATTTCATGTACTCTTCACAGAGCCATCACTAAGCTAGGACGGTAAAATGTGCTGATTTGCTAAGCCTGGGTCAAGTATTCAATGGGGTAAGATACAGCTCCTGATAGCCTCTAATCATGAGCAAAGTGGATCTTTGGAGGAATGCTGAATACTTCTAGGAATGCTGAGTATAGCTAGCAACACTGGTTACTGTAGGAAGAGTACAGCTGGGAATCTTTAGTACAGCTAAGAATGCTGGGTATTGCTAGGATTGGTACAGCTAGGAATCCTGGGTAGTTACCAAAAAAGAAAGGAGGAATCAATTAGGCAAAAACAGTTAACGTTCAACAATGCAAGCTTTTTTCTCTTTTTCTCTTGGCTATACTGAGGATTCAACTGCAGGGTGCTCTACTTCTGATTTATACCCAGGGCCCATTTGAACTTTTTATCTTGGGACAAAGACTCATTAAACTGCCCAGGCTGGCCTCAAACTTAGTATCTTCCTGCCTCTGTTTCTCAAGTAGCTAGGATTACAGGTGTTGGCCACTGCATCTAGCCACAACAGTGAACATTCACTTTAGTGATGCCCAATATTTTGATACCAGTGACTAGTTTCGAAGACAGTTTTGCCACAGACTGGGTTGGAGGGAATAGTTTCAAAGTGATTCAAGTGCCTTATATTTTCTATGAACTTTATTTCTATTACATTACAATATATAATGAAATAATTATACAACTCAACATAGAATCAAGAGAAGCCCTCTGAGCTTGTCTTCTCACAACTAGAAAGTCCTGTCTGGGGGTGATGGGAGATAGGGGTGTCTGAAGTGTGTGGCTTACATCCACCCTACTCTGTAATCCTGTTTTGGCTGCCATTACTGCAGAAAACTCAGCTTCAAAAAGACAGGATGTCGGAAATGGAAAGAGGCTTTTCAGTGCTTTTGTGGCAATTTTACGTCATTCTGCCTTGATTGTAATTCAGAATATACAGGGGTTTGAAGCTGTCTCAAACACACTTTGAAGATCACCATTATTTGAGATCTTAAGCAGTTGATCCTCTTCCAGCGTGTACAAAACCAGTTCGCCTGGTCTATTCACAAGTGGACTGTGGGTCTGTCCCTCCCCAGGCCAAAAGTTTTTTTATGGCTGAGAAGTAATGCTCAAACTCTTATGAAAGCTGGGATAGGTGATCATATATCATCTGGAGGAAAACTACCCTGGCTGAGTCTCTTTCAAAATCTCTGCTGTTTGAAATACATCACAAATCCCAAGGTTCACTTGCTGTCATGTATTTATTTCATCTGCTGACTTGAACACAGTTGTCCTTTTACCCTGAAGTGACAGACCAAATTTGTTGAACAGTTTGAAAATGTCACACGAGTAAGAAGGTTTTACGATCCATTCTGTGTCACGGAAATATGCTGCCAATGGTGACTTTTAATAAAGAGATCTCTGGAGAAGCTCTCAAAACTCAGAAATCCAGGTCAGTGACCTGTCTTCGGAAAGCCATCTACTTCTAAGGAAAAGACAGTACGTGTGTACTCTGCACCCATCTCCTGACGGAAGTGCATAAACAGATGTGAGTTAAGGACATATACTTTAAAGTGATTCAAAGTTTTAATCGCATTTTGCAAAATCTTGTTCAGGTAATATATTTCGATGAGCCAGCATGCCTCTGCGGATGACACGGTGCATGGACTCACTTTCAGAAGTGACTTGAGTAGTGAAACCAAAAGCCACCCAATCACAGCTGCCCCTCATTCTATGCATATACCAACATCATCCACCAGTTCCATTTTCCTAATGTATCATCACTCCAGACTTGAGTGGCTCCGCAACTATGGTGTTGGCGACAAAAGCACACATAACAGCCTCCTGCCCATCCTCCCAAACAAACGTAGGACACAAAACAAGCATAGTTGCTTTGTTGTTAACATAAGTAGATTTGTCAACCTGGATTTAATACCACAGTGAATCATTAATCCTCTCTAACAATTGTGCCTCAGTACCCTTGGCTGTTCTGTCCACTCATCTAGTTATGGCACTAGCTGAAAGAGGAGCACGCGTTGCATTTTAAGCCATAAGCTAAAAGTTCACAACAAATTTGCTTAGCAGCAGGAGAATCAACCTTTCACCAAGAGTAAAGGGCTTCTTGGCTTTAGTCATACAGAGCGATATTCTCACAGCGGACATATTTGACCACATGACAACTGTCTTAGTAACTCATCGCATTGCTGAGCCAAAATATCCAACACACAAAGCTGAATCAGGACAGGTTTACTATATATAGCCCACAGTCTGCAGGGGTTTCAGTTCGTAGCTGGCTGGCTCCAAGCCGGAGGGGCCTCTAAGAGGAGAAACAGCTCATGGCAGGTAGAAGGCAGCAAAGCAGCAAGGCAGTGAAGAAGCTGCAGCCTGCCGGCTTTGTCTCTGTCTCTTTCCATCCAGGCCCCCCACACATTGGTTGGTTCCACTCACACCCAGGGGGCACTTTTCCCACTATCCACACCCAGAATGATGCCAACCTAATCAATGGACTAATTTAGTAATTACACACCCTTAATCCCAACAGCATCACACACTCTCGGGCCAGCCCCTCTGACCACATGAGGCTTTGGGGGACATCTAGACACAAGCCCTATAGTGACCTTCAATAATTGCTTCTGTTTTTTGTGTTCATGTTTTTTTTTTTCCTTTTGAGAAACTCCAAGCTTTGTCTTTGAATACAGGATCCTTGGTGTTCATGTGGTGCAGCTGTTTTGAAGCTTTCATGGCCTGTTGAATTCCAGGTCATCACATCTTATAAAAGTAGTCTTAAAGAATGTCAATCACCTATTGCGATGAATCCATAATTTAAGCAGCACTCTCGGTATTTTCTTTTAAACTGACCTTCCTCTCTATTGGTAGACTTAGATCCTTCTGGTGTCTCATCACAAGGTCTTTCCCCCTTCTCAAAGCAGCTCTCCAGTGACGTTTATCTTTACTCATTTTGGCTGGCTTGGCGCTGGGGCTTCCCAGACTGTGACTTAGACAAACGTGCGGCGCAGGTGAGAGATGCGGAGGGAAGTGGTGATGGAAATAATCGGTGTGCTGCACTTGGACTAGAGGAAGTGCTGGAGTCTGACTTGCGGAAGTTGTCAGCGCACTCGCCACCGGAAAGCCTGAACCAGATGCAGCTTCACTGTCACTGGCCACTCACTGACACGGCTTTGAGATGAATCTGAAAGCACTTGATTTATTATGTTCTCTATGCAGCCAACCCTCTCAGCAAAGATTTGGCATGTAAGTGTTTAAAGCTGGTTTTTATCTGCCCACCCCTGAAAATCCCAAATCTTTTCTGTGGGCCTGTGGCTTGGAGGCTGTCGGGCACATGGAGGGGATAGACAAATGGGGACTGGGGAGCTGGTTCACCTGTCTGGTGTAGGTACTCTCCTCAGGAACACAGTCCTGGGCCATGGCTGGCTGGAGACGCACTGTATAGTATGAACCAATGCAGTTCCCTCCCCGGGACCTCCATTTCTTGGTCTGTACCATGGGGATACTGGAGACTGTGGCAGTGAGCACTGGCCTCTCTGCCCCATCCTCCTTGGGCCTGTCACATGCCAGTGGACCTGGGACTGCAGGTCTCCTCAGCTCTGTCACTGCCCCTTACCTCTGAGCCTATACAACCAGAACAGCACAGACCCCAGCAGCCCGGTACCCACAAGGCCTGGTAAGTGGTTTCAGTACACCACTGTGTCCATTGGTGTTGGCAGGCACTGCTGTTTGAAACACCCAGTGGCTGCCTCTCTGTCTCCTCCCCTGATGTCCAGGGTCCCATCCCCTCTCCCCGTTCCTGACTGAACTCTCTGCAGCCCCAGGGTTTCTCTGTGCAGGGCTGGGCTCATTTGGGACGGAACAAAACCTGGGTATGTGAAGCTGGTCCCTGATGGGATTTTTAAAAACTAACTTTGAACTTTACTATGATATGAGAACATAGCCTCCATTTTTAAAATTAAAGGATTTCAAGTAAAGCCTAAAGCCTCTGAGGGTGGGGGGGTCTAGCTTAGGGACAAAGCATTTGCAAAGGCATCCAAGTGCTTCACCCAAGCCCACTCCCCATCCCACCCCCTCCGCCCCACCCACATGATGACCCCTTGTGTGGGTTTGGTGCAAAAAATCGCTAATGTTGCACACGGTGCGTTTCCTTTCCAACTACATTGTGTCTTTGGTGGACGTTGCCGCTACCAGGTCAGGGCTCCCTTTCCTTCCCCAGTGGCAGAAACTGGTTTTCGGGGCCAGGATGAAATCTTTCATCATCAGGCAAAGAAAGTCTCTCCCCTCACTTTGGGAGAAGGAAGCACAACTGCCTAAATGACTTTTAATAATCTCCTTTCTTTAATAGATTGTTAAAGGCCCACAGATGACCCTGTTCTTGCTAATGAGATATAAGGGGCGTACTGAGGAAGACTCTCCTTACTAAAGGGAAAGCCAAAGCTTGGGGAAGAGAATATCCTTTCACTTCCCCTTTCTTTCTGTCCTGAACAAAAATGTGATGTTTGGAGTTGCAGTAGCTCTTTTATGACCATGAGGCAATGAACAACAACAAAAATGAGGCAAGAGAATCACTGGGCAGAATCATTAAGCAGCTGTTCCAATTCCAACAGTTAGCTAGTTAGTTAGCTAGTTAGTTATTTAGTTTTTTGAGACAGGGTCTCACTTTGTAGTTCAGGCTGGCCCTGAACTCACTATGTACACACACTAGTATTTCTTCTAGGTAGGAATTTAGAGTAGTTTCATGCAAGTGTGACTACGAGGTCACAGGCTATTGCATTTTGGAGTTTAGTAGATCAGAAATGAGCTGACATAGAATGTGTCTGTCCCAAAGGGCACCTTGGCACAGGTGTGTACAGATCCCAGCCTCACACCTTTGTCTCCCTTCCTTGACTGTTTTAAGGCTTGAGATTTTGTCATTCTGATGGAAATTATTGTTCTGTTTAAACGGCCCTGATGACTAGTGAGGGTGCGCATGACTGTGATGGGTATTAACTGTGATATGTCAGTTTGTCTTGAGTGAGAACCAGCTAGCCAATTAGAGAAGTTCTGTATGTATCTGTGGATGATTGACACGTACGCCAGCGAATTGAGACAGGAGATCCACGCTAGGCGGGGGTGGCACCAATCAGTAGGCTGGTAACCTGGACAGAACAAAAAGAGAAAGAAGCAGCAGATGGGACCCTTGTTCAGAAGGCCTCTGGTCTTCCCCATTGTAATGCGTCAAATCTTCACCACTGTCTCTGGACAAGGGTCTCCGGTTTCTTCAGTTAACTTCCGGGGCATGCTCATTCACTGACTCCACAAGGAGTTTTCAAGCCTTTGACCTTCAGTTGCTACTGGAGCCTCTGACTCTCTGGTGTGCATTTTGGATTTTCCCACCTCTGTTCTGCAGGCAGCCACTGTGGCTTTCCCCTACTGAACCTGCAAGCCTATCTAGTACACCCTTTTGAATAATTATACACATATGTCACATGGATTCTGCTCCTCCGGAGAACCCTAGCTAATACAACGCTGATATGCATGTGTTGGTCATTTGTTTTCCCTTTTGGCAATTGCCCGTTCAAAGCAGTTGGCCACTTTTCCATTAGTCATCTGTCCTTTTCTTACTGATGTGTGAATTCTCCCTATCTGGGTGGATTCCAACCTTCCTTTCTCATGTGTGTATAGAGTCCCTTTTCTCACTCTGATGCCATCTCCAAATCTAGCCCTACAGCGGTGACCCTAATGATGTCTGCAGTGTGTCCAGGGAAGCAGATCACTTACGTGGCTGAGCAAGGAGTTGGGGGCAGCATGAAGCTGAATTTCCCTCTCTTTCCATCTGTCCTATTGCCTCTCATGTTCAGGAGTAGCAAGCTGCTTCTGCTCCTTCCGTACCTCCCGAGATGGTCCCTCCAATGCCTCATTTGTCTAAGGTTCCCTTTGGGGCTCTACCCTGGGTTAGCACTGCTGTGTCATGAGTGTGTCCCTCAAAGTCACATGCTAATGCCTGATCTGCTGTGTACTGTTAGTAAGAAGTGAGGTTATGGGAAGATGATTATGTCCTATGGGCTTCACCTCTGCCAATGGGATTAATCCCCTAAGAACGAGGCCTGTGGGAACTCATTTTCTCCTCCTGTTATGTGAGGACCCAGTAGGAAGGAGCCATCTTGGAAGCAGAGAATGTTTTCCTGGCTTTGAACTTCCTGGCCTCCAGAACTGCGGGCAGCATATTTTTGTTGCTTATGAATTACCCAGTCTGTGATACTTTGCTATAGCAGCCCGGATGAACTAAGACAGACATCACAGGGGAGCTGGAGTTTTCAGAGATGACCTCGGGTATCCCAGGAAGGGATACCACAGGAGAGCTCATGTCTGGGGCTCCTCTCTTGGGTTACAAGATCAAAGGGATGACCTTGTTGAGGGTGACTGCTCCATTTGTGTCATTAGCTCCATTAGCTATGCCTCTCAGGGCCACAATTCCTGCATCTGCAGGTCTCTATCTGGCACAAGGGGTTCTCTTAGGCCTTGCCTAAAGGTGGGCTTTTCCTTTACCCCCACTTCCCTCTAAGGTGGACCTCCCCAAACTCCTTCCCCAACACAGGCTCCCACCTTTCCCTCTGCTCTTCCCACCCCACTGTTCAAAGCATTGGCCACTTTTTGGAACACTTTTCCCAGTGTTCCCCGTGGGGCCCCGTGCAGTGGCCTTGGAGAGCCTGGGCCTGGCCTACAAAAGCCCCAAACGCACTTGTTGGTCTGGTTGTCTTTGCTCTGCTTCTGCTGCTGCTATGAGGGTTCCACGTTAGGACCTCGCATGGCTTTTCTTCCCCGGCTTGTTCCCAACCCTCTAGATAAGACATGGGCTGAGGCCGGTGCACTCACACAGCCCAGGAAACCCGTACTCCATCTCTCCTCCACCTCGGCTCTGCCATGTGCCCTTGGTGGGCTGGTTGATCTCTCTCAATTTCAAGGTTTTGTTCAGGAGAGGGAGGCTTCCTCTCTGGGGTGACCAGATGCCTGGTAAGGAGATGTCCTGGGATAGAAGCATGAAGATGGGCCACAAGTCTGTGAGGTGTCCACTCCTACCTTCTCTCCTGGGGCAGGGCCTAACTCTGGCCCTTCTTCTGCCTCAGAAATGCTGGAGTTGCACAGCAGTCTCTGGCCTGAGTCTTAGCTCCAGAAGGAGCAACACACACACACACACACACACACACACACACACAGAATGCACACATGAACATACACACATGAATACGCACAGGAAGTCTTCCCTTACTTCCTACCACTGCTGGCCTGGTGCAGGCCCCTTGCATTCTAGCCCAGCAATTACTTCTGCTTCACTTCTGCAGGGCAGTTTATGCCCCAGCTGCACGAGCCCCACCTCTAATTCAGATACACCACCTCCTTTCACACCTTTGTCTCTTTAAGGCTATTTCATTTTCATCAAGTAACCTTCCAACCTATGATTTCTTCTGGGCAAACTCCTGTTCATCCTTCAATACCTTCATTTCTAATCCTCCATCTTAAAGTTAGTTTCTTCTTCAGCATGTATAGACCATTGTGGACTCAAGGCTCCAACTATGTTATGTTTCATTATTTGTTGACATATCTGTAGGCTTTAAGGCCTCATCGCCAGTAAAGGTGACAAGTTGCTTGTCTTTGTGCCTCAGTGGCACAGAATAAATCTCAGTTATGTCTGTTGAATGGAGAGAGGAGAGAAATAAAGCATACGCCCCTAAAACCCAATTTTCAAATGAGGAGTAAGTCTCAGGAAGATTAGGCCATGAGCCCAAGCTCCACATTTTGAAAGCAATAAGAGCAAGGATTCGGTTGGCACAGCCTGATCCAGGCTCGCCACACTCGTCCCAGGTGCAAGACTGCTTGTGCTGCCCCACCTTTTGTGGACATCAGACTCTCGCCATCTCTAAGCTGCTCTGAGGGTGGCAGGAATGAAGGATGTGCAGCCATCACTGGGAGGCTGTGTGACCCAGGATGAGCCATGTACCGTCTCTGTTCCAGCTTCCACACGGGCGGAGCAGCAGCCACTGTGGTGCAAGGCCTTTCTCCCTGGGCCTTGCACGGTTTCTCTCAGCTCCAAGATGGGAGAAGGTGTTGAAAAGTCTGCTCAGCCAGACTCCCGTGTGAGATCCCAGTTCATAAACACAGAGCAGAGGCCCCGCCAAGCCCAGACTCCATTTCCCCTCAGAGGAAGCTACCTCCTCAATCCACACCTGTCTGCTTCAGAAAAAGCAGCCAGCAAAGCCCAGCAGTGGGGCTGGCGAGCTGCCTCCTCCCCAGCCTCCTTCCCCTCTGTAACACAGAGGCGCTGTCACTTTCCGGGTGCAGCCTCAGGTTCCAGACACCCTAGAGGTTCCCATCGCAGCCTGAACCCCCTTCCTTGATCTGGTGAGTGGGAAAGAAAAGGCACCAAAAAGACGTGCCTATCTCTCTGAGGCCACCTGGACCCTGGGCGTCTCTGGTCAAGAAAGGGAGCCCTGGAGGGGTGTGCCCACTGGCCATGCACCAGGGGTCGGAGCCTCAGAACGGAGGTGCTGTCTGTGGGCACCGTCTGCCTAGGCTGACTGATTCCAGAAAGGAGGAGTGGGACAGGTGGCAACTGCCCAGGCAGGTACCCACAGGGCAAGAGGACAGAAATAGCTGCAGCCATGGGCCCAACAGGGACTTCTGGACCAGGCAGTGTGTGGCAGGCCATGTTCTGGATGTTGGGGGACAGATGCAGTTCCTACTCCTGGATGTTTGGGAGATTTAAACAAAAGGGGTTCCCTTTTGCCCTACCAGCTTCTCTGGATGCTTTGACAGCTTAGGACAGACCCTACACTTGGACTTGGTTTTGTTAGTTTATTTCCCTCACCTAACTACAGTTTTATTTTATTTCCTATAGGGAAAACAGGGCATAGGAGAGTCACCAGTTGGTAGTAATTGATTGAGAACCTTAGATGGAAGCACAAGGGCCCAAGTTTGATCTCCAGGACCACAAAAAACAAAACAAAACAAAACCTTAGAGTGCTGAGATCAAGGAGATCCTGAGGTTATGGCAGAGTGCTATGATTGATTAGTGATGTCTGCAGTGGGTGCAGAAGTGGGAGGATGATGACTCTGCAATAGAGTAGTCATCGCTGTACCAAAGGATGCTCTCTGCAAAGGTATAGGTCAAATCTAATGTACCTGGCATGGCACCTGGCACAAATAAGATGCCAGTAACTATGCCCTGTTTATGAAAGCACTAGGAAAAGTGAAAATGCTGAGGCCCAGCAGTGAGGCCCTGCTCCTGTCCTCTTGCCCTGTGGGTACCTGCCTGGGCAGTTGCCACCTGTCCCACTCCTCCTTTCTATGGGACTTATCCATAGACATAGTGACTAGATCTGCTGCTACTCACCCTCTGCCCTGCACCTTGGGACAATAACTCAGAGCCTGTGTGCTCCACACTCAAGATGACTTTGAAATCCAAGGCTGCAAGTGGTCCAGGCAGGGGAGAATCTGGAGGGGAGAGAGGGCCACTGTGTGTTCCACTGTCAGGGTGAGGGCCCTGGATTGTGCATTGGGCCAGGGGGAGACCAGAGACCACGGAGGGCCTCCCGTGGCCTGAGCTTTACTGCAAGAAAGATTGTGAAAAGTGGGGCCTTTCTCTTGAGCATGTGGAGCCCAGTCCTGGGGGACACTTCTAGTCCTTGGACAGATTCTACTCTGCGTAGATGACCAACAAATATTTCAGGCCGCATCCAGGCTCAGATCTGGCCCAAACAATCCTAAAACAGAAAGTTCAAGAATGTGTTTGAGAATCCTTCCCAGAAGCTGTGGGTCAGTGCTCCCCCCCCACACACACACACACAATAGTGTTTGTTATGAACACTCTGGATGGGGCTTTATTCTCTCAAAATGCTTCCTAACCTGTCTCTGAACCAGAGAGATCACAGAATTTCAGCACTGAAAGCTTTCAGAGACATCCCCAGAAATAGCCCAGAGAGGGAGAGGGACCTGCCCAAGATGGCAAAGCTAGGTAGAGTTCCTGGCAGGGATCCCAAGCTTTCTTCACAGCAGTGGCCAAATGACTGCTCTGTAGGATTCAGGCCTCTCCGGAGCAATGGGAACAAATGGAAGTTGGGACAGTAGTGGATGGGGTTGGCCTTCTGGTCAAGCCCCAGCCCCCTCCAGCATTTAATCCCCAGAACAATGTCGACGCCCCCCATTGCCTACATGCCACCTGCACACGATTCCCATTCATTCATTTATTTTAAAATATTTTTGGGTTTGTTTTCTATCTTTTGTGTTTACAAGAAAAAACTACATAAACAATCCCAGAAAGAGGCCACCAGCTCTGGCCAGCTGCTTGAGTTCAAGGTTGGAGTCAGTATTTTGGGGAAATGGGTATTTCCTGCCGCCCTCCTCTCCCCATGTGCAGAGCAGAGGCCTCATTGTTTAGCGTATGGTCAGGACCGGAAGAGTGACAGGCACCAAGGGGCTGCTTCGCGTGCCTGTGTGGTTTGTCCCCGGAGGAACCCAACAGCCCTCTTGCCTATGAGGAACCATCCTGCCTGGGGTCTCGAGGCCCAAAGTTATTAGGGTTCAAACCCAGGTAGGGGTTTAAGTTCTTGCTTCTTTGTAGAAGAGGCCTCTTCCCGTGGGGTGGACAGCGGGGGTGGGGAGGGTGGTGGGTTAGAAGAGTGAAGGGAGGAGAGGAGGAACGCCGTGCAATAGGAACCATACTCGGGCAGATACAGGGCCGGGCATGCTTACGCACATGCGCACCCCTCCAACTTACTGGGGCACAGACAGACCCCACACAGTGCTGCAGCAGCTGCTCAGCCAGACACATCCACAGGACACATCCTGCATAGGACAGGACTTTCCACAGGCCCAGCTCCTCACCAGTCGCTCAGCCTGGGCAGGGAACAGAACCCACAGTAGGGAGTGTCTTGCTTGCCCTTTGCAAAGTTCTTTTCCTTCTCATGCTACCCACTGGCTATAAGTCGGTGAAGAAACTGAGGCCAGAGAGGGGTTTGGCTTTCCCAAGGGCACACCTACAGCATGAGTCCTGGCCCAACAGGCTGGAGCCTTTAGTCTTATTCCAAGACCTTGCCAGTTGAGACTTTCCGTGGCCTGGCAGGGAGAGCTTCACAGAGACTCCTTAGCAGTAGGAGTGAGATGGTCCATTCCTCTTGCTGCATGAAGGAGCAAATGAATGAATGGGTGAGTGCATGAGAGCATGAATGGTTGTGGAGTGAGTGAGTGATGCAGGAAGGGAAGAATGAATGGATGATGAGTAACATACCTGATCCAGCAGGGCCAGCAGTTCATTCCACTGTGAAGAAGAGACCAGGACAAGCTCCATCTTCATGGTGGTTGTGTTTTCATGACAAACATTGAAAGTTCTAAGAAGGTAAGAGCATACACTCACTGCATCTTTCTAGTTGTTGTGTGAAGATCTTTCTGCTGCCATGCTATTGACTTCAGAAAGGGTCTGGTCTCCCAGTTGACATCTGTTAATCTGGAAGTAGATCGGCCTTTTCCCCTTGATTTCCTGTAGCACAGCCAAGAGAAGGTGCTTTTAATAAGCTGCTGGCTTGCTAATGACACTAGGGAGAGAACGGTGGGAACCAGCATGGGCCTTCATTAGGCTTTCCGAATTCCTGATGCCTGTGTGCCCTTTCCCTATTCAGGTGCCCGTGCAGACATCACAAGTTGAACTGGAACCTTCTCAGGGAATGCCAGGGTTCCAGGTGGCCTCTAGCAGTCAATAGATACTAACACATATCTTCCTGGACTAGACATACTGCTGTGCTGATGTTGCCAACCTGTGCTCAGCTCAGGAAGGCCTTAGAGAGGTCATAATGAGAGATAAGGGAACCAGGTACTGAACTTGGTCAGTGGGTGACAGAAGACTTACCAAGGAGAGGGCTCTCCAGCCCAAGAATAGCAACAGGGCCAGGGCTTGGGGAGGTGAGAGGTCATCTAGTTAGACGCTCTTTTTTATCATGAGGCTCAGAAAGGCTGGCGACTTGCCCAAATCACACAGTGGCTGTCTAAACTGGAGGCCCAGATTCAGTATGGCGCCCCAGGTCACCCGTGCCTGAGGCAGAGAGTAGTCCAGCTGCCTGACCCTTGCCCAGTGCCTCTCTCGGTACAACTCCACCCTGCCACCCCTCCTCTGGCATGTGGGACTCTGTCCCCTGCAGCTCTTCAGCCTGCCCCTGTGTTTGAAACCTATGTATTCTCAGGAGGACAAGAGGTGGGCAAAGGTACCTCCCCCAGTGCCTGACCCAGGAGCAGCAGAGGCTGTTTCTCTCCAGCACACTGCATTATCTACTCTGTCCCTTCTGACCACCATGGAGAATATCTCTGTTTATGGCTGAAGCCCCTGATAGTGCCTTTGGGTGGTCTCGAAGCTTCTAGGCAGAATTATTGGAGCCCAGATGGGGATGGACTTCCATTCATGCCACAGGGCTGTGGGCAGTGGGTGTTGGGTAGGCAGGCTACCAGCTGGCTGGTGCTATAGGTGAGAGGCCTGTGGCAGGCGGGTGACTGGGTGTTGGCTGGGTGGGAAGTTGGGGAGTTTGGCTATGTGACCCCTCACTTTGCACTGAGGTTGGCATGAGAAGGAAGGCAGAGGCTGGAGGGCCAAGGTGCCCCACTCTGTCCTCCCTGGCACTGAGTGCTTGGCAGCTGCTGGGTGGAGCCCTTATCTCCTTCCTTGGGAAACCAGCTCCTGCCCCCAAAGCTCCCACCCACTAATTAGCCTCCTCAGGGGCTGAGGGTGCCACCCGGTCGGACAGTGGCTATTTAGAGTGGCGGTCAGGGCTGGACCTTCTTGAGCCAGCCCAAAGCGACCTCTGGATGCTTTCCAGAAACCTCTGGCAAGTCCCTCCCCTCTCACATTGCACAGGCTCAGCTGTTGGGTGATGGGGAGAGGGAGGCTCAGTGGGTGGCTTTCCGCAGGACAGGACAGCGTAATCATGACCCAGAGAGACAAGGGCTGTGGTGACATGGCTGCGGGGGAGGAACAGCAGGGCTGGGACAAGGAGTGGGGACACAGCCGGGCATCCACAACTGCCTAAATATAGCTGCTCCTGTCAGTCCTTTGTGAAATGGTTCTGACATTTATCTGGGTCATCATGGGCTTTGGCACCATTGAAGAAGGCTCAGAGCAGGCCCGTAGCACCAGCTGGTGGTCGGCAGAGGCTTTAGAGCAGGGTCTTGGCACAGGCTGCTGGCACCCAGACCCTGCCAAGCCCCTGCTGAGCCCAGGGCCTCAGCTTTTCTGGGCCTAGATCCCCTCATCCATGAAATAGGAATAATGTGTTAACCTCCATTTCCAGGCCTCTTGGAAGGGTGTCTGGCGAAGGTCAGCAGCATTGGAGTTAGTGGTTATGGCTACTGCTTGTTTCAGTGTTATGAAGACAGACAGACTTGCTGACCCCTCCTCACCAGCCAGCTCCCTCAGGGTTCAGCCCCAGTCTCTCAGGCTGTCACTGTGAAGACCCCAGGGACAGTCACAACAGTGAATTATTGCTGCTAGTGTCGGATCCCTCCACCACAGAAGGGCAACCTGATTGTGAAGGTCTAGTAGAGTCGGCCTTTTCTGCTCAGGAATAGTCCCTCCCTCCTCAACATCCACCCCGAGCAGAAGAGCGCCGTGGTCGGCAGACTGGAGAGAGCAGAGGGTGGGAGGGCTCCTCTCGCTACAGCAGAGGATGAGGCAGGGTGGAGGCTCCTCCCCAGGCGTGCTAGGGACCAGTGCGGGTTGACTGTAGGGAGAGGAGCAGTTGGCCAGCTCCGTGGCCAGGCCCTCTTACCTTGCAAGGCCTGGGCGTCAGCTGTCCTGCCAAGACGGGCCTTTGTGGAAGGCACTAGCCACCAGAGAGGAAGCCCAGTGCATGCCAGCCGCCCCCCCCCCAGGGCCAGGTCAGGGGCCGGCCAGCTCTCAGGCCACAGCTGCTTGGCTGGCCAGCCCCCGGGAGCTGCCAAGCACAAGTCACTCCAGCCAGCTTGGTGGCATGTTCTGGAGTCCACTTCCTACTCTGCATAGCCTGAAGTTTGTCCCCAGTTTCATCTCAGACCCAGGATGGACCTTAGACCTCATGAGCTGACTGTGAAGCTCTCCCCCATGGGCGTGAGTTGGAATAGGGAAACTGAGCCAGGTGGGTGTCCGACAGCGTTGCTCCCACCCTAAAACCAACTGTGAGAGCTTGGACCAGTGGATTCGGCTCTCCCTGCCTTCCCAGCCTCAGCTCTAAAATTACGAAGGGCTTCATTGTTAGGAAGAGTAGGCTAGGAGAAGATGGTGGTTATGTCATTAAAAAGGAAATTGGGGCTTTAAAAATGAGCTGATTCAGGCTGAGGATTTAGCTCAGTGGTTCTGGCGTCTGCCTGGCAAAAATGAGCTGATTACTCCAGACCCAAAACCATAACTCTACTATGTTATCAATATAGACACAGTACCTCCCTGGGCTCCCATGTACCACTGTCTCGACACTGGGGCATCCCACATTGGGACTGCGTGGGAACTCAGAAGCTGGGCCTCTCTGATAGAGCTGAGTGAGGCGGCAGGCCCCCTTAATCCAAACACTCAGAGTTAGGGTTATCCTGGCACTTGGAGGCTGAGGCAGGAGGTTCGAAAGTTCAAACCCAGGCTGGGCAACTTAGCAAGTGGCAAAATTGAAGAAGTAAAAAGGAAAACAGACTAGCATGTGCACGTGTGTGTGACATGCATGCATTCGTGTGTGTGTGTGGTTGTATGTTGTACAGGTTCATGTGTCCATGAGTGTGCCCCTGTGTGTTGAGGGCTATGATGAATGCATTCACAAGTACGTGTGTGTGTGTTTGATCTTGAAGGCAGATCCCAGGCCTTTCAAATCGTGTGTCTGTCCCGAAGCAGCATTTGTAATATAATTATTTGCACAGCAACTTAACCACTAACACTGTTTCTCCTTCCTTTCCAAGCAGGAGATCACAGGAGAGGAAAAGCCAAGAATTTTCTTGAAGTTTTCCCAAGAAGAAACTCAGGCACAGAGCATGGGATTATCTGATGTCTCCCAAGTCTGCCCTGGGAGCCAACGACCAGGTGGGTCAGAGCAGTTGTGAGGTTGTCACCCAGAACCAGGGCCCAGTGTTTCAATCTTTCACTGTTCCCTACAACTCAGCCAAGCCAAGGGTGGAGGAGGGGAGGACAGCCTTGGGCACACAGTGGGTGGGCAGCCTCTGGGGAGGGCTCTGGCACAGGGCAGCAGCCTAACAGCACTGACCACACTTATCATCTGAAGCTGGGGTGAGGTGAGTGTCCAGAGGCCCCACCAGGCAAACCCAGGCTCAGACCTCAGCCAAGAGCCATTTCTCAGCCCATCCCCTCTTCTGGGAAGAGACAAGGACCCCAGACACAAGGGGAACCACCTTCCTCAACCCTGCTTGCTGCCTCAGTTTCTCCCTCTGGGAACAGGCACGTTTTCATGGCTTGTCCTGGTACAGAGGCTGTGTGCTCTGGAAACAATTCATCATAGTGTCCCGCTGTGCCCCAGCCACCCTGTCTTCCCGGTTCCTCCTGCCCAGGCCAGGCCTCTGTGCCTGCTACACCTTGTGCCCAGAACAGTGCAGGTTTGGGGCAAGTGAGCCACAGCAGCTTTCGGGGGCAGAGCATCCCTTGTGGGGCTCAGAACCCAGGCAGCGCCCCACTCTGCCCCATTTCTGGCTCCTGCTGCCCTCGAATCAGTTTCTCCTGGTGGCCTTGGGAGGGACACAATCCTTCCTGTCAGTGTGTGTGCGGGGTGAGCAATCTCACTAGTCTGTAAATGGTTGTAGGCAGCTGCTCTGGTGTTGGGAGGAGGAAAGGGAGAGGCCAGAGCCTGGTGCCTGCAGGGAAGCCCTGGGGAGGGGCACAGACTGAGGCTGGACTTGGATGCTGCCCTGGCTCCATGCACCTTTGCGCCTTCTCGCCTGGTCCAGCCCAGCAGAACTGAGTTCTCTCCCTGGGATTACTGAAGTGATGGTGAGGCCTGGCCAGCATCCCAGTACTATGACTGCAGGTCTCAGAGCCACCTCCTGTCCACCACCTCCAGAGTCTCCAGGTCACTGGGTCCTTGTGCAAGGAGAGGTGGGGCCCGTGCAAGGATACTGAGCCCAGATCCTTTTCCTCTCTGTGTAAACAGCTGACTCAAAGGCTTAGGGACAAAAAATAAATAGCCCTGCTGGCCACAGCCAGTCCCTGGGGCAGGGAGCTCACTTTCTCTCAAGGACACAGTCTCTGGTCCTGGAGGCCCAGGGAGACTTGGTGGCCCCAGCCGCCCACCAAGCTGGAGGATCTGCTCCTTGAGCTTCAGACTGGTAAAGGGACAGCCCTAGAAGCCCACTTGCTCTGTGCCAAGATTCCCCGTAAGCAGCAATATTAGGGGAAGAAGAGCCCCTGGGATTGGTCTCCAGAAACCCTGGGGGACTGCCTTTGGGTCAGGGCGGGGCTATACAGTGGGAACCTGTGTGGGTGTTCATGTAAGCCTACATTGCCACCCGTCCACTGGTCACTGGCCAGTAAGGTTGTTGTCAGGGTTAAACGAGATAATAGGTGAAAATGCAGACCAGTACAGACGCGGAAGCGCTCAATAATTGGTGGCTATTATTGTTGATGCTACCTGACTGCTACTTTTGGGATTCACATCTCACCCGAAGAGGCCAACCAGGTGGGCACCCCGGCCTTGCTCCAGCTTTTGGAAACATCACCCCACATCCCTGTCCCTCCAGGACGAGAGCCATCTCCACCCAGATGTCTGCTTTCTGCTGACACCCAGCACTGAGCTTTGCGCACATCTGCGTGGTGTGTCTTGGCTCTCAGCACAGTCCAGATGTTCGGGCAGTTGCAGAGGCCCCTTTGGGGCCTCCCGCAGGCGTGGTGTGGGGGTCGGACTGCTGTGGTGAGCAGCTGCCACTGAAGGGAGCCCAGCTCCCCTCCCTGCAGCAGGGCCCCCAGCCATGGCCTCCACATGGGACAGGGGCTGGGGACAGTCGCCCCAGGCCGGCCCTTTGTGGAGAAGCAGGCAGTGGTGAGGAGGCACTTGAGGCTGGTGGCAGGCAGGGAACGCAAAGGATCTCTGCATCCCGAGAGCCTGTGGACAGGGAGTGGGCCGACCAGGCTCCTAGTACTGACTTGCTCCTCCAACTGCTGTGCGACCTTTCTCAGCCTTGGTTGTTCCATTTGAACAGTGACAAATCTGCCCAGCCTCAGAACCCCCAGATGCCTGTTAGCTGGAGGCCATTTCACCCGACTTGCGGAGGAGCCCAGGAGTAGAGGGTTTCCGGTGGAGTAGGTGTTCACGGAGGAGGCCCAGGTGTCCGAGGGTGCGTGTGGGCGGAGGCTGGGAGCGTGAGCACACCTGTGTCTGGAGCTGTGTCATCATGGTGTGTGAGCGTGTACTCCAGGAGTGTCAGCCGCGCTCGTCATGTGGCCCTCTCGGGGAGATAGCACCTTGTCCCCATGGGGAGCTGCAGGCTGGGCCTGGCCAGAAACACCTGGCAGGGAGGGGCTGCAGAGGGGCAAGGCCAGGGTGGACAACCCAGTGGCCAAAGCTGGCAACCTTAAGTCTGGACAGAAGTCCCAGGACACGTCTATCCTGCTCTTGGCCAGGGAGGCCAGGTGAGTCGAGGAAGAGGCAGTGGCTTGGAAGGTCCCTCTCCCTGGGGCCCAGGCCACACCGCTCTCCCGTCCTCTGCCCCATTTCCTGGCTGCCGTGCTGGCTCAGGGCTCCAGCTCGTCTGAGCAGCCTGTCCTGGGCTCCAGTCCACCAGAAGGGAGAAGGTCTGGCAAGCAGCGGGCAGCAAGCTCCCATCGAGTCTCTGCCAGCTCCTGCCTCACAGGTGAAGGCTAGGGAACCCTGGCAGCTCTGTGGTCCTCTTGGCCATGGAAATGGCCCAGTACTGGTGGGGCTGCTCTTAACCTTCCTAGACTGGACTCACGATTGCGGACAGATTCCAGGAAGTTAAGGCAGTGAGAACAGCAGCCCAGGATCTTACCCAGTATTTCCGGTGTGCCAGGCACTCTCTGAAGCCCTTGATAGGGAATGACTAATTTGATCTTCCGAAGAACGTGAGGTAGATACTATTATTACTGGTATTCCTATTTGCAGGAAGCAACTGAGGCCAGAGAGGTGAAGCAACTAGCCCAAGATCACACAGGAAGCAGTGGAGACAGGGTAGTGAGCAGTTGTGTCGAATTAGGTTGCTTCCCAGCACCTCCTGATCGCGGAGCACCCAGCAAGTGCCAGGCTCCGTGCCAGCTGCCTCTGTGCACTTGCCGGCTTCACGAAGGTCCTGTTTCTTTAAAGACAGGGCTGGCGAGGAGGAAGTAAGAAAGGACAAGATGAGTGCTTAGGAAGAAAGCCGCCAGAGCTAAGAGGGACCTCAGGGAAGGGCACCATGGAGAGGCGTTTTCCAAATAGGCCAGAGAGTATGTATCTTAGATGGTCTCTTCAGCAGTGAGTCAGTCCTGCCATTTCAGTGTGAAAGCAGCAACTGACAATAAATAAAGGCAGCTGGCCGAGGTCTAATACAATATTCTTTACGGATGGTGAAATTTTAATTTCGCATAAACGTTTGCATGCCACAAAATATTCATCTGTTGATTTCTTTCAACTCTTTAGAAATGTAAAAAGCACTCTACTTTCTGCTGGCAACCTCCAAAAAAGCACTAAGTGGGCAGAGTGTGGTTCTGGAGCCATAAACTGCCAACTGTGATGCAGGTTCAGGTCACAGGCACTGTGCTTTGTGACTGTGTCCCCCTCAATGCCTGATGCAGGACCTTGCTCCTGCCCCAGGATGCCCATCCCAGAGTTACACAAGACAGTGGGACGATGGTTAGTCTCAGTCCCAACTGTGTCAGAGCTAGGCCAGGATTCCTTCCAGGGTAGAGATTTAGCCTCAGTGTTTTCTGGCCAATCTTTGACAAGCTCTTAACCTCTCTGAGTTAGTCAGGAATCTCTGCTGGTGTGAGAGGAAGAACTTAAGCTCAGTTGTTTCAGCTAAGATTTATTGGCTCTTATAATTGGAAAGTGGAAGAGTAGATTTAATAGCTTCAGGTACTGCTCGATCCAGGTGCTCCAGTGACATTATTTGAAGTCTGCCTCTTTTCACTTGCTTCCGGGTAAGCTTCCTGCTGTGTCATGGCCATCCTGTAAGGGAACAATACGGCCAATTTCCAGCTGAAGGTTCAATTTCCAGCTGAAATCAAACTCCACTTCCCAAACACTTAGCAAATTTCCAGCAGATGCTCAAGGCTTGAGGTCAGCCAGGTGTGAGTCAGAGAAGCCAAAGGCCAAGGTCACCCCCACCCTGGACCAGTATGTCTTGAGAGGGGGACAGGGGCTCCCCAAGGATACTGAGGGGCAGAGCCCAGGAAAGTGAACGGAGGCCCAACGTCCTTTTCTGCACAAGGGGGACGACACCACCATCTCACAGTCAGTGTGGCAACAGGTAATGGGAGCATCGTGACAACCCAGAGCCACTGCAAACAGGAGGGAAGGAGACAGGTGATTAGAGGACCTGATATTTGTGACACACCTTTGGGTTCAAGCCCCACAGGTCACGTGGCACAGGCCCTGTGGGAAAGAGGTGCAGATTTCTAAAAAGCTTCAATGTAGCGTCACCGGATGAGACAGCAAGCCCCCTGCGGACAGAGACGTGAGAGACACAGAGGAGAGTCCCGGATGTGGACACACCCTGTTCACAGCATCGCTGCTCCCCAAGCCCATAGGCCAACAAGATGAGGCCTCAAAAGGAAAGGGGATTCCTTTACCTGTCCCACAGACAAATACGCTCCAGTTCCATCTGTGAGGGTCTTATGTTCTCCAAATTCATGGAGACATACACAGGGTGAGACTGTGGGTAACTGGCAGAAAGAAGGGGCTGTGTATTGGCAATAGTTGTAGAACAATGTGACTGGACTTAAAGCCACTGCACTATGTGCCTAAAAATGGTGAAAATGGTAAATTTCACATTGTCTGTTTTACTACAATTTTAAAACATATTTTAAAATTTACTAGTAATATTTGATATTATTCTATTATTTAATGTGCTAAAAGTTCCATGGAGGAAGTGCTTAGCTCAAAGATACTTCACTACAAACTTAATTCGCTTCACAAGGTGTTGCAAGCTGGCAGGCCTGGCATCACTGGATAGAGCCTTGCCCAAAGCCTTCAGGGCACTGAGAGCCACTGTGCTCCTTTCCTTCCTGGTAGCCCTGCTGCCTTTCCATGCTTTGCACCCCATTAGAAAGCCTTAGGGCCTGCAGCCTGCTTTCAGGGGAACCACGGCTGAAGGACTCACTTTTGTGAAATGTGATTTTGTTAAATCAGCATGCCACCTTACCAAAGGAAGTTCTATAAATGTTTATGGGTAGATGGATGGACATGTGAGTGGAAGGAGGGACAGATGGATGGATGGATGGATGGATGGATGGATAGAGGAAAGGCTTTGCCAGCTGAATGCAGTAGGGAACTCTCTCGGTCAGAAGCACACACGCAGATACCACATGTTCAGCTTGGCCTCTGTGGCAGGGAACCAGCCCAGTCTTATACTCGGATACACCCCTTTCCTACTCTGTCCCTTCCCGGTCCATCTTCTTGTGAATGAACTAAGACTGTATTTGCAGAGTCAAAAAGGAGATCTGGGTGCAAAATCCTCAATGAGAGGGCAGAATGAATGCACCCGGGCAGGGCCTGTACCCCCCCAGCACCACGTTCACCCTGAGTGCAGACATTCATGAGTCTTCGCGGCTGTTCTGGGGCTAAGCCCATGACTCTTCCCCTTGTCAGGATGGAGGAGACCCCAACACAGGAAGGCAGAGAGCCTTTGCAAGGCCTCCGTGCAGGATGCACCTGGAGGGGGTCCCAGCCCCTGTGGTTGGGGCACCTGCGCCCCCACCAACATTCCTGACCATGGTGGAAACAGCTCCGTACTGTTTGCCGACCTAGCAATCCCAGGGTTCCTGGAAACCCCGGAGGGGCAGCCTTCACTTCGGCTTCTTCAGCTGGGTGACTCTCGGCCAGCCAAATTTCGGAGAACCATGCTAAATATCCCCCCGGACTCCTTTTCTGTGATGGGTCTGTAGAAAAAAGGAGAGAGAGGAGTGCAGGTTAGAGAGGGAATCACCAACCGACCTTTGTTCTCCAAACAGAAGGCCACTGGGGACCTTGTTCTCAGGTGAAGGGACATAGGCATGCTCAGAACGGACAAGTAACAAAAAGACCCACGAACACGAGGGGCGTTTCCTTCTCCCACCAGCCTGTGGTGAGAAGGCCCAGGAGGCCACCGGCCCTGGGCCCACTGGGCTGGCTCCTTCTTGTCCTTCAGACCATGCAGCGCCACTCCCCAGAGAGGCTTCCCTGGTCACCACTCACACCGCCCCACCCGGCCCTCGGGCCTGTCCCCGTGGTGTGGAACGCTCTCCAACAATGGCTTGTCTAGTCTGTGTCCTCAAATCATGCTGGGCTCACTGGGGAACCTGCTCACTGCTGTGTCCCACCCTGCATCCACCTCGCTCCCCATGAGTGTCTAATACAGATTTAGGAAGTGACAGGGGTGTGAGCAAGTGCTTGTTACCATCCCCAGCAAGATGCCAGTTGCAGAGCATGCTCCTGCGATCAGGTATGTTCTGTTTGCTGTTCTTGCTCGATGCTGTCCTCCCTCCATTCTCCACGAACCCAGAGGTGAGACACTAGGGACCATCTTCACATCGGACGGATCCGAAGCAGTCTGGGTTGTGCAGCTGAACAGGCTGTGCGCTGCCCACCTCCGAGAGGTGCCATCCTCTCTGGAGTCTGGGACAGCTGCATTCCTTAGAGCTACGCTGTCCACAACCTGTGCACCTGAACACAGGTCTGACAGCCGCATGGAGAAAAATGATGACAGTAGGAAGGGAGACAAGGAGGGAATTCAGTTTTGCCAAGAAAGGGTAGGTACAAACCTACGTGGAACATCTCTCCCTCTTCTTCTTTTTCTAGAAATTTTATTTATTTATTTATTTATTTTAAGGTTTTTTTTGAGACAAGGTCTCACTTTGTGGTTCAGGCTGGCCCCAAGCTCAGCCTCAAACTCACATCACAGCAATCCTCCTGCCTCTGCCTCCCGAGTGCTGGGATTACAGGTGTGAGCCACCATGCCCGGCACTGTGGTATGTGGTACTGGTTGCTGCTGGGGTGAGTCTCCATGCCCAGTATTGTTATGTGGTTACCAGGGATCAAACCCGTGTCCTTGCACTTGCAAGACAGGTGCCGAAAGCACTCAGCTATATCCCCAGAAATTTTAAATTATAATAAAGAGTGTCCACTACACCTCACAGATTTCTACCACTGTTTTCATCTTGCAATAATCCTATTGTCATTAAACAGTAATATCCTGTACCCCTCCCCCAACCACCAACTTCCCTTCTTCTTTGAGATTTTGGCCACTCTGCACACCTTACAGGAGTGGAACTGTGTAGTGCGCTGTCCTACGCCACACTGTCATTGTGACTGGCTCACTTCATGTAGCAGAAGGTCATCTGGCTGAACCATGCGGTAAACCCAGGTCAAAATTTCCTTTTCAGACTGAGTGATACTTTTCCCTTCATCATACAAATGAGGGAAAAGAGGCTCTGAGAGGTGAAATCACTTTCCAAAGGAGAATCAGCCTGCTAGAATCTCACAACGTGCCTGTAACATTAATCCCTGCAGGTCTATGGTTGTCTTCTGTCACCTTGCAGTGGTGACACAAAACCACACAGTTAGGATTCACAGTGCTTACGGGCTGAACCCAGGTCTCCATCAGAGCAGGGTGTAAACAAGAAGGTGCCTGTCTAACTCCATCGTGGCCCCAGGTGCAGAGTGGGTGTGGATGGCCATTTGGACAAGGACAGCTAACCTTGCTGGGCATGGTGGCACACACCTATCCCTCTGCTTGGAAGGCTGAAGGAAGAATCTCACCAGTTTCAGTCCAGCCTCAGGAAGTTAGAGAGATCCTGTCTCACAAGATGAAATTAAATGGCCAGGGCATCTTTTAGTGACAGATGTCTCTGCATTCAATCCTCACTGCCACAAAAAGCTAACCTGTACTAGGCCCTTCCTGCTTGCCAAGTGCTATCTTGAGCACGTCACCACTTTTCATATATAAATTCATGGACTCTTCTCAAGGCCGTTAGTAATCATCAATCTGGTGGGGAAACTGAGGTACAGAGCAACTAAGTAACTCACACATGACACATGGCTAATTAGGCGTAAATGAGGCTGTTATAGCACCATGGCGCCCTCCTCAAATATTCCGCCCAGGAGCTCAGAGGCTGCAGAGTCCAGCTGGCTGGTGACTGGTGAGCAGCGCAGCACTGGGACAGGGCCACATGGTGGGGGGGCTCCTCTCCCTGCAGCCATCGCCATGCCCAGGTATCTGGAAGGACCTTGGGTGTTCAAGATGGTTCTGGTATCTGCCTGGCAACTGCAAGGTCCCAAGTTTGATCCCTGGTACCACCTATCACAGTGCTGGATGTGTTGGCTCACACCTGTAATCCCAGCCCTCAGGAGGCAGAGGCAGGAGGATTGCTGTGAGTCTGAGGCTGGCCTGAGCTACATAGTGAGCTCAGGACTAACCTGAACTACAAAGCAAGACTTGTCTCAAAAAAAAGAAAAGAGAAGGGGCCGGGGAGTTAGCTCAGTGGTTCCGGCGCCTGTCTTACAAGTGCAAGGGCCCGGGTTCGATTCCCCGGTAACCACATAACAATACTGGGTGTGGAGACTCACGCCCAGCAGCAACCAGTACCACATACCACAGTGCTGGGCGTGGTGGCTCACGCCTGTCATCCCAGCACTCGGGAGGCAGAGGCAGGAGGATTGCTGTGATGTGAGTTTGAGGCTGAGCTCAGGGCCAGCCTGAACCACAAAGCAAGACCCTGTCTCAAAAAACCTAAAAAAAAAAAAAAAAAAGAAAAGAGAAGACTGGAGGGCATGGTGAGCCCATCGCAGGAGCAGGGCACAGAGGAAGCATATTCTGTTTGCTATTCTGGAGGTGCTAAGTGGAAGGTGGCGGGGCCTCGCACACTCACACAGTGTCTCGGCTGACAGGAAGAGGAAATGCCTTGCATTTCCCAGTCCCTTGTCCCCAGGCCAAGCCCAAATACCAGCCCTAAAAATACAGCCTGGAAACAGCGCAGTGGGAGCAGCTCCCTCCTGTCTCTGTCACCCTCCCCTCCCCCCTCAGGTTTATTTTTGAATGGGGACAGGCACGAGGGATTGGGAAACCTGAGCCTTTTTCTTTCATGTCTCCTTCCATTCAGATTTCTAGAAGAGGAGAGAAGGCCAGGAGTGAAGCTGAGCTGCGTGGGTCCAGAGGAAAAGGAGCAAACATCAACCCCATGCAGTCACTGGTAGCCCGTAGGTCATGAGGATGTGTCAGGCTGAGAACCATGTGAGGTCCAGGGCTGGAACCAACTGTCCCTTGCTTTCAGGCACTCGTGGGACTCGTGGGGAGCACGTACCAAGCACCGGAAAGCAGGGCTCAGTGCCCAGGGCCACCCCAGGGCCTCCAGCCAATCGCAAAGGGGCACCGCTCTGAGCATATCAGGCCAACAAAAGTGAAGAATAAGAGAAGGTCCAGGACTTGCCTGCTCCTTGTGCCTAGAATCAGGGTGAAGACGTCCACTGTCATGCTTCCTAGTACACATTTCACGCGGGTGGCAGCCAGAGCAATAAAGCAAGAAACCAAATTAAAAGTAACCAGTTTGGAAAAGAAGAGGCAAAACTCTCTTTATTTGCAGATAACACAATAGTCAGTGTAGACAGTCCAATAGAACCTGCAATAAGCTGTTAGAATTCTTGATTTTGAAGATTGTAGGATTTAAACCCAAATTAGAAAATCAATTGTACTTTTACATACTAGCAATTGTTTCAAAAGTGAAATTGAAAACATGAAAAAATTATGAAATGCTTGAGAATAAATTTGACAAAGAACATGCTAGATCTGTATACTGAAAATTCAAAGCAGTAGTGACAAAATTAAAGGATTAAACAAATAGAAAGATGTGCTGAGCTCATGGATTAGAAAATTTAATATCGTAAGGACATTGATGTGTACATTCATTGAATTCTCAATTAACATCTCACTGAGCTTTTTGTAGAAATTTACAAATGGATTCTACAATTTATGAAAATACAAAGGACCTAGAATAGCCTAAATAATTTTTGTTTGTTTGTTTGTTTGTTTGTTTGTTTGTTTTTGAGACAGGGTCTTGCTTTCTGGCTCAGGCTGGCCCTGAGCTCTGCCTTGAACTCATGGAAATCCTGTCTCTGCCTCCTGAGTGCTGGAATTACAGGCATCGGTCGCCATACCTGGAAATGTGGTATGTGGTTCTGATTGCTGGTGGGCATGAGTCACCACATCTGGTATTGTTGTGTGTAGTTACTAGGGATCAAAGTAGGGAACTTCTGCTTACGAGGCATGCGCCAGAACCACTGAGCTCAATCCTTGGCACAATCTAAACAATTTTTAAAAAGAACAAAGGTGAAAAATTTATTCTACCTGATTTTATGACTTATAAAGCTATAGTAAGACAATATAGTATCTTAATAATGGCAAATCGATTGATGGACTGTAATGAAGAGTCCAAAAGTAGATCCACATTTATCAATTGTTTGCTTTTTAACCCTAAGTGTTGGGAAATGAAAACAGGATAATCTTTTCAACCAATGGTGCTGAAGCAATTAGACACCCATGTGGAAAGGAAAAAGGAAGGAAGGAAGGAAAGATGGAAGAAGGAATAAAAAAGGAAGAGGAAGAAGAAGGGACAGAGAGAAGGATAAAGGAGGCAAGGATGAAAAAGGACTTAGATTCATAACCTGCCTATATATAAATATTACCAAAAACATCTTAGCTATATAATAATAAAGTGTGAACTGTTGCAGCTGCTAGAAGTAAACAAAGATGTGACCTTAGTGACTCTAAGCTTGGCAAAGATTTTGTAAATTTGATGTAGAAAGGCACAGACTATAAAAGAAAAACTAAATTGGGTTTCATCAAAATTTTTAAAGTTTGCTTTTCAGTAGATATGATAATTGTGAAAATGAAAAGGTAAGCCACACACTGGAAAAGACATCTGCAGTACATTTATTTACCTAACAGAGGCCTCATATCTGCACCAGATAAAGAACTCTTACAACTCCAATAAGACAACAACTTTTTTTTTTTTTTTTTAGGTTTTTTGAGACAGGGTCTCGCTTTGTAGTTCAGGATGGCCCTGAGCTCAGCCTCCAACTCACATCATAGCAATCCTCCTGCCTCTGCCTCCCGAGTGCTGGGATTACAGGCATTAGCCACCACGCCTGGCACTGTGGTATGTGGTACTGCTTGCTGCTGGGCATGAGTCTCCATGCCCAATATTGTATGTAGTTACCTGGGATTGAACCCAGGCTCTTGTGCTTGCAAGACAGGCACCGGACCACTGAGCTAAATCCCCGGCCCTGACAACAACTTATTTTTAAAACTGGCAAAAGTTTGGACTGTAAGTCCGTCAAAGCAGATACATTGACACATAAATAAACACACAAAATGATGACCAGCAGTATTTGCTGTTAGGGAAAAGCAAATTATAAAAGCACACCTCGGATGGCGTGCACAAACCAACCACACCAAGCCTGGCCAGCTCTGGGGCACACATTCAGCTGTTAAGCATGGTCCACTACTTTAGAAAACAGTTTCTTCCCACCTCTAGGTACTTAGCCAAGAAAATGAAAGTATGAGTCTAAAGACCACTCACAGATGACTGAATGTGAACGCGCTGGATACCACTCAACGATAAAAACAATGAGCTCTTGACACACATGCTAGCCTGGATGATCATTAAGATAATTAGGCTGAGTGAACAAATAGCCACACACTATAGGGTCCCATTTATAGAACATTCTAGAAAATACAAACTCATCTCTAGTGATGGAACGCATACCGGCTTTTGAACAGATGGGTAAGTTCATTATCTTGATTGTGGTGATCATTTCAATGTGGATATGTCAAAATTTGTCACACAGAAGATTTGAAATATGTGTAGGTTATTGTTCCTCAGTTATGTTTCAATCAAGCTGTAAAAAAGTGGGGTTTTTTGAAGTTTAGGATAGACCTCGGCAAGGATTCTAAAATACTGTTTTGTTACTGCAGTTTTCTTTTTGGGTCACAACCTTTAATCTGATGGGAACCACTGAAAATGAGTCATCACAAATCCCTCGTGATTCCAGGGGAAATGTGACTCCCCCCAGGGACCCATAAAACCCGGGCTCAGATCCTGAGTTTCACACCCTGGGCTATAGTAGCTTTAATTACTGTGTATGCAAATATGCTAATTCTCTACCCCAAATGATGCTGATCCCATCCACCACCAGTACTGTCACCCTTACCTGGACATTTTCTGGACCAAGAATAGGCACGTATAAGAAATCCATGGGGATTGCAGCAAAGCCCTCACCAAGAGACAGAGCAGGGCTGGCCGAGCTATGGGGAACCAGGCCCAGGAATGGATCGAAGCCTAATGTGCGGACCCCTGAACTACTGGCCTGTACACACCGTGAAGGCTCAAGGCAGTCCTCCTGGGGAAGCAGGGGAAACTGGCAGGATCTACTCTCTGTCTCCCTCCTTCACTGTGGGCAGAGGTGTGGCCATGGCCCTGGATGAGACAGACTCATTTCTGGTGTCTAGGTGGTGACTGGACTTGGACACAGCTGGCCCTTGACCTTGTAAGAATGACCCAGCCCCCAGCAAAGGCTGATCCTCAGCCTTAACCTCAAGTGGAATTCTAAGTCTGGTCTCCATGGTGATCTAACACAGATCCCCCACAGACCCCAGAGCTTCACACACCCGGTGAAAGAGTCCATGGGAGGAACTGTGGGTACTCAAGGCAGCCAAGCCCTCCAGGAGACACAGCAAAAGCCACATGTCAGTCCTGTTGCCTCTGGGGATGAGCCACTGCTGGGCGATGAGGAGGGTGGTAGTAATGCAAAAGGAAAGGGGATGGGCGCAGGGAGAGCTGCTGCCCAGCTCTGGCTGCGTGAGCAAGCACAGCCCATCCCCCAAGGTCCCAGCCTGTGTCCCTCATCTAACGTGATTTCGGCTCTGTGGGATGAATCAGGAGACAAAAAAAGACATGAAACATAATTGTCCCTGCCCTGCTCTTCTTATCTGGGGAGGTTTAGGGACAGTGGCATGGATGCCCTGCTCACTTGCACCCTCAGAAGTGCCCCCCCCCCCCGGAGTCCCAGGGGAGAAACAGTTCCAGCATTCCAGCAGAGGGCGCCCTGCACCGTCAAACTTGGCTCAGCAGCTGTTTCCTGGGTGCCAGCTGGGCTGGTGGGTTAGAGGAGGGCGCTCCTGGTAATAGATCCTTGGGCCACGTCCTACTTCCTTCCTGAGCTGCGACGTGTTTGCGCCTAGGGTGGATGGTTGGTAGGGTTGGCTGCATATTGGGGCTGGGGTATCCAGTTGGCTGCTCTGCTGTGCTCTCTGAGTGCCTCGACATTGGGTGACCACTACCCACAAAGCATTATGGCATGTGGTCTTCTCAGGCTGCCCACTGCTTCTGGGGCCAAGTGTCTATCTTTCATGAGCTGCTAATCTGAACACCTCAGCCACATAAAATGCACCCACCAGGGGCAAGAACCTCAGCCCTAGCTGTGTCCATCACCCAAGGGCTCTGGAAATGTTTGCGGGCCCTGCTGGGAGCCTGTTAGAAAGAAGTTCGGCCTCAGGCCCTGCCCAGCCCTCCTGGCTCTGAACCTGTCACTAAACCAGGTCTCCAGCTGACTGCAGGGCATGGTGGTGTTTGCAAAATTCTGGATCCTGACATCAGGAAGAAGGTTTTATTGTTCCTTAGCTTTTTTGCCAAGGGCAGTGAAGAGGTCATCTGGATGCGCTGCCAGAGACAACCGGAAACTGGCCCACACCTGTGGACCTGTGTCACAGACAGACCTGGGCTATAGCAGCTTTAATTACTGTGTATGCAAATATGCTAATTCTCTACCCCAAACGATGCTGATCCCCTCTACCACCAGTACTGCCACCTGCACCTGAACCAAGAACATGCACGTATAAGAAATCCATGGGGATTGCAGCAAAGCCGTCATCAAGAGGGCTGCTGCATGCCAGCCAGGCTCCCTGGTAAGAGGCTTCCCAGTTGGTCAGAGTCCCTGATGTGTTGAATATCACCTCTAGATAAAGATCATTGTCCATCAAACAGGCCACAGGCAGGAAGCACAGCTAATAGGTCCTTGATCTCTGTCAGTCTCGTGGAGTTAATAGTTCCTGCATCTCCCTGAGGGTTGGGAAGGCCAAAGGAGGCTGCTCAGGCAGTGCACTCAGCAAAATGTCTGGCACACAGAGGGACTGTTGAATGGAGCTGGTAGCACTTGCTATGAGAGGGTGACGCTTGAGAGCCTAGACACTGTCCACTCCACACTCCGTCACCACTGCTGGTGCTTGTCCTCTGCTGGGGGTGAGACTCGAGACTACTTCTGGCCCCACCCCAGCCTCTGCTCCAGTGAATGAATGAATGAATGAAGAATGAGTGAATGAAATGATTTCCTCCGAGACCCATTCTTCCACTCCTGGCAGGTGCTCCTAGAGTCCCTGCATCTGGAGAGAAGGCAGCAGTAACACCATGACTTAAAGACAGTCAGCCTGGATTTCAATCCTGGATCCCCCATTTACCAGCTGTGACTTGAAGCAAACTACTCAACCTCCCTGAGCTTCCCTGCACTGATCTGCTAACTGAGCCGATAAGGTGTAAATTCATTAATATGCTTGAAATACTCAGAGCTAGGTCTGATACTTAGTAATCTCTCATTATACCATAGCTGGAATCTTTACCATTACTGTTAATGCTACCAACAACCCTAGCTCTTCTGGGTAGAGACAGTGGAGGTGCAGCAGGTGGAAGAGGAAAATGCCCTAGACTCTGCCCCCTGTTTATTCCAGGATAGGTCAGTCTGGAGAGGTCCCCTCACTTCCCACCATGCTCACCTTTCCCACCCAGTCACAGCTCAGCCTCTCCCAAAACAGTGTGCCTTTGAGACAGTTTCATCCTGAGATGTACTTCCGGGTCAGAAGACTTCTTGTCACATCTGTATCTTCCACCCCTGCCTCGTAGACATTAGCTAATAAAGCACCCAAAAGAAACTTATTTCCTTCTTCTACTAGTTTCCTGGGGCTGCTCTAATGAATTGCCACAAACATAGATGTTTTAAACATCACGCATTTATTCTCTCGTAATTCTGGAAACCAGAGGTCTGAACTAAAGTAGTTGGCAGGACTGAGCCCCATCTCTGAGGTCCTGACAGCCAGACCTCTGTACCCATTGCCAGGCTGTTCACTGAAAGGCTGCCCCACTCCTGGGCCCGGGACAAGCTGCCCATGGCCTGTCTGACCCGACAGTCCCAAGACGACCTCACAGTGGCCTTCTCCGAGAACTCCGCCGGGCTGTCCACGCTCCCGGACAGCTGCCACCAAGCCTCGTGGAGACCTGGCGAATAAATGATGAGCACAGGCTGCAGGCTGTGCTCCCAGCACTGGAGATTGATGTGGCCACAGCCAGAGCCACATAATGGACCGTGCAGGCCAGCCAGGAAGGAGATAAAAGGCAAGAGGCATAAATTACACCAGGAATAAAGGGCAGAAAGTTAGTCCAGGGGAATAAATCCCTGCTCCCCGACAGGCACAATGTGGGAGTCGGGGCAGTGGTGGGGAGGGGGAGAGGGAGGGGCTGCCAGCCCTGGGGCCTCTAGGTCACACTCACCCCAAACATCACACTCGTGGGGGCTGTGGGGGAGGGGAGAGACAGTCTTTCCAGGGGCTACTTGGACTATAGCACTAAGTCACACAATGGAGGGAGTCACCCTTTCTGCCTCAATTTCCTTGTCAAAATGAGGAGCGGTTCTCAGCCAGTGTTCTTGGAAGTTGTCTGATGACCTAGGAAGCTTGTTTAATATGAGGGTTCTGGAGCCTCGGTGAATTAGTACTTCTGGGGGAGTACCCAGGGGCAGCCTCGCAGACAAGCTCCCCAACTGTGAGACCTACTGGGCCAGGTGGACTCTAAGATCCCATCCATCAGACGGATTGAATGGGAGATGGAGGGGGGAGGGATTGTTCAGTAGGTCGGTAGACACAGTAGATGGATGGATGGGTGGCTAGTTCAATGAGTGGAGGGCCAGATGGATGGATGAATGCATGAATTATTCCATGGACGGATGGATGGATGAAGGGATAGGTGGATAGAGAATGAATGGATAAATAACAGATGTCTGTCACCATTTATTAATGTTTCCTGTGTGCTAGCCTGAATCCCTTGCTTGTTTCATTCAATTTTAGCTTTATTATCCCCACCTTGCAGAAGAAATCTGAGAAGTTCCATAATCCACTTGGGGTGATACAGGACCAGGATTCCACTCAGGCCCGTGAGACCCAGAGCCAGTGTCCCTCCCCCCATGCATTGTTCTCATGAGAAGAGACATCCCCAGGGCCTCCCTCCCTCCATCCCCCAAGGTCTGCATGAGAGTATGAAGGCTCCGCGAGATGGGGCTGAGGAGACTGCTGAAGGCCTCCTTCCACTGCATGATGGCAGCTGTCCTCACAGCCGGTGGAGGCGACATTCTCACTGTCCTCAGCTCTCACGAATGCCTCCTCCTCTTGGGGGCCCTACTCCTTCCCCTGCCCCACGAGCCAGGATCCCCCAAACCATCCTCTGCCCCCCAGGTGTGTCCCATGGGCCCAGAAGCTGATGGTCCCTGGGGGTGGACTCCTCCTGGACCAACAACTGTGGTGGACTTTGCCTTTGGACACAGTTTTCCAAAACATGGAGAAAGAAAGGCTCCATGTGAGGGGGCCTGCGGCAGAGGAAGATGGAAAGCAGATGTGCGGGCCTTGGGGAAAAATCAAGGCAGGACTGGGCATTAGCACCTCATTCCCTCTGTCCTCAGCCATGGCTTGGGGTCACTGACAGGGTGAGGTGGGGGCGTAGCTGCCTCTTTCACTCAGATGAGAGGAAGGAGGGGGCAGGGAGCCTTCCAGCAGTGGAAAGTCTGAGCCCTCTGGGGATTCTGTGCTGAACGTGCAGACCAAAACAGGAGTTTTGGTGGTCTCGGCCAAGACGGACACACGGTAGAGGCCCAAGGCATGAAATTGCTGACACAGATCGAAGAGGATCGTCACTGGATGAGGTGTGACCCTCATTAGTCCTCTGGAGTTGTGCCACCGGCCCGCCTTTGACAGAGCTCCTGGGAAGAATGTGGTGAGAAGCCCTTTCCAGCAGGGCCCCTCTGGGGGCACATTCTCTCCTTGCAGACCCCTGATTTGAAGGTGGGAATAATCTCCGGTGATGGAGCCAGCTGGAACTCCATCCCATGGGGAGGGGCCGGAAGGCACTGAAGAAATACCTGAAAGTCCCCAGACAGTGAGATTCCTCCTCAGCGGGCACGCGGGACCAGGCTGTCTTAACCCGCGCTTTTCCAGGGTTTCTACAGGCTGCACCCCGCTTCCTTCCTAGGGTCTCCTGTGGGCTGCAAACCCTTAACCCCTCCTCAGGCCCGTGGTCCGGCAACAAGCCCCGCCCTGGTCTCCTGAGGAAGCAGAGCCTCCCTGACTGGACTCTGAAGCTGCACCCACATCATACCTGCAGGTCCTTCACGAGATGGGAAGTTTGAGATAGCTGCTTCCGGGAGCACAGACCTTCATTCCCTCCCATTCCCCAGGGCCCAGGGCACAGCGCTTTGTCTTCTTCCCCTTCCCTCACCACCCTCAGCCATGCCCTCTCCACAGCCCTGACCCACCCCCCAAGTTCTTTTCAGCCCAGCAGCAGCTCATCCTCGGGGAGAAGGAGCAGGGGGGCTGTGTGGGGAGCCCTCCTGCTACACAGCCTCCAGGGCTCAGAGCTCTTCCTCTCCGAGGCAGCATGCGGGTGATTTACTGCTGTGGACACCGGGTGCAGAGGCGTCAGGGGACAGGCTCGGGCTGGCAGGCAGCCTGACCAAACACACCAATGTCAGGGAGTGTCGCCTGGGCCCTCACAGACACACAGCTTCAAAGATGCGATCACTCTGCGCAGAGAAAGATGGGTTGTTTTGTTTCTCTCAACAAGCAAGGCTTGTTCTGGGGACCGGGAGCATATGTCACCGGTGCTGTTCTGGCTCGATCTGCACCTGCTGATTCTGTCTCCAGGCCCAAGCATCCTAGAGCCCCCACCTGGTGCTCCTCACCCCAATCCTGCGTCTGTCCTCCTTCCTATAATCAGCTTCAGATGACAAGGCCCTGGGCCTACGGAAGACTAGCATGGTGTGAAGCCAGTGGCTTCACCAAGGCTGCCCTGAGATTCTAGGATAAAGTGTGGCCAGGAAGGAAGGGAGGGTCGATGGATTAGAGTAGTCTTCCCAACTGCGTAAGCTGCAAAAGGCAAGGACTTTCTCTGTGTTCTCTAGAGCACCTCTCAGGGGGCTGGGAGCAGGACCAGTGGCCATAGGAGAGGAATATGGAATAAAGGAAAAAGGGATGGATGGCTGGATGGATGAGAGAAAGGATAGATGAGGAAATGACTAGGATGTCTAAGTCGAACAGTATCCACAAATTAGATATTTGCAAAGGCCTCTTCCTATAGCACTAGCGCCAGAGATGTTCTAACACACACTTTCAAACGTATTTCTGAGCTTTTGGAATATGAGGGAAATACTCAAAGGAGGAAAACCCTGGATCTGGAGCCCAAAGATGATCCTGAGTTGAGGGTAGGTAATTTATTGACAGCACCAAGGAAAGTCACTTGCACACTGGAGAAAGCAAAATTGCTGTCCCCTTATTAAATTGGGACAGAAGTGCTTCAGGTTGGGAAGTGCAGACAGACAGACCATCGCTGGAGGAAGACTTCCCCAGCTGAGGCTCTGGGAGCACCCAAGATGGTGTCTAGTGAAGTGTGAGCTCACTACTGAAAAATTACCGAATACATCAAGGCACAAGTCACCACAATGGACTCTTAAAGACTTCTTATGATGGAATCGTCAAGTACTGGTCAGACGAGTAAATCACTATGTTTGACATATTTATTGAAATACAAAGTATAACCCACCCAAAAGAGCAAGGAGTAGGAGACTATCAAAAATGACTAAGACTCCAGCTTTCCTCCTTGAGGAATTACAAAATCTGGACTTTCCCCTTTCTCAGTGAACAACCAGAAAATTAGGAGCTGGGACCAGGGAACAACTGTTTTTGGACAATAGACAACTCAGGACAGAAAGAAGAGAAACAAATGAGATCAGTCTCACCTAGATTTTCTGCATGGAAGCAATTTTTGGAATATAGACTAGTGAAGGGCCCAAAGGGAGTTGAAAAGATAGAGGCTGGAATCCAGGGAGGCCAACTTGCCTACAATTTGCAGGCCAAAAAATAAAGTTACACAGAGAAAAGCCTGCAAAAATCTGCACGGCGATCCCCTGAATCTCTAGCTAAGTGTGTCTGTGCAGATGAAAACCCAGGGGAAAATTACCAGGGAGCCATAAACCGAGAAATTCCCCCAGCTCACACAACGCTCAGTAAGGCTCACTGAACTGGCTTTTTTGCTTGTTTGTTTGTATATAGGTACAAAATTATTTTAGGATATTTTATTGAAAAAGAGGTCTGTTATCATTTTTTCTGTTTAGAATTTTACTGGTGTCCTAGGCACTGAGATATGTAAAGAATAGAAGCACCAGATTGGAAAAGAAATACATCTGCTTTTTATTTTTAGGCAGTGTGATTGTGTGCATTGAAACTCTCGAGAAAGCTCTACAGCAGTGTCTGGACTTGTATCTAGATGTCCCCACAAAGCTTTGTGTGGTCAGAGGTGGTACTTTTCAGCATGGCTGGATTAGAGTATGTGATGCTGGGCTGAAGGACGTGAGGCTGAGATTGATTCATGGATTAAGTCCTTGGATTTAGGTGCTACCCTTTGAAGAACAGGTAGTCTAGACAGAATATAAGGGACCGCTACTCTGCTGCTTTCTGCCCACCATGAGCTATTTCTCCTCAGTTGTCCCTCTGCCATGCCACCTTGCTTCAGGCCAACTATTGACTGAAACCTCTACAAAGTGTAAGCCAAATAAACATGTCTTCCTTTAACTTTGAATGTCGGGTAATTTGTCAGCTATGTGCTACATGGGGTGCAACTGCTAGAAGGGGCTCCCTGCTACAAAGTCACTGAAAATACTGACTTCATTTTTCTGCCTAGGCCTGGAACCTCTTTCTCTCAACTCCCTGTGGGTGGTTTCCCACCCCTGGCTCTTGCTTCCCACAGGTGGGAATGCAATGCCTTTCTAGTGAACCACTTGTTCCAGGCAAAGAGCACTTGCTGTTCCTCATCCCAGGGATGGCAGAACAGAGGAGCCACCCCAGACTGTAGAGGAAGCAGGTCCAAGCAGCAGGTGGCCCACTTCTTTTTCTCATCTCCTTCACCATGCCTCTCCCTGGACTTGAGGCAGTGGCTGCTCAGTGCAACAGGAAGACACCCATCAGCCACCCCAGAGACCCTGGAGCTGCCATCTGCCAAGCAGTAAAATGGGAACAGACCAAGATGAAAATCCTGGGTGTCCCAAAAAGGTAGGCAGGATTCAGGCCTCTGGTGTTCTCCAAAGGGTAGATATGTGTGCATGGAATCCCAGCGCCATCTTTCTTTCCCTGTACACCCTTGGGCAGTAGGCCTGATCCAACTAGCTGGAGGGACAGGCTGAGCATCAACGGGAGCAACATGACCTTCGAGAGGCCCTGCCATCACTGTCCAGTGAAGATTCTGGGAACAACCACAGGTCCTTTGTTGCCTTCTCTCTCCCCACCTCAGGAAGGTCTCCTATAACACTGTCAGCTGGATTCCTAGGGCCTGGGTTTCCCGTGGCACCAATGAGGAAGCCAGCCTGCAGGTGGTCAGTGCACTTTCCCCCAGGAAAGGTGGAGTGTAGAGCAGCAGGAAGTCTCAGGAGCAGAGCATTTGCCCAGGAAGCAGGCGGCAGGAGGAGGGCAGGCTGCAGGCTTCAGGAGTGCTATTGGCCTTGGTGCTGGGGTGCCCTGCTGAATCCTAGCTATAGATCCTTCCCTTATGTTATCTCTTCCAACTCTCCTAAAGCTTTTGGGGTTTTAAGAAATATAAATCTTATCTTTCCTCTAGCTCTCCTTTTTAAGGTTTCTCTTGTGATAAAATACTCATAAATTTTATCATTATTGACATTTGGTATATTCACCATATTGCATGACCCTCGCCTCTCTGGTTTCAATTTCATGTGCTAATTACTTGTTATATAAGAGATGTGGAAAAAGTGAAAAAGAGTAGATTATCAAAAACTCTGTTCCCCAAGACAGCCAGTATCAAAAGCCTAAGGCTGTATAGGTCATAAGCCAGGCCTAGAGGTACTGTGGCCATTCCTGTAGTTGTACCAGAATATTTAGTTTTGTGGAAGAGACAGCGACACCTATCGGATTCATGGTAAACTGCAAGCCCCAAGCAGTTCACTTTTGAATAGAGCCTGCTCCTTTCCTTTCAAAAAATTCATAGCTAGTGAACACCACATGTAAACCATTGCAACGCAGGCAATGAGGTGATGGTGTTCCATGCAATGCCAAGGTCTGAGAAGCTATGCAGTGCCCAACACACATCCCACTAGCAAATAATTGTGGTTACTTAAGACGAAATAAAAATATTTTTCCTTCAATTTACGTGCCTTAACTTTTTTAGATGGCTACAAGGTTGTTAGAATGGAAATACATATTGAATCATTTGCCCTAACTTCTTTTTTTTTTTTTGTGGTTTTTTGAGACAGGATCTCGCCTTGTGGTTCAGGATGGCCCTAAGCTCAGCCTCAAACTCACATCACAGCAATCCTCCTGCCTCTGCCTCCCGAGCGCTGGGATTACAGGCGTGAGCCACCACACCTGGCACTGTGGTATGTGGTACTGGTTGCTGCTGGGGTGAGTCTCCACTCCCAGTATGGTATGTGGTTACCGGGGATCAAACCCGGGTCCGTGCGCTTGCAAAACAGGCACCGGAACCACTGAGCTATATCCCCGGCCCTTGCCTTAACTTCTTAATCAATAGATCTTTTGGGGATGTTGGTTGAACCTAGGGCTGCATTAGTAGTAAACACTTACTGTGACACTGAAGATGTCACAACATAGAGACGGTTTGGGATTTTCCAATTTAGGGCATCTATGTCTAGCTTTTAGGTGTGTTCAAACAAATGTGCATATCTTCATTGTTGAGAGCATGAGCAGTTTTCCAAATGACACAACACTGATTCTGTTGAAGACAGTGAGCTCCAAAAGGCAGGGGTCACATAGATAATCAGCTCTGTACTGCCAGCTCTGCTACTTCTCTGTAAAATCCATGGCATGGTGCTTCTCCACGGCTCTATCGGATGCCAGCTTCACCAAGCAATCATCTCAGGGCTTGGGATTTCTCTCCCTTTCTCTAGGGTATTGGCACGATGTGCTCTCCAATTCACTGATGAATCAGAAATGCCTCGATCTTAGTTATCCCCCTTTGCCCAAACTTTATCTACTCTTGGACAAATGATTCTTATAAATAGCAGATAAGTCTGAGAAACAGAACCCCCTGAGCTATTATTAACTCTGGAGACCTCCGTGAAAATGAGCTTGTCAGACCCTTTCCTGAGACAGATTTAGAGAGGCAAGACAATGAGGTTTCTGAGAGGCATGGGTAGGGTGAGTGTCTCCGTCGGGAGCCCCTGGCAGTGGACTCACTCTGAAAGCTGCTTCACAGTGTGTGTCACAATGCATGTGGGGGAAGACACATCTATAAGGGCCTGAGGGAGGCAGAGGTGGGAGAGGAGGAGCTGAGACAGACATGTCTGCAACCTGGGTGAGGCTCTTAAGACCCCTAGGTTGTCCCAGATGGAGCAAGGACAGGACAGGACTTTGTATCCTCACGTGTGATAGTCTTTTGGCACAAGCCAGTCCTGGGAGCAGGTGTGACCCAAGGGGAGACTGCTCCCGGTGCCACTGTGTGCAGCTACAAGCCATCCCAGCAGCCCAAGGATGGGTACCTTGGCCTGGACTAGAGGACACGACTGGTGCACCCTTGCACACAGCTCAGGGCCCTGTGCAGAAAGGAGAGGAGCCTGAGCCATGATGGCAGGGCGCAAGAGGAACGTTGGGGGAAAGCTGAGTAGTTGAGCCGTCCTTGGGGCAATAAGACTCCAGTCCCCAGAATTTAGAACCGGGCCAACAGGTCAAGTACGGTCTTCAGACTCATCTCTTCTCGCTCACCAGCTACCAACACTTGAAGATTAGGTTTTATAGAGAAATCTATATTTCAGCTTCTGCAGAAAACTCCAGATCTCGACACCATCAGGTTCATATTCCTCCGGGGCCTGAGGTGGGTGCTTCACACCAGCTGTGCTCTCCCGTCTCCCTCAGTCCACTCCCATCCCTGTGTCCTCTCTCACTGCCGCGTATCCATGCCACACTGTTCACCACTGGTTTCCCACACTGGCCCCCACATGTGCATCCTCCAAGCCTGGCCCTGCTGGACACTCAGTCGATCGCCCTGGTTTAGCAGGTCCCATGTACTCACTGGGCAGAGACTGAGGACAAACCTGCCAAAGAACTCTAGAGGCTTTAATTCAGAAGACAGTCACAGCCATTGCACAGCCACCACTGTCTCAGAGCATTCAGGACAGCCAGAGTACCCTCTGCCAGACCACCCAAGGCTCCCAGTGTCTCCCAAGTGTAAAGTCTTCAGAGAAGAGACCAGAGCCTGATACCCGGGCCTCTCCCTCACCCCTTCCTGCCCAGACTGGACTGGGTAGCCATAGAACAGCCTTGCAGGAAAGAGGGAGGGAAGTGAACAATCCCTCTGCCAAGTTCCGCAGAGGAAACAGCTAGAACCAATCATTGAGCTCAAAGGTTCCATCTGGGAAACTGCTCAGGGTTTCCAGGATCTGACCCGACGCAGCTCAGAGAGCCCCCGCCATCACGGAAACACTGGCGGCAGGTCCTTGTCTGATGTCTGCCACCGCCGTGGGAGCCTCATGCAGAAGACCAGCCGGCCGGAGATTCTGATGTGACTCTGCCCATCCCCTTAGTGGCTACTTATCACCCCGCATGAAGCAACAGTACCTGTTTCCTGCAGACCAGTCTAGTTTTAAAACACCCTAAGCAATCCAATTACATCCAGCCACTGCTCAGACCACTTCTGTTTCTGGCCCCGTAGGATGATATTTAATCATTCCTTTAACTAAGGCAATAAGCCAATGCACTGACAAAGGCCTTAGAAGTAAATGAGCTGAGACAAGGTGTCCTAGAGACTGACATCTTTGGTGTGTCTTGCATGCCAGGGACTGTCCCCAGCACTTAGCAGACGTTTTCTCATTTAATACCCCCAGCAATTCCATGAGGCTGAAAACATTATTGTCATCATTGTACACAGGAGGAAATTGAGGCATGGGGAACTTCACGAACATTCTTAGTGTCCAGAAATCAGAACCTCAGAAACACACCAGATGATTTTTCTGTGTACAAATTTAGGATATCAAGAAGGACTCCTCTGTCATCAGTGGGGTCCAGGTCGAGCCTTGGGTCTTAGGGTCTTGCCTGTGAAGTGGGCACAAATTCTGCTCTGCCTTTCTCCAGAACTACGATGAGTGCCATAAAATCAGCATGAACTTAAGGCACTGTCCTGACATCTGCGATGGCTGCATTCCTTCCAGTCCCTGAGGCCAAATGGGCCTGCTCCCAAGTTTGAGGGGAGGGCAGAAAGAGGGATGGGGTGGGGGTACCTGGAGCTGGATTCCTGGAGAACCCGAACACTGATGGTATGGGCTGGAACGGAAGTTGTGGCTGAGCATCACCAGTGCGGCCAAGATGGAAAGAGAAAGGCAAACCTTCTCTGTACCCATGTCTCAAACTGTTTCCCAGACTGTGCTTCTTATCATCCTTGAAATTGCCCTATTTGGGCCGGGGAGTTAGCTCAGTGGTTCCGGCGCCTGTCTTGCAAGCGCAAGGACCTGGGTTCGATCCCCGGTAACCACATACCATACTGGGTGTGGAGACTCATGCCCAGCAGCAACCAGTATCATATACCACAATGCCGGGCATGGTGGCTCACACCTGTAATCCCAGCACTCGGGAGGCAGAGGCAGGAGGATTGCTGTGATGTGAGTTTGAGGCTGAGCTCAGGGCCATCCTGAACCACAAAGCGAGACCCTATCTCAAAAAAAAAAAAAAAAACCTAAAAAAAAAAAAAAAAGAAATTGCCCTACACCCTCTTGGTAGCCTTTGTGGGCATCATGACATCCTGGCACCCCAGAGGAGTCCTTGACAGGCAAAGAACCTGGGGCAAAGGAATCCCTGACAGGCAACTAGACATCAGTCTCTGAGACTCCCCTTCCTCTGCCTATGGCCACAGCTGGGTCTCCTTGTCCATTTTCTTCCTTTGCTCACAGGATGCTACCAATAAAAACCCAGTGGCCCTGGGTCCCGTCCCTTCTTGGCAGCCCTGCACCTCTCTGAGTCCTCACGAGGAAACCGAGATGACTGGAATGGAGAGCCTGCGGCCCGTCCAGTGCTGAGATTCTAAACTGCCACCTGCTGCAGCTAGATGTCATCACTGAAAACAGAGCCAGATCCGGCTTTCATCTTCCCGGCATTGGGGAGCGGGGACAGGCTCCCGGAGAGAGGCCAGCAGTGTGGCCGGCTGGCGGGAGGACAGGTGGGTGGGAGATGGTGCAGACAGGAGCCTTCCAATGCCGGCGCCCCCGACACAGGGCCAGCGTGCGGGCATGGAAGGGTGACAGGATGGAGGACAGATCAGAGTTAAGAATCCCAGGACAGGGCCGGGGAGTTAGCTCAATGGTTCCGGCGCCTGTCTTGCAAGCGCAAGGGCCCGGGTTGGATTCCCCGGTAACCACATAACAATACTGGGTGTGGAGACCCACACCCAGCAGCAACCAGTACCACATACCACAGTGCCGGGCGTGGTGGCTCACGCCTGTAATCCCAGCACTCGGGAGGCAGAGGCAGGAGGATTGTGATGTGAGTTTGAGGCTGAGCTCAGGGCCA
>PVIR01000117.1:0-41224 GCA_004026965.1 Petromus typicus | reverse complement strand
CCCAGGACATGGCTCGGCCAGAGACTCAGAAGTGGATCAACTCTGGCTCTGTATCTGGACCTATCTCTGGGCTGGGTGTGGAGGAAATAGGGCAAAATACAAGGTTGGGACATGCTTGAAAGGTTCTTGGGCACACAGACACACACGTGTACGCACACAACACATACATGCACCCACACATGCATATGACAGAAGCTTTTCCAGGGAAAAAAGCAGAGCCAACAGTCATGGCTCTCAACCATGGCTCAGATCCAGCCGGTTGACTACTGGGCCAGTGTTAGATGATTAAAATACTTCCCAGTGTAAAGAGGCTTTCCAGACCCACCCCACCCCCCACACTCAGTCACAGAGTATTAAGACTTCTCTACAACCCTGCAACCAAAGCACTGGGCCAGGCAGAGGCAGCCACCCCAGAGCCCACCCAGGCCATGTCTGCTGTCCCTGCTGACAGACCAGGGCCCATGTGTCACAGGTGGCGCTTATATGTGTTGGCTTCCTTGCTCCCCTGAAGGTCCCCTCCCCCCTCACCTGTCCCTTTCATGCTTCCATTGGACCCCATTTAGCTTTAGAAGGAATTCTGGGTTCCCGGAGAGAATGAGAGAGACCCAGATGGTCGCCGGTTCCGACCTGGAGCCTATAGTCCTGACACCAACGCTAGAGAGTCAGGACTTCTCCAGGAGCTGCAGCTTGGCTAAAGACTCAGAAGGGGTCCCCTCACCAAACAGCCGGGTATGTCAGTCCCCCAACGCTAATCCGATCCAGCTTGGTTCTAGATGTGGGGCAGCAGCCCCTTCCTGAGACTGTTTATTAACAACCACGAAAACATTTAAATCTCAGATACAGTTAAGGTGGGAACAGGGAGTAGGAGCTGGGAGGGCCATATGGAACCTGTTTGAGGCACTGGGTCAGGGCCCAGCTACACCTCCTTGCACTGGGGCACCAGCCAGCTCTTGGCTTTGCCTGCTCAGCAGTGCCAGAGAGGGGCAGGAACGTGGGAGAGCAGACAGGCAGGCGCGTGGGGACAAGCATGTGCTACGTGTGCACACGGTCACTGTCTTTATGTGAGGACAGGTTGGCAAGCTGCCCAGGGGCTAGACAGGGGCTGGCTTTAGAAGGCCCGGAAACTCAGCAATGTGTGGGGGCCACAGGGGTCAACAGAGTAGCATTCAGTTCTCCTGAAGGCTGCTACAAGGGCTTGTCTAGGAATGCCTCCTCGAGTTTGCCTCACGATTTCCTCTGCAGGATTGCTGGTGCAGATAGTTCTGGAAACTCCCAGAAGGTATCATTTAGACTCACTTTGGCTTTGAGGCCTATATACACAGCCAACTGTCTGTTTCTCTGTCGGCTGGTCACAAACCCAGTCCCACTCCCAGATGTCAGGCCTACACAATGCCAGTTACAAAGGATCTAAACAATACTTGACTAGGCTGCTTGGATTTTTGCCTCACTGGTCTGAACTTTGGGCTGGTCCAGGTTTTGGACTGACCTTGCTGGATTTTGGACCAACTTCACCAAATTGCCAACCAACCACATCGGTCCATGGAAAGCCTCAATTTCTGTCTAGACTCCCAGGACTTTGAGATGAGCTGACGGAGTTCTGATTGATTTTGCAGAAGTTTTCATGAAATTTGACTGAAAGTAACGTGGCCTGACTTTCCTGACTTTTTAACTCACCTGACTGGATTTCTGACTGGTTAGACAGAAAAGTTCTAACCCATGTCACTGGATATATTTTAAAAGTTAAACTTTGTGAGTGTTTGACTAAGTTCTCTGGATTCTTTTACTCTAAATTGGCCAGATGAGGGGCTACAAAATCCAGACTAAATAACAGGAAACTGTGTGAGGAGGCCTGACAGGCAGGTCCAGGCACAGCCCTGAGCTCTGCCTACCCCTCAAGTCTAACCCAGAGCCACCTCCAAGTACAGAGGGACGGGGCCAGAGGCACTATGGGTTTCTTACCGGCTTCTGGAACCTCCCCGTGTTCTCATACCTACCTCTTCATTGCCTCCTCCCTGCCCACTTACTGCCTTCCTTCTCCTTGTAACCAGAATGACCTTGGCCTTTGATCTGGGCATTAGGAACTTTAGGAAATCACGCTTTCAAGTCAGGAATTCATTTTCGGCCGAAGAACCACAGAAACCAGAACTCCATGGCATGTTCTATTCTCTGTCCACAGGTCTTCTTCCTCCTGTACATACTTACTGGGCCTTCATTGAAAATCCTTTGGGGCCGGGGAGTTAGCTCAGTGGTTCCGGCGCCCGTCTTGCAAGCGCAAGGGCCCAAGTTCAATCCTCCGGTTAACCACATACAATACTGGGCGTGGAGACTCACACCCAGCAGCAACCAGTACCACATACCACAGTGCTGGGCATGGTGGCTCACGCCTGTAATCCCAACACTCGGGAGGCAGAGACAGGAGGATTGCTGTGGAGTGAGTTTGAGGGTGATCTAAGGGTCAGCCTGAACTACAAAACGAGACCCTGTCTCAAAACACCTAAGGAAAAAAAAATAAAGAAAATCCTTTGTACGCTAGACATTACTTAGGAACTAGAGGCACAGAAACACAAACTCTGCCCTCAGTGCCACACGGAGGCAGAGAAATGCAAACTATTAAGAAGTTACAGGGCCGGGGAGTTAGCTCAGTGGTTCCGGCGCCTGTCTTGCAAGCTCAAGGACCCCGGTTCGATCCCCGGTAACCACATACAATACTGAACGTGGAGACTCATGCCCAGCAGCAACCAGTACCACATACCACAGTGCCGGGCGTGGTGGCTCACGCCTGTAATCCCAGCGCTCGGGAAGCAGAGGCAGGAGGATTGCTGTGATGTGAGTTTGAGGCTGAGCTCAGGGCCAGCCTGAACCATGAAGCGAGACCCTGTCTCAAAAAAAAAAAAAGAAGGCTGAGAGGTCCCTTAGGTGTAGACAGCCCACATGCTAAATTACCCCACTGTCTAGGAATCACGATGATGGTCTTTGCTTCTCTATAGGCCTTTGTAATCTCCCAGGTACTCTCTACACATTGTCCATTTATAGATGTTTATTGAATGTTTGTTTTGTACATGGAGGCAATGATATGAGCAGGCTCAGAGCTAGCTCTTCACATAACCACTGTTCGGCCTTCACAATGACCCCTCGGTAAAGATGAACACAATGAGCCCCGTAATGTATCTGTTTTCGCAGCCTACACTGCAGTAAGTAGTAGAACCAGGATTTGAACTCACCTCTTGAAAGGGAGTCGATCCTGACAATTCACTCCCCATCTCCAGTCTTCTTGATGTCTTTCCCCAGTGATGATGAATTTGGAGCAGGTGTTAATGCTCTGTCAGAAGGAGGAGGAAAACTTGGTGGGCCAGGGAGACTTTCTGGAGTTTCAGAGAAGCCAGCAGGGGTGTCAAGCCAGGTCCTGAATCCTACACTTCCCCCAAGAGAATGTTGCCCTAATGCAGCACACAGACAGCCATCTGCCCCCCAGGCACTTGTCCCCAGAGCTCCCTCAGCTGTGTGGCACCCAAGCTCTTTTCCAAAATGCTCTTGCTTCATCCCAGCCCACCTGGCCTAGGCCTGTGGGCTCCAGGACAAGGTCAACCTCTGCCCAAGTGTCAACAGATGAAAACCATCTCCTTTTTGTAGACTGGGCAGTTTTAACCAGGCCTGTTTCTCTTCCATCTCTTCCCACTAATTGTAGCCTCTTCCCTGTCAAAGCCAACGTCCCACCTGCTGTTTCAGTGTAAACTGCTACTCGGGGCAAGATGCAAAGTTTCAGGGTGCAAACTAAGTTTCCAAACTCTAGAATTTCACCCTCACGGTGTAAGAAGGTCAGGTAAGTCCTGAGGAACCTGCGGGGTTGTGAGGGTCCTTGCCCCTGGGGTCCCATCGCCCAGGCTGATCTCAGGAGGATTACCTTCTTTTGGGGCCTTAAAGTTTGAAAACTTTAATTACTTAGAAACAAGACAGGCCATTGGAGCAAGACTCTTTGCAATAAGAAGACTGTTGTTCAAGCTTTTCTCTGGCCGCTCATTTGTGTAGCTCTAGTCCTCAGTTTACCCATCAGTTAGATGAGAGGCCGAGGCTTTGTCTCTAAATATGATTTCAACTTTGGAAACTGTCACATTCCTTGACAAGACCAATCTGGGAAAATCTTCCTGATGAGGAAGTTTTGTCTTCAAGACACAGTTTTATCATTCCATCTCCAGTGCACATGGACTCAATTATCTGTGCACTACTTAGCATACTAATAAGATGAAGAAGGGAAGCAGTGTGACATTTATGGAGCACTGGTTCCCCTTGTAAGTGTCCTGAACGTGGTAAACCAACAATCCTACAACAATCCTGTGGGGAGATGTTGATGTTACCACTCTCCCCCATTTTACAGATGAATAGCCCAAGGTTCAGAAAGGCAACATAGCCATGTAATAGGTCAAGTTTTTGTGGCTGGAAAGCAGCTAGGCCAGGCTTTGGAATGAGACCCTTCCAGGGCACACATGTTTAATGACCTTCCACATGGTCCACTGCAAGACCAAAGAGACACTTTGGGAATTCCAGCCCAGAAGGGAGATCCAGCTGGTGTACCTGCTGTTCTAATGCAAGGTGGGGAAGTGAACGCAGATAAGAAAAAATACAACATCCCCTGAGAGCTCAGAGGAGGGGAAAGAGACTCCAGCTGGAAGGAGAAGAGAGGCTTTCTGGGAAGGTGATGTTTCCTCTGGGCCTTGAAGGACAGATAGGATCTGGAGCCATGGAGACGGGGGAGAGGCAGCCGTGGGGGTTGTGTTCGGGGAGAACTGCTTGTCCAGCTACAGAAGGACAGCCCTGCAGAAGGGGACTGGAGAGAAGAAAATTTGAGGGTAGCCATAGGGGCTGTGAATGCCTCCTTTGTACTTCCTGAAGATGACACAGCAAAGGAACCTGGGCATGGATGGGACACGGAGCCAGCAAAAGCACAGCATACATTCACGGTTCTGGCAGGAGACAGTTTGACCTGGGCTCACTAGATGGACAAATAACCCAGTACCCATGCAAGGTAGGAGGGACACATGAGGGATGAAAAGGCCTCAAATGGACAAAGGCAGGAAACCCCATCACTGGACCTATGAAAGCAGGAAACAGCAAGAGCTACAGAGCTTTGAGGATGCTATCACTTCCGGGTCATGACCTGGAGCAGGAATGGAATGAGAACCAGCCCTCAGATCTCCTTAGTGGGCCTCCCCCTGGCAGGTGTCAGAACTGGCTGCTGACTGTAGGAGTCCACAGGGCCAGGATCTGGGAACACAAAACATGGAGAGAGGAGGGAGGGAGGGTGGAAAAGGTGGAGGCCAACAGAAGATTCACTATCCAGCCCAGTATAGAGTGGCCATAATGATTTGGGCGGAGACTGAGAGACTGAATAGGGCAGTTGGAAAAGACAAATGTGGGGAGCAAAAGAAAATGAGTTGCACAGAATTTGTCAAGCAGTGATGTGAAAGGGCAAAGTGCTTGGGAGCCTGCTAAGTGCCAGGGGTACATGTAGCGGACCTTCAAAGTTAATTTAAAAATAAACTACCACAAGGATCTGGTCGGGCGTGTTTTTAATCTGAAAGGCTTGAAATGCACCCGAGGTAATGAGTGACAAGCTGGACAGGTGGGCAAGTGATCAGCATCAGAATGGAGCTGCGGCGTCAGCCCCTGACAACAATAACAAAAAATAAAGCCTGGAAGCTCTGACAAAGGACAGCTTGCACGTGTATGACTGGTAACAAGAATGATCACCGAAGTTGTTACCAGAATCTTGTGCGGAAACCACCATACCCTGACACAGAATAAGGTCTGCAGAGGTGTCTGCTCACTACTCGTGTGTCCAACCCTGGCCTCACGCCATCCTCGACACTCCACTTATTGATCCTTGTAACTGAGGATAGTTCGTCCAAATAATTTACATAATACTCCTCATCTTGCCTTTCAAATCTCTCCTTTGCCTCAACCTCTTTGAATATGTACATAATTCGCTCTGCATGTGCATTCCCATGCCATCTCTGCGATTCCCAGATAAATTTATTAATCTTTGAGAAATCTCTCAATTTGTCACTTGATTTGTCTTGGGGTTACTATGGAAGGGCCAAGGCAACAGGATCATCTCTTCTTTGTAGACTCATTTGATGGATCTTCCTCAGCCTGCATAAGACAGAACTGAGGCACCAGGGACACCAGTGATCTAAGGACGGTCACAGAGCAAGACTGTCGTACAGCTGAAACTAGACACTGCCACAGTCCCACTACTATCACCTTCCACAGCTGTGGTGATCTGAGAGGCAACAGTCTTGCTCAGTCCAGCCAGAAGGACCAGGGCTCATGCTGCCACCTTCCCTGTGCTTGGGCTGGGCCTGGGTCCTCCCACACCCACACTCTCTGCTCAACCCCTTCGCAGCCAAAGCCCTGAGATGAAAACATCCCGCCGGAGAAAAGCCATAGGAGCCAATCAAACATGGCACGTAGCCAGGCACTCTCCAAATGAACTTCCAGTTCTGTTTCCACAGCCTGGTCTCCATTCAACAGGTTTCTGGGGAAGTCAGTTGTAATGACGGATTGTGAAATAAATGATACAACTCAAAGCAGTTTCATTATCCTGTCACAGATTGTTGGCAATTCCTCAAGTCTGGCTTGTTTTATGTCTAATTACATATCGTTGTGCATATCCTCCATATGTTATGTTTCACATAATAAATACATGGAAAATCTCTTTTTCCATCAGATGCTGCCCAGAAATGAACAGATTTCTCGTGTGTGCTTATGCAATAAAGAAACATTTGTTTCAGACATGGTGACACTTCATAACCTGGGCTTTATAGGGCCTGTCACTCTGACTCAGAGGGCTTGATGAGGGCTTTCTGTATTTTGTGTTCTCCTGGAAGCAAAGGAGCAATGTCCTGTGGTGCCCAGGCTGGGCCTCCACTGTAAGCTCATCCAAGACAGCCCATCATTACTATCACCACCACTGTTATCATTAATCTCACACCACTGGCTGAAGGGAGGGCTGTGGTGGGTTCCAAGTAGAGAAATAGAAGATGAGGTCCTCGAACTCACAGTCCTGGATTCTAAGTCCAGCTCCTGACCAGGTGAGGAGTCAAGAGGTGCACATGGTGGGCAATTAAGAAGCAACTGGATCTGGCCTAGAGCCCAGATCATCAAGGCAGAAGGGCTGGGTTCTGAGGGCTTCCTTGGGGACATGAGACTTAGGCCAAAGACACAGCAAGATACAGGAAATGGAGAAAGGGGACCACAACTAAAAGAAGAATGACGTGAAAAGAGCACAATGTTTTTGCAAGAGCATAGGATCATTTATACCATTCCTCAAATACACATGGTGCATCCACTATCACAAGTCCTGCTGGCCAAGTGCTAGGTAGCCAGTCTGAAAGATTTGGGCGCCCTGAGCTCCAACATGGTCCGTGCTCCCAATCTAGGGGTCACCTCCATACATAGAAGCCATACTCAGAGGGCTTGATGAGGGCTTTCTGTATTTTCTCCATACATAGAAACCCAGAGTGGAAATAAGTCTTTATAAGATAGAAGAGCAAGGTACAACATAGTCAGATCAGGGTAGGGGACCCAGGTAGGGTAACCTTTCAACCTGGCCCAGTTGATAACAAGAATGTGCACTGGGAACAGTGGGAGTTTAGCCTGGGTCCATGTTCCAAACCAAACCCCATTGCAACCCATTAACTGTAAATTCCATGAGGGCCAGGACCTTGTCTGCTACATTATGAGTTGGCATGAGATAGATGCTCAAAAAGTTGTGTGGATGGGATAATAAGAACAGCTACATGTTGGTGGTAGTTGAATTGTGTCCTAGCTATTATCTTTTGCTTGGACCCCAGTTCCATTCTTCCTCCTGCTCTGCCTTGCTTTCTGCCCAGGAGACCATGACTCCCTGCCTTTGTCTCTGCTTGGGTTTGGCCAATCACGAGCCAGGTAAGAAGCCAGGAAGAAAGTGAGATAGAAGCACCTGGATTCTGTTTTATAAAATCTTTTCTCCTACTCTCAACTTCTCCTGAAGTTTCTCTTAAGGCAGTCTCCACAACACATTCATGATCTCCCCTGGGTACTGGTAACCTGTCCGTGATGGTGAATTGTATGCACCAACATGAATGGTCCAAGAGTTGCCCAGATGTTTCCAGATGAGACCAGCACTGAAATTAGTGGTCTCGATAAAGTAGATCATCCTCCCCTGGTGTGGGGGCACCACGCCATCTGTTGAAGGCAAATGGAGAAAAAGGTGATAGAAGGGGGAATATCACCCTTGTTTCTCCCTTCCTGCTGTCCCAGCTGGGACCCTGGCCTCCTATACTTCAAATGGAACCTACGTCATCTCACTGAGTTCTTAGTCTTTGTACTCAAGCCCGAATACATAACCAGTTCACGGAATGCAGATGGTAGGATTTCCCAACTCCAAGTGAGCAAATTGCTCATACAAATTGATTCTTAAATATAGGTCCTATTGGTTTTATTTCTCTGGAGAATCCCAAAACACTCTGCCTCCCCTGAGCCAGGCTAGTGGTGGTAACTTTGCTCCATAGGATCCAGGGTTCTGAACCTCTTCTCTAGTTCACTCCACTCTGACCATACCCATAAATATCCCCTTGAATTACCCTAAGTGTGACATTTGCTTCTTTTTGGAGATTCTCATATCCTCCAATTTCAAACTTCCCTATAGGAAAGGATCCTACTTCTTCTCAATCCAGGGAGTGCCACGGAAGCTGCAGAGTCTGATGGATGCCTGACTGAGCATAACCTCCCTGACGCTGTTTCTGCTTCCTGCTCCACCAAAGTAGGCTGTCTGTGCATAGGGTAATCAATCCTGGAGTTCCATTTAAGATGGTTACCCCATAAGATTATAATAAAGTCCATCTGAGGACTTAATGTGATATCAGAAGACAGTATCTATCTCACACTGATTTTTTTTCAATAACATGCCATCAATCTGTCTTTAACAAAGAGAAGACAAAATTAGAACAGGGTCTTGTGTTTGGGTTTTGAGTTACCTAGCCCTAGTGAGCTTTTGAAGAATAATCTCGAGTTCGGGACTTCCTCCTATTTATGCTCCACCTTCCAAACTTTTAAGATATACAGTTTTTGATCATGAGTATTAGCTTGTGAAAGGTAATAAAATTTTCTCCTGAGGTTAAAGTGTAAGCTATAAAATTCACATACAAACCCCCATCAAGGATGATCACTGTTGTGTCCTGGCGAGGGAACTGCATTTGTCATGATGTGCTGTGGAAGATAATCAACTCTTGGGTGAACACCAACAATGCTGCGTACTTGTGTTTTTGAAGGGGGGTTTATTTGGTTCTTAAAATAAGCTCCGAACAGTGGCACCACTGTCATTTTACAGGCAAAGCTGCTGAGAAGGGATGTGGAGTGTCTACGGGGTTAAATGACTAAGACAAACAGTAACACTGATGATGACGGTGTCGGGATGCACCAAGCACATGCAGTGTGCTAACTTCTGGACGTGCTTCCTCACATATAACAAGGACCAGGAGTCTCTCGGTGCCCTGACCACATAACGATCTGTTATGTTTGCCATACACTCTGCTAACGCATGCTCAATATGACACCCCTGGGTCCTGTGAGAAGAAGCCATAAAGAGTTTGCATGGGGCAAGCAGAGAAGTAGCAGGTGTAGGGCTGATGAATGCCAACAGCCTGGGAGGTAGAAGTGGGGAGGGGACAGCGTCACAGTAGATCTCAGGAACACTGGGGAGTGCCAGGGGCTGAGTGGAACTTCTCAGGGTTCAGCCACTCCTGAGTGACCTTACCAGAAAAGGTGACTAGAAACCCAGGCTACCACAGCAACCCCATCTACAACAGCCTCAGCAGCCCCAGGCCACTGTGACCCAGGCAGCAGGCCGATCCCCTCACCTGGACTCCTAGCCAGCAGATCTCATTCCACAAATTCAAGTGCATAAGAAATGGGACTTTGTCCACTTTCTGTGACTCAGCTTTGTCTGCACTTTGGAGGCCCCTAGACAGGAGGTACATCTTACTCTCAGACACCTCCAGCTTCATGTCCTCCCCTGAGGATATCTGAGTATCCCCAGGCATCAAGTGAGACATCCACATCACAAGCCCACCTGGTCACCAGTGAGGTGTCTTGGAACCCTGTCTAGGAGGGGCGAGAACGTCTCTCCGTCTTCTTTGGGCCACAGTCGTATCAACCCTTCCACTGCTTACATGGGCTGAGGGGGCAGAGAGGCCACACTGAGGATGTCCAAGACTTGTGACGCTGTCACAGCTCACAGCCCTTCCCCTTCTCTGTTTCTTGCTGCCTCCTCTTCTGAGTCCCCCCCCCCCAATCCAGCCCTGTGAGGAGCCATGGCCCTGATACAGCCCTGCTTCCTTCCCCACTAGAAAGACCTTTTCTAGCTGGTGGGGGTGGGGCTGACTTACTCTCCCAGGGTATTTCTATATCTGCTGCCTTTCTAGTTTCCCCTAAGGCCGAAGCTCTTTCCCATAAAAGTCCAGCAGGGGCTCCTTCCGCTTCCAGCTACTCACACTGTCACATCCTCTCCTGGCCAGGGAGCACCAAGGAGCCCACAGAGGGTGGGGAGGAAGGAAGCACACAGGGGAAACAATGCCAGTTGATTCTTTAACATGTAGAAGCAGATGGTATCTCTTTGACCTGCACCACAATGGTGTAACACAGATTCTGCTCTTGTGCCCATTTCATAGATGAGGAAACAAAGGCTGAGAGAGGTCTGAGGGGGCGCTGCTGGCCTTTAGGTCCTGGTGACTTGACCAGTGGAGCCCTGTCTCTTGCCTCTATTCTCTCTTGCCTCATTCAGGCTTTAACGAGCAGCGTGTGAGTACTGCTTGGGCAGGGAGCCCCGATGGCCTCCAGTCTCCCCAACTCTAACCCCATCAGCCCCAGCTGCTCCCTGACACAGGACTTCTGATTCCCAGGTCACACCCAGTTCAATGTCTGGCCCAGAGGCACTAAATGCCATTTTTCTTGAGGAGCAGATGTTGGTGCTGACAGGGACTTCCTACCTGTTCATGGCCAGTAATCAATAAAGCAAATATTGGCTGTCATTATTTTTCATGTCCTCTGAGCCTCACGGGAGCCTAGTGAGAAAGCTATGCTCCTGCTTTGGCAGAGGTTAAATTATTTTCTTGAGTTCGCAGGCCAGAGGGCAGTGTTAACCTCCTCCATCCAGTAATGCCCACCACAGCAGGGACAGTAGTCCCTGTCCTTTGTCTGATCAAGGGCACAGAGCTGCTCCAGACCCCTGGGTAATGCCCCCCACGTCTGCCCACCAGGGCCTTTCTTCTGCTCACTCTCCCTTCTGAGGCTGCCCAGCGAGGACAGGCTGTCTGAAACAGGCCAAAGAAGCAGCAGGTCCCATCAACCTCAGGGGACCCTCTCCCTCCCCAGCCAACCTGCAGAATACTTCATACACTGGCCTGAGGCCCAGCCCCACCCCTGCCAGCCACCTGTGCCTGCAGGAGACCCAGGTGGCTCAGGTCTGGCCAGGGTGACCGAGTTCACGACAGCAGGAAGGGAAGATGGAGAGTAGGGTCACTGCTGGACCCCTCTCATGTTTCACAGGGCTTCCTGGTAAGTTCCCCACATGCCCTTTGCCACTTTGGGGTTTGGTGCTCTGAGCCTGGTGTCTGAAGTTGCCTCTGTATGTGACTTCAGGTCCTGGCACTTGAGGAAGGTGCCCTTCTGCTCTTCCTCAGGCCAGAGGAAAGGAACTCAGCACTTTGGGGAAGCCATCTTTCCCACAGAAGACCCTGTCTCCCCCAACTCACACTACCCTGTACCACAACAGAAGGATCTCCTTCACATTTAAGTGCCAGATGCTAACCCAAATTTTTAAACACACATACCTGCGCCTGCACGCATGTAGCATGCACCTAAACCTGCATGGGTGGATTTAAAGTGTTTTATCTCACAGGCTACTGGTTGGGAACTTTCATCTTTAATGCCACTGAACCCCTAGCTTAGCCAAACATGGTGGTCCCCTCCCAGTGGCCTGGTCCAGAAACCCAGTGGACTCTGAGACATGACCCAGCTTCCCTCCATCCCTCTTCTGTGCACCTAACCCTGTGGAGCCCCCACCTACAGGGGAACCAGTTAAGGGGTCGCAGATCTCAGCACCATCCTTGTCCATCCATGAGTTGGGGTTGGATGAACATCTGCATCTGGGGTCTGAGAGCGCACCCCCACACACAGCGAGCACAGGGCCTGCAGGACAGTCATCCGGCCACGTACCTGGGAGGCCTTCTCTTCGGCAGGCCCTGCCGGCCAGTGCCCTTCAACACACACCCAGGACAGCTGGGAAGCCTTCCCCACCGGTGACCATCACCAGCCCCGGCCCACACCCTGACTGGACAGACAACGCAGCAGTCAGGAAGGTGAAGATCCATCCTCAGGGGCCGAGCTCACCTGAGGCCGCGTGTGAACATGGAGGGCACCTGAGGCCTGATCTGACTCCCCAGGCAGAGGAGGCCCCTCCCTTCCTCTGACAGTCCCTGAGGACAGGCCCAGGGCCGGGCTCCAGGGACACCAGACAGACAAAGAGATTCCAGTCACTCTGGCCACCTCAGAGGCTCACGTCCTCCCAGACACTGCAGAGCAGCCAAGACAGTGACTGCTCTGTTCCTGAGCAGGGCCGCAGCGCACGCAGGGTCTGGGCTGAGTGTGCTGAGTGGCAGTCATCCCCACTTATCAGGGCATTTTCTCGGGAGGAAGCTGCTCTCACGCGGACTGGCTTCCCTTCCGACCAGGCAGTGCGCACACACACCTCTGGAGCCCTCCACCTGGCCAACCAGACTTGGCAGTGGTTTGAGGATCCACCGACTGTCCAGCGTCCATTTCTCTGGAACTTCCTATGTCCCCCACTGAGAGAACACCTCTGGTCCCAGAGCTTGTGGCCTCCACCTTCCACAGGTCCCACTGAGCTCCACAGTCCCCATCTGCACCCAGGAGCAGCAGCTGGGAGCCCTGGCTGGATAGCTCCAGAAACCTGACAGCCCTGTGCAGGTGACATCCCAGGGGCCCTCCCGGGCATGACACACCCCCGTTGGTCCCTGATGAGTCCCAGGCTGCCATCTCCACCATTCCTTCTCCTTGACCAGCGGCTAGTGCCTGGCCAGGCGCCCAACTCCCACCTCAGTCCCTCCTGATGTCTCCTGGCCCAACGCTTTCACTCCACTGGGCCCAAAACCCTGTGAAGAGCCTTCATCCTGTGCAGGCAGAGAGCAGACGCCGCCCTGGCAGGCGAGCAGGGTCTGCAGTCTGAATCCTCGTATGTGTGATCAGACAGCTGCAGCCAAGGGACGCAGGGATTCAGGACCGGCAGGGTGGGCTGGGCACCCCACTTTGGTGATGGGGCCATGCAGAATGAAGGTCTGGCCCCCCCAGGCTCAGGTGTGGCAATGGGTTTTGGCAAGACGAGGGACCCATGTGAGCCAGAATAGGGCAGAAGCTGCCATGTGCCTGCCGGGCTCCCAGCTCCCCGGCTATCAGAGGGCAACAGGGGCTGAGCAGAGGCGGCGAGACCACCAGGTCTGCTCTGCGATCCTGCAGGTTCCTTAACTGCTCCGAACTGTAGCTACATCCTTCACAGAAACTCATCCACTGTGGCTGTTGACAGGTACATGAAGTACCTGGCATAGAACAGGGCTCGGGAAGCAGCAGTGATCCTCTTTCCTCACAGCCCTGCGTGGATGATTAAATCAAATGAAATAAAGGCGTCTGCAGCTCGGTGAAATATTGTGCCCAGATGGTAGTGATTACCACTTATCAGAATGTCCTCCCCTCCCTGGGCCTCCATGCCCTCCTCTCTTTCTCCTTCTGGTTTAATTTTTCTTCATCTCTGTTTCTCTGATCTCTTTCCTCAGTTCCCATCATTGTTAGAGGAAACATACAACACCACTTTCATTTTCCCTCACTCTAGAACCTGCAGTGGCTCCCCATTGCCCTGCATGTCCAAACTCCACAGCAACCTCACCTCAAGTCAACAGCTTCCCTCCCTCTCGTGTCCATGGCCCTTTTCTGTACCCACATGTGCTGCTCACTGTCTCCTGGCCTAGAATGCTGTGGCTGCCAGCAGCTTTCTCAACAAAGGTCCCACTCATCTTTCAAGATCCACTTGAGTTCAGTTTCTGAGCCAACAAAAGTTTGTTAACCAGCTATCCAAACGATTCTTCCTTGGGAGAATCACCTTAAAATTGCCATCCAAGTTTTCTAGCTTGGTGATCTTAGAAAACTTATCTACTTTCTCAGAGCCTTCCTCCTAGGGTAGTTGTGAAGATTCAATTAAATGAAGTGATTGGTAACACAGCATAGAGCCCGGAGCAGAGAAAATTTTGTGATCCTGAGTCTTTGGTGCTAAAGCAAAGCCAGAAGGGTTAGTCTTTCACTGTGCAGTTGGTGATCATGTGGTCATGGTCAGATACCTTCTCACTCGCCAAGTGCCAGGCGAGGTCCACAGACCCGAGTCACCCAGCATCTTTGGAGGTCTCGCCTGTCTCCACGCATCTGCTGGTGTCCCATCTGTGCCCAGAGCCGTGCTAGCCACAGGGTAGTGGCATCTGAGGCTGGCATGTGCAGCTCAGGTTACAAAGGGAGGAGTGAGAAGCAGGTAGCACAGTCACAGGTCCCCTGGGGACTGGAGCAGGACAGTGAACTGGGACATGACTGCCACTTTGGCTCCAAGCCCTGCCCCGTCCACCCTGTCCTGCACCAGGTCTCCTGCAGTCCCTGACCCTGCACCTGGCCTCCCTCCTGACCCAGCAATGACTGCAGCCTGGCTCAGAGCCCCGCTGCATGCGCATCTTTCTGCTCTCCACCTCCGCAGCCAGGATGCAGGAGCCTCGAGCCCATCTCCGCCCGTCCTGGTGGATTTTCTGCTTTCTCTTAAGATCTTAGGAAAAGAGCTCAGGTTTGATTCAAATCCCATTTCCTGCCTCCTCCCAGCCAACTCCCAGCAAACTTCAGCCCCATGAGGACCCTCTGCCCTCCACCTGGACCATAGAGTACCATGGTCACATGTGTCAGGACCACGGTCACATGTAGCCATCTGCGAGGGGTCCACTCACACAACCATGAGAACACAGCCCTCATAGAAGCTGGAAATGCGGGTGGCAGTCACATGGCTCCACATGGGACAGAGGTACCGCGTTCCCAGTGGGCATGGAAGCCACAGCTTGGCAGCATCCCTTGATCTCTCCTGGTAATGTCCCCTAGATAAACAGGATCCTGATGCCCGACCCTCCCCCTGGAAGTGAAGCCCCTGGAGTGAAGGGCGTCTCTGCACGTGGTGCTGCTGTTAGATCCAGAGGGAGCAGCTTCGAGGAGCCCAAAGCAGAGGGCGGGGTCCGCACCAGCACAGTCCATCGGGGCTCTCAGGCACAGGTGCCGTTCATCAGGTCAGAGGGCCGCTGCCACTCCTCGGAGCTATGACTGACCAGGGAGGGCGAGCCGGCTGACTCGGGCTTGCTGAACGCTTGGGTGACTTGCCAGTGTTTGTAGTTGGAGTTGGCTCGGCGCATGTTCAGTTGAGCCACTTGACACACTGAGTTTTTGGCACATAGGAATGTAGGGCTCAGGGGATCGTCCAGGTTCTCCTCTGCCTGTACCTACAATGGCTTGTTCTCTAAGACCCTTTCTCCTGTGCCTGGGAAAGGACCAGAATGTGCTGGGTTCGGAGCTCTGAGATGACATCAGCTGACAGCTCAGCCCCAGAGCTAGACATTTGGGGCCTCTGATGCTCTAGGTACAATTCTGTTCCCTTTCTTCCTCCGATGACATCTTCTTTCAACAGCCATGAACAGCATCCCCCAGGCACGAGATTCCACCAGTTAGTCTCCATCTACCAGCAGATTCGAAGGTAATTCGACCACAGGTAACCAGCGCATCAGTCCTAGAGCCAGTCTCTACTAGGCAGCCTCACCCCCTTCACCTCCCACCCCCCACTGCGCCCTCATCTCCTCCACCCCTGCCTCACCCCATCCTCAAATTCTCACCCTCAGAGGTGCACTGAAAGGAGTCCCCTGTCTGGGAAACTCAGGAAAGGCATGTAAGCCAGCCTGGCAACTTGTGAGCAAGGTTTCCTGAGGACTGCAGCGTCCTGATGTGACAGGCCAAGGCACAGGGTACTGCTGCCTGGTTCTTGCGTCTCAGCTACATGGCCCTGCGGCCCAGCACCCTGGAGAGCGGGATCCGAACACCGTCCTTGTGTTCCGGAAGGGTCCTTTGTCCCCAGAGGAAGGGCTTTGTCAGATTTCATGGCATCTGCAGAAGGGCTGTCCCTGTCCTCGAGGGTCTTGGGTGAGACAGCATGTACTTTTGAAAAGAACCAAGTGCGTAGCTCCGCGGTAGAGCCCTCGCCCAGCGTGGGGGTACCATCCTCCTCAAGAAAGAAGAACACAAGAATATGGATAAAAGCTAACCTGGGACGTGAGCAGTGAAGGTCAGGGTGGTAGCGCCGTCACTCTGGAAAGAAGGGGTCTGGCCTCACTGGACACGCTGGGGGCTTCTCTTAAGAGGAGTCTGAGCTGCTTCCCAGGTGTCCTCCCTCCTGTCCTCACCATGCAGCCCTGTGTCAGGGCCTGCTGAACACCCCATTACCCAGCGGCTGCTCCTGCAGGCCCTGCATGCTAAGATGGTGCCCACAGTGACAGAGCCACCTCCAGGCTGCTCAGTGCATGCACACAGCTAGACACCAACCCCGGGGGAACTGACCCGTCCAGGCTAAATGGAAACTGAGCAGCATCTCCTGACTTCACTGTGACCCTGTGATTAACTCACAACCCCAATTTTCCATCTAAGAAATGGGCCTGCGTCAAAGGGGTTGCACCAAGACCAAGGCAGGGGATGTCCTGGGGAGCCAAGCGCATCTGGGCTGAATTTCCAAGAGCCAATGGCAGCAAACAGAAGCTCAGCTGACTTCCCTTGAGGCACGCTGGAGATGCAGGACCCTTGGTGATGCGCATCCCCATCCCTGACTCAGGAGTGACCCAGTGCAAGGGGCGGCGGGACAGCGGCAGCAGAACTGGGGAGGGCGGGGAGGAAGGGCCCCTCCGGCTTCTGGTCAGCAGCAGCCTCAGTGCTGACAACTGGAGACAGCGCGGTGGGGGCGGCTGGGTGACCGAGGGAGCCAGACAGTGGGACAGGAAGGTGAGAACCCGGGCGGGAGGGGTGGGGCGCACACTTAAGTATAACCCCAGCCCGTGTTTCCCCGGGTAATTGTATTTTGCCTTTTTTCCTCTTGAGAGGGAGGAGCTGGCCAAGACTGAGCCCGCGGGGGAAGCTCTAGGATCACAATTGTTTCGTGATGAAAATTAAAGTTGTATATTTTTTAGGTTTGAAAAAGCAAACACAAGCAGGCCGCAGCTTGGCCCTGTGCCTTCTGGAATCTGGGCTCGTTTGCTATTCTCCCTCAAGGTGCCTGAGGCAGGGGCCCAGAGGCAAGGGTCAGTGAGGGGCCACCAGGGACCCCACAGACGCACAGTCACCTCTGCAGTCCCTGCTCAGGACGCTCAGAGCCATCCTTGGAAACTTGGGGTGAACTCCAAAGATGTGTCTGACTCCGAGAGGTGACTCACAGTACTTTCAACACTAGCCAGCTGGCTGGGCTGGCGCGGGGCTGGAGGGCGGCCTCCGCTTCCAGACTCGGGGTCTCCGGCTTCTCCTCCTAAAGCAGCCATGTCTGTGAGGAAGGAGTACGTAGCCGCTCTAACACGTGGACACTCATCTGTGCGCTGCTCCGGTCTCTCTCTTTTTCTCTCTCTCTCTCTTTCCTTTGTCTCCATTTCTGCTTCTTTCTCTCTTTTTCTCTCTTCTTCCCTCTGCTCCGACACTTTGCTCTCCAAAGACTCTGTTAATTCGACAGTCCTTCATATTTAGCGGGTGGTGAGGAGATAAAAGCTGAGAAACTGGCATAAGGTCTGTTCATGGACAGAGCCTGACCCAGAAGCCGGCCCAGGTCTCCATGGCGCTGAGCACTCTGTCTCCCCATCACAGTGGTGAGTAGAGAAATCTCTGGAGGCCGCCCTTGGCCTCCTCCCCTCAACTTGAAGCTGCTCCTTCCCGGAGGCTCTGTGCCCACTCCCACCCACAGAGCACCCTGGCAGCCTCCCGCCAGTGCCCCAGGGAGAGGGGCTTCGGGCTCAGAGCTTTCTGGCAACCGCAATATATGCCCCCGGAGCCTCGGAGCCAGCACACTCCAACCCTCCAGCCGGCCATGGCTCCCTCAGGAAGAGCAAAGAGGGGACGCAGGGCCAGGGCCTAACAGCCAGCCTGCCTTCCACACAGCTCCACCTGTCAGGGTGGCCCTGCTGTGAGCTGCGAAGCTGAGGACCACTTCTCACCTACAAGAGCACCAGTGTCCCCTGCCTAGGCCAGGACCATCACACTGCACAACAGGCTTAGCGTTGGTGCCAGCACTTAGCGATGAGGGAGTCAAGTGACTTGTCCAGGAGCCCAGGATTCCAGCCCGATCCGGCCCCAAGGCCTATGCCCACAGCACCCTCCTGTGCCAGCTCCCAAAGAGTCCTATACTCAGAGAGTGCCCTTTCCAACACCAACAACATAGATAGGGCTGGCTTGCTTGACGGGTGCCCTGTGATCACAGTGGCCCCACTGCTGCCATCTTGGACTTGTGGATTATTGTGAACCAAGGGTCCACCTTTCAGATTTGTCCTGGGTTCTGCAGATCCCATAGTCAACCTGGAAAACCATGAACAGCTGGGTCATTCTGCGGGAGGGAGAGCTGGCCGCTTACCTGTCTGCCTGCTCTCTGTTCGCTGGTCTTTGCTCGGTCCTCCTCTCTGTGGGTCCAGGGCCACCTGAGCCGTCTCTGAGTCTGTATCCTTCTCCAGCCATGAGAGGCCTAGCGAGGAGCAGCCTGGAAGAAGGTACCCTGGCCCTGGGGACCAGGAGGCTGGAGATGAGACCTCTGGGCCTCCTCTGGGACCCCCAGCTCCTGCAGATGGACATGTCCAAATGGCCTACGAAGGCTGCTGTCCATGACCTTGACTCTGTCTAAGACTCTCAGAGCAGGTGGTGGGCTAGGCTCCTCCCCTTCCCAGGCACCTTCTTCGACATTTCTGTCTATAGGGAACGATCTCCAACCTCTCCCCTCAGGACTCGACCTCCTTAGGCTCTCAGGTCTAACTGCTGAGACGCTGCAATGGGCTCATTTATGCCAAAGCTGGGAGGCCAAACAAAACCATGGAGATGTCTGGGCATGGCAGGGGGTAGGCAGGATGCTGGACTCTCCCCCAGCTTGGCCACTGCCCCGGGAGGAGGATCGGAACAAGCCACCTGACCCATCTGTTATCTCATTCATGACGTCACTGGGCGAGACCGAGTGTCCCTCTGAGGTCCCTTTGTGCTCTGAGGACACATGCAGATGGGCTTCTCACAGCCAGGAGCAGAAGTCTGTGTTTCCTTTCAAGCCAGCCTGCAAAGGCCAGGGAGGACACACTAAGGCGGCCTCACATCCAACATCTTAGCCTGCTTAGCCTCAGTCCGATGGTACGGTGATACCTCCATTCACCCGCAGGCTCAGGGGCCAGCCCTGAGGAGCAGGAGCTGGCAGGGGAGTATTCTAGAGTACAAGCTTCAAGATCCATCTCAAAGGTCAGGATGGTCAGGGAGGAAGAGCCAACTTGACATAGGCTGGATGGCTAGAAGTAACATCACCAACGGAGTCATCTCTAACTGGGTCACACAGAAAAGGACCGTACGGTTCACATAAAGTAGGTCAGGGATTAGCTTAGGGATATGGTGCCTGCCTTGTTCATGGAAGGTGAGAAGTTTAGAGGCAGAGTGGATTTGACATATGGCTCAAAACTGTCCCCAAGAACCTCCTTTCCTTCTTTCACTTCTCTCTATGCTCAGGCTGACTCCCCTTGTGGCCTCAGGTGGCTTCCAGCATCTCTCAGTCAGTGGGAGGGCCCAGTCTCTGCCATCCAAGTCCTGAAATCCACGCTGCTGAGACCATACGTCCCCTGGGAATGAGGGTTGCCTGGCTTTAGGACAGGGCCGTCCCTGCCTGGAGCGGGAGCAGAGTTCCCGTTCCATAGCAGGAAGGCCGTGTGCAGGTCAGGTGGATGGTCGGAAGCAGCCTCCCTCTGGCTCCCCACCCCCATGGTGGCTCACCTGGCCCCGCAGCCCCATTAGCCCCGCTTTCTGCAGCCCCATGAGCCCTGCCTTCTGCTCTGTCTGTTCTCTCATTGCCCCAGATTGCAGTGTGGATATGGGTGTGTTTTCCTGGCACCTTGAACCATAGACTATTTCTTCCCTGCCCCTGTGTCCCCCAGGTCTTGAGGCTTCACTCAGGCCCTGGTCTTCACAGACAATGGTGACACATGCTCAAGGACAGAGCCTGGGCAAAGCCGCCAGACCAGGGCTCTCACGCAATGGACGTTTCATTGCCAAAAGCAGTCATGACAATTTCCTGTTTGACTTAAAATACATGTGTGTATTCTTTCCTTTGTGTGAATTCTTAATTTGGGAAGCTCAGCATGTTAATTTCCCAGGGGTCAGGAAGAAAAGCCCGGAGACTTCTGGAAATGGGTTATAGGAGCCTGTCCGCCTCCACTTCCTATGCTGGCCAAGGTGGGCGACAGTGCGCAATATCCTCCAGGTGCCCACCTCCCTCGAGGGTGGGTGGATGTCAGTGTGCTGCTCCTGGCTCAGTCACTACATCCTTGCCCCAGAGACAGTGCGGCAGCCAGAGCGTGGCTCGTTATGACCCTGGACTCCGGCTAAAAATGGCCTTAGGCGAGGATCAAAGGGCTCTTCCTGACCTGGAGGAGCCTGGGGAGTGTGAGCTCACCACACTCAGCTCCCAAGGGGACTGGGGCCTGCAAGCGGGAGGCAGAACACTGGGCCCAGCTGTTGTCTCCTTTCCTGTGTTCTTTGTCTAATTCCTCGGGCTCCAATTGGGACAGGAGGTCTGCAGCTTGTCCCCAGCCCACAGCCCTACCAGGCCTGTTCCAGGTTCCTGAGAGTAGAAAGAAGCACAGAGCAGCTCCCAGGCCTCTGCCAGCCTATCAGGCAGTACCGAAAAATATGTGCAAGGAAGCACTCAGTCACATGCCCACGGAGGCCTGGAGCCTGCAGTGAGGCTGCTTCCCGGACCTCGGCCTTGCAAACCAGCTATGTCAACCTGCACACCCTCGATTTGCCAGTAGAAACTGAGTCAGAGTACAAGAAATTGCTGGAACTTCCAGCCACGATAAGCATAGGAACTACCCTGCACTTCCTGTTGGGCAGCCTGGGCTCCACCGCTGTCCAGGCAGGTCTCTGCTCTGCCACCCGGAAAGCGCAGACATGGGACGCTGCGGTGTTAGCCCCGAGGCAGCGGCAGGCAATGACAGTGAGAACCTTGCTGTTGGAACTGGGTAAAGCATCAGGAGGCCCCACTCCTTTCAGAGGGCAGGAGGGGCAGGCAAAGGATGCAGTTGGCCCAGATGGGGGCTGCTGTTTGAGGGAAGTGAGTCCCCCAAAGCTGAGTCCTAACCAGCAGTGCAATGGGAGGCGGTGGGACTTCTGGGGGTGAGGCCCAGTGGAGGAAGCTGGTCACAGTGGGCGTGACCTTAAAGGGGATATTGGAGTCCCAGCCCCTTTTCGTCTGTCTCTTCTTTTGCTCCCAGCCACTGTGAGGTGAACAGCTCCCCATCACACAGTCCCATCATGATGGCTCACTGTACTGCCCCAGGCCCAGAGGCAGCTGGACCGAGTAGTCATGAACTGAAACCGCTAAACATGAGCCAGAAGTGACCTTGCCTCCTTGTAAGTTGAGTATGTCAGCACTTCATGTCAGGAATGGAAAGGTGACTCACACAGGTAAACAGGTGTAGCCAGGCCCAGGTTCTTGTCCTGGCTCTGAGAAGAGCTTGAGGCAGAGGCTGCTGACCTTGCTACACTGCACCTGCCGCACCGGCTCCCATACCTTGGCCAGGCCACAGTAACGTGGCTTCTGTCAGCTTCACACAGGGTACCAAACAAAGGGATCAGCTGCACAGCCATCCTCTCATGAGCATCTCTGGGGAACTCCAGGCTTGGGAGTCCTTGAGGGTGGAGGGACTGCCAGGTAGGGCCTCAAGAAAGGCGAGGAACGAGCCTACTGCCCCCAGAGGACAGATGTTGCTAGCCATTGGCTGATCACCATGAAGGATTTGGCTGGACACTCAAGCAGGTAGAAAGGGGTCCTGTATGAACCTCACTTTTCAAAACTTCTGACTCTGGGCTTTGTCTTGTGGTGCTGCCATTTGTCAGGGCTTTGGCCTGAGAAGACTAACTCAGAGTTATGCAGGTCCCTTCCCCATGCACCCCACATCCAGAAGCCACTGCTGCCAGGGCTTCCTGGGGTTCCATTTTCCTCTGAAAAATTCCCCAGTTTACCTCACATCCCCACAGTTACCCTCCCCGACACTCATGCACAATCTTAAATCACAACCCTCAGACAAGCACACACACACACACACACACACACACACGCACGCACGCACGCACACACACACACACATACACTCCCTTTTATACCCCTCTGGATGCCCTCCTGTCCTTCTCAGTGGATACATACTCCTTTTTGAACCATTTTACAAATGAGTATAAAGATTCTGTGTCATGCTTTTATTCTGCCCTGTTTGCCTAATATATCACATACATGTTTCCATGTGTAAACCCTGCCTGACAGTCCCGATTGTTTTAAAAGGCAACAACTGGAGAAGAGAAGCTTAATGCTACATAATTCTTCAGTAGGACCACTTGGGGCCTGAGGACAGGAGGGGAGGGAAAGGCCTCAAAACACTGAATCAGCAAAGTTTTTACAGGGACCCACTCACGCAGCATGCGGCAGGTCTGAGCCCAGGGCCCTGCGCCGTTTGCCTCCCGGCCCCACTTTCGCAGTTCCAGAGAAAGCCCCAGATCCTGGAGAGGGGGTGCGCTGCCCTCCAGCCCTCAGCCCACTTTCAGCTATAACCAAGGGGAGGAGACAGGCTCGGCCTCCCCAGACCAGGGCAGGCCGGCTTCCCCGCTATAGCTCTGGGATTTCTTTAAAAAGAGACACAGAAATGGACAAAAAGCTAAATAAGGGACACACGTGAGGCTGTGTCTTACTTCCTTGGTGCTGGGACATACACTCGACAGGACAACTTACAGAAAGAGAGGTTTACTTCTGCTCCAGTTTGTAGGTTTCAGTCCAAGGTCAGCGGCCCCCAGGCAAGGCAGCGTAGTGGAGGGGTATGAAAAGCTGCTCCCCTGGGGGGCTGGGGAACCAGGAAACAGAAGAACTAGGAAGGATCCAGGGAGGAAGATAAACCCTCAGGTCACACTTACTCAGACGACACTCCACCTACTCACAGCAGGTCGGCTGCAGGCTCCCAGGGTCGGTCCAATCCCTTGGACCCCAACACTGGTGGTGGCTGTGAGATCATTTGTATCTGAACCATCACAGACCCAGGCTGTGAGCATGAGAATGACCAAGGCAAATCACACATTTTAAAATGCGATCAAATTCCACAAATACCATAAGATCCAAAACATATTCCTGACGAGCTTCTGCCTCTGCTCACTTTGCGCGCCCTCTTACTCCACACCTACGTGCTGCAGCCTGCTGAGTACCTCACCCGCGGAGGGGCCCACCCGGTGACCCCCGGAACATACCCTCTTGCCCAGCACCAGGTGGAAGGGAGCATAAGGCTCACCTTGCGCTTGCAAGACCGGCGCTGGAACCACTGAGCCAAATCCCTGGCCCTCCTTGAGGATGTTTACTGAAAATGCTAAAAAATAAAAACAAAACAAAACAAAACCATCTTGCCAAATAGGAAAACGCAAAAGTAGAACTTCTCAACAAATCAGAAAATTCTGGAAGGCTTCAAAGGAGGCAAGACAGATATGGAATAGAATGGGTTAGACCCATATTTCACACACAAAACACATTACTCTATATAAATAATTCTTAGAAAATGAAAATAAGCTGGAAAACAGATTGGTGAAAAGAATAAGAAGAGAGGCAGGGAGGAAAAAGAAGGAAAGGAAGGAGGGAGGGAGGGATGGAGAAATGGAGGGGAGGAATTAAAGAAGGAAGGATGGAAGGGCGAGATGAAGAAAGTTGCCTGAAAGAGGGCAGCAGCAGTCCTTGGCCTGTGCCGAGCTAGCCTGTCTGTCAGCCTGCTCTCAGAGTGGCCCACCTAACCGGCAGGACTTTCAGGCCAGCCATCCCAGTGACGGTGGTCCTGCCATGAATTGAGTAGAGACTGGCACCCCGGAGGAGGGGCTGCCAGCCCTCACCCCACATCTACCACAGAAAGGCTTCCCGAGGCCTTGACCTGCTCAGCAGGAAACCTGGCCCCCAAGGCTGGACCCCAGAGATCTTGGGCCTGTCACAGAATCACAGAGCAAGGGCTAATATTCTTGCCTATCCCCCGGCTATTTCCATGGTGACAGAGACCCTCATACTGTGGAAACAAGAGGCTCACCCAGTGACCACAGGCCCTTAGAAGCAGAGCTCACCGTCCCTGCTTCCCGCGCCTCCCGCAGCCCCACCCAGCGCCTCCTATGGTGGCCTGGTGTGTGGCTGTGCCTGCGGGCACCCCCTGGCTCTCAGTCTCCTCACGAGCCCCTCCTCTGTCTGCAGCCAGCACATGTTCCCCCACCCCCTGATTGATCTATTCAGGGAGAATAGGGGGAAATGATGCTAATTAATCTCCTGCCTTAATTAATTACTGTAATGGCTTTCAACTGGGGGAGAGGACTATAATGTGCTTAATATGTTTTTATGTCGACAAACACATTCTCTACTTGGCAGAGCAGAGGAGGCCTGTTTTGGGTTTGGGTTGTGGAGTGGTTAATTGTAAAGGGGCATTCGGAGTCCCCGGCTTCTCCTAGCACTCCCCTCCCCTGCCTCTGTGTAGGGGTTCTCCTTATGGTCTCCCCAGCTCTCCAAACCCCAGTATTCAAGGGAAATGGCCCGTCAATCCCCACTCTCAGGCCACCATCACAGCCACGCGCACAGAGCCAGGGCCTCAAAGGGCGGGTGGGCAGGAGAGATGGGAGCCAGGCCAGCTTTGACCCGTTTTTCTGTGGTGACCCTTAGGGGTGCTTGGGCATCCTGCAAGGGGGAGAAGGCTACCAGGAGAACCTCGTGTGAGCAAAGTGCTCCCCCAACCTCCATCACTCTGGCACAGAAGTCCTTTGGAAAAGGCTTCAGGTTTGCCCCAAGTGGGGAAAAGCCATTTGGGCTGGCAGGGTTTCCAGAAAGAAGGAAGGAGAGGAAGAGAAGCAGAAAAACAGTCCCACAAATCACTTGAATGAGGTGAGAGTCTCCACGGCAACCTGCCCAGGACTGAGGCAGGAGATGCACCGTTGCCGTGGAAACCACAGCCTAGAAACCAACCGGTATTGGTCCCTGTTTGTCTGTGCAGATGATGTGCTGGGGGCAGGACAAGACCTGCAGGACCCGTAGGGAAAATGAGGTGGGGGTGAAAAGGAGGAAAGAGACCAGGGAGTGAGAAGGAAGAGGGAAAAGAGAGGACCGGGAGAGAAAGAGTGAGTGAACAGAAGGCCTAGGAAACAGCCAGCCTTCCCGGAAGCATCCTGTGCCGAGGCCGTGGGCCTGTGGCATCATTCACTGAAGAGCCCAGGCCAGAGCCCAGGCACCTCCTTGCTGTGTACTGGGTCTGATTGTCATTCATTAGAGATGACTGAAAGGAACACCTGGTTCCCTGACTACACAGCATCCCTCCAAGAGCTTCCAGCCCTACTGTGTCCCCAGATGCCCACGCACAAGGGTGACAAGGAGGAAGTGGTTGGAAGCTGGACCTCAAAGCCCAACTCTGGCGCTAATTCTTCCCAGACTGGTTTCCAATCCCTTCGGTTTTCTAGTATTGAAGCTGTCGCTGGGTGCCTGGCGCCACCTGCTGGTGAATACTGGAAGCAAAACAGCAGGGACCAGAACAGGTTGTGCTGGCCAGCGCCCCCACCGTCCCCTCCTTGGAGACGGGACCTACCCCATGACCTTCTAAGCTTCCCAGGCAGGGATGGCCTGGGAGCTGGATGTGCCCTTCGGTCAGGCATCCTGTGCTGAGAACCAGGGCCGGCTCTCACAGCCAGTCCAGCAGCATGGCCTCGGCCATACCCTCTGCAGCAGTGCATGTCTATACCATGACAGCTTGAACAAATTACTCTGTGGGACATTTTACACCCTGGCCAATCTCTGGTCCTCTATCTGGGAGATTCCACTGAGTGTGGGAGGGAGGGACAGGAGCCCTTTGCACCAGTTCTCCATCTCTTCCCTCAGCTGTCCCCATGCAAGGGGGCAAAGGCTGAGCCCCAGCACACCACACCCTGCAGGACACATCCTGCTCATCTCCAGGCCCAGCAAGATGTCTGGAAGCACGTCTGGGAGGCGAGGGGGCCCTGGGCAGCCAGCATGCTCCTGACACAGGAGGCTCCTTCGTAGTCAGCAGACAAGAAGCCCCTGGGGGACACGGCTGCAGACGCATCCCAACCAACTGTGACTGTGCGCATGCCTACTGGGCTGCCACCAAGCCACCAAGAGGATCAGCTGCAGAGCAGAGGCCTGGAGGGCTCATGCCCTGCTGTCGCAGAAGGGCCAGGAGCAAGTGACCAGAGTCCCTGAACAGGAAGAGCAAAGTTGAAATCCCAGGTTTCTGGGCAGACTCTGTCTCATTTATGGTGTGTATCAATAATGTCACAGTGAAGACACAGACTTTCCATTCTGAGTGGGAAGAAGAGCTGCCAAAAGAGCAAGCGGTCAGAAAGCTGGCCTGGGCTGAGGGGTTGCAGGATTTCTCTGCCTAGCCTGCTCCCCCTGCTAGAGCAAGGTTCAGGCTCAGGGCGAGAGGCTCAGCTGTTAGCTGAGAGGGTCCTGCAGGCCAGTCCCTTTGGGAAGGTGCCTGAGCCTCCTCCAGACTTTCTGTGAGGGATGTTTTTGTTTTTCCAACTCTGTCCTCAGAAAGCTCTGAACATCCTGCCTGGAGTTAATAATGAACATGCGTTTCTTTCCTTGGGGCAATGTGGGCAGGGCTTCTACACACACGGGGCCTCGGTGGCCTTTGGTTGAATTAGCTTCTTGAGAGGGAAGGAGATGGCAGGGAAAAGAATCATTCAACAAATCAAGGCAGACGCTGGACCATTTCCAGGGGTGTTGGGGACAGAGCTAACAGGGCCCGAAGCAGAGGAATTCAGTGGGCTGCAGCCTGGCCAGGAAGAGATCCAGCGCCAAACCAGGCACCCCAGAGACTGGGCCCTTTGCATGACTGGTAAGGGAAGAGCTGAGACGTGGGCACCCGAGGGGCCTGGACAAAACCCTGCTGCTTATCAGCTGGGCTGGACCAGGAGAGTTGCTGCCCTCTCTGTCAACTTGAGTTACAAGACAATTAGAGTCACGTGTGTGAAACCCTCTGCGCAGCATCCGGCACAGGACACGGGCCTCTCCTCTGTCCTGATGAGGAGTGTCCAGTTCAGTCACTTCATGGGAAGCAGGTGGCTCCTACGACTGCTTTCACAAATGTCCAGCCATTCGCCATTGGTCAATTTCACCTCAGTCTCATTCCCACCTGTGGGAAAAGACACCACTTCCCCCAGAACAGGGTAAATTGAGATGGGCTTTTGAATTTTCTTCACATAGAGCCGAGTCCAGGAGAGCACAGTAAATGAGGAATCACAACGGGGCTGCCATACTCGGGGCCTGAAGCCTTCCAGAGCTGTAAGATGGGGCTGGCAGAGATAAGTTAGTAGAGTCGGCTCCCGCCAGGGAGGGTCCAGCGAGGGCGCACGTGCTCTCAACTAGACTGTCCACCAGGTGGCGCCAGAGGATAACTTTCAAAACAAGTGTATGGGCCAACGCAGCTGGGGGTAGACTGCGTTAAAGCAGACGAGCTTTGTTGCCAGTTAATTCGGTGCTCGGCCCAAACACCCAAAGACCTCCAAATAGCTGGATTGCTCTTCATGCTTCTCCTCAGCTCCCAGACGTTCAATCCAGACGTTCATCAAAAATGGGTGGCAGAAAAGGGGGCAGTTTCTTTTAGGGAAATCTACTCTTCTAGAATGGAGGTGGGGGGCTTGTGGGTCCCTAGGGTGAAGCATGACCCCAGCAAGTGGCAGCGGGATGGAGAGGGTGTGTCCATGGGGACGGGCAGGACCACGATGGAGTGGGCAAACGTGTGTGCATTGCTTTATCGTGGAGCCATGCAAATGCATTCCCCACACAGACTGGGTTTTCTAAAGAGCCTCCCACACGGTCACAGCCAGTCACAGTCACGCGGCGGCCCTTGGGCCTTGTTGCTCTCTAATGCGCAGGCGCAGAGCACTCTGGGGAGTCAGAAGAGGCTGACGGACAACTCTGGGAGAGCCAGGGTCAGCGGGAGAGGGTCCCCAGAGACCTGACCAAATCAGTCTCTATTTCGCCTGATCTCAGGCTTGACGTCCTCCTCAGGGAGATGGAGACGTGATCACACTCCCAAGACTGGCCTGAGGGCAGAGCTGACAGTCATGCTTGGAACTGGTGGCAGGAAGGACTGGAGGCCACTGGTCCTGGAACTCTGGCAGGAAGACACAAGCCAGGGGCCCCTAATTCCACACCAGCAGCCCAAACAGGGAGCAGGGCTGTCCTTTCCAGCCCTGCAAGGGCACTAGAGGCCTATGGTGGCACAGCTCCGAGATTACCAGGGAGGGAGTAGAGGCAGCCCCCACCCCCGGGCTGCCAACCTGCAAATCCAACCCGACACAGAGACGCAGCTCCAAGAATGGAGATGAGCAGAGACCTTTCTTGAACTCTGAGCACTTGGGGGATCAGAACACACCCCCAGTCTGGAGTCCGTGATACCACAGGAGCCTTCTCCTAAGCCTCTCTCCATGGTGAGGCCTCCTCACCAGGCCGAGGCAACCCACAGGGGAGCCATGGCTGCACCTTCTGTCAGGGCAGGCGATGGCTTCACAAGAGACCTTTGGACCAGGTGTCCTTGCCTTCAGACCACAGCTGGAAAAGGGGGGCAGAGGAAGGGTCAGTCTGCCCCAAGGGACCCCAGTAGGCAGGTGTCCCAAAGGGTCACCTCCCCAGACCCCCAAACTAAGCCAGCAGTGTCACCCTCACAGGTCTGGAACTCAGTCAGCACCACCCGGCTACTTCTGACATCCAGCACAGGAGGAAGTGAAGCCCTCCCCCCGACATCTGCAGGTCAGGAGCCCAGGGAAGCCCTCTCTAGCACCCCAATTCCCCTCAGAGCGAGGGCTTCGGGAGTGGGACCCGAAATCCAGAGACAGCAGGTCAGCCCTGGACCTGCGGCCCCTCGGTGTCTCACTTGAGTGCGTGCCGCAGATGGGAAAGGGAACGCGAGAGGGAAGCCAAGACCGGAGACCTTGAGGGGAGAGGGAGGTCAATGGGAGGACACCCAGGCCAGGTCCTCCCAAGGGTGGCTGGGCCGGGGCTGCAGGAACTTCTGGTCCACAGGACATGGGCATATGGTGGCACAAAGCCACAGGGGACAGTTGGAGCAAGGGCCAGGCCAAGCCTCTGTCCTTGCACAGGCCCCCAAGAGGAGCCCAGCAGGCCTCCTCTCCATGCCCATCATTGAAGGGGACACGTGCCAACTGCCACCGAGAGACACAGAGAACACTGAGTCCTACTCTGATGCCACAAGTTTGCCCAGGGATGTCTGTGACAAGGGTCACCAGTCCCTTTGGGGTAGCAGCAGCAGGGGACACAGGGATCTTTCTCTGCGCCCTCCAACAACCATCCAGGGCATCTGAGAGGGGCCCTGGGACCTACAACGGGCGGGCACCACCCCTGCCTCACCCAGTGTCTCCCTCTGACCCTCTCAGCTCACTGTGGACCGAGACCCGCAGCCCCAGTCCCTCCCTGATAGGGACCCTCACAGTGGGGTTCGTGACTCTGACCCAATCCAATTTCCCCTCTCACAAAACCTGGGGCTCCCTCATTCCACATGCGCCTTCTAAGAGCAGTGTGTGGTGGCCAGGGCTCAGGGGAGCGGCAGGAGGCCGAGGGGTGCCGAGTGACCTTCAAGGCCAACACCTCCGTGTGAACCCAGGAGTTACTAACACCAGGCAGGAGGCCACGCCCCGCCTCCCCCAGGGCCGCAGCTCCCTCGGAGGCCGGAGGCCGGCACCTGCTGCTGCCCGGCTCCCCAGCCCCGTCTCTCCCAATCACCCTCCGTGTCTTCCACAACCATGTAGCTCTGTACCACGACGGACCAACTCCTTTCCATGGACTCATTTCTACTTAAATCTATTTAATGAACTGTCACAATAAACAGAACACAAGAATCCCTTGTCATAAATAAAAGGTAGCCAATAAAAATGCACCATTAAAACCAAATGGTGCTATAAAAGTCTGGAAACTTCTCCCCTCTGCCCTCAGCCCCAGTCCCGCTCCCTGGTAAGGGGGAGTCAGTTTGAGTTCTGAGGAATCACACACATTGGCACCAAGTTGATTCTCTTCTTGGCATAAAAGGATTAAAGAGAACTGGAAAGAGAATTTTTCTTGCTCTGGCTGGTGTCTCTTAAAGGCCTGACACCACCTGACATCTCCAGACACCAGAGTACCCGCCCCACCTTTGGGGTGCTGGGCTACAGTCTCCCTCTGTGCCATGCTATCATAGGGGGAGACCCACGCCCAGGCCCCGTCACCGATCATGCCTTCACGGCCCAGCGGTCCCCTCCCCACCACCCGGCTTTCAGACCAAGGCCCAGCAAGTCCCCTCCAACACGCCTGCCACCATCAGCCCCCGACGTCACCGCTGGCTCAGGTGGGACACCAGGTACACGAGGCCCACGAGCAGGAGCCCACGAACTCCGAGCATCATGAGCAGGAACAGCAGCAAGATGGACGTCACGGGCTCCACAGCGTGGTTTCCCAGATGCCACTGCGGGAAGCCCATGTTCACCAGCTGCCGGTTGAGGTCATTGAAGGGAGACTGGGCAGCACCCAGCCTGGCACCAGCCTGCTGCTGGCGGGGACCAGGACCCCCAGGTGGGGCGCCATGGCCCCTGTTGAGAAAGCCCTGGAAGGCAGAGAGAGAGGTGAATAAATCTAGGGAACACTTCTCTGGGACTGAGGTACCAGCTAGCAGGAATCTTGAGGGCCTGCCCTCCCCTACAGTCTCCTCACACCCTTTCTTCCTTCCTCAGAAACCCCAGGACAACCCTCCCAGAACCCCCAAACCGGGCCACAGACTCTCCGAGCACAAGAAGTGCCCTTCTGTACTCCCCAGGCCTCGGTGGGAGAAGGTGCTGGACAGAGGAGGAAGGGGCCGCGCCAGGTGGTCTACGCTGGGACACAGGTCTTCATCGTCCCCAGCTTCTCTCCAGCCACGAGAGCTTTAAAGAAAGACCTGGTTCCAGCAGGGTGGAAGGAGAGGGAGCGCTTGGGACGGAAGTCTAGGGAGGCTCCGGCGGCGGAGGGCGAGGACAGGCAGGGTTGGGTTGTATGGCCCTGCATCTCCCCAAATCTTGACGCAGCTAGGCTCTCAGCAAAGAGTTCAGGCTATGACCAGCAAAAGACTTCCGGAAGCCGAGGGGGGACAGGTCAGGGAAGGCATGGCTGCCTACCTGCCGCGGGGTGCTCCCCCTCTGCTGGGCAGTGCTCCTCACTCGGGGGTCATCGTCCTGAACGATTTCTCCGTTGGCCAAGATCCGCACCATCCTCCCAGGAGCTGCGGGCCCCTGCTGGGCAACACCTGCAAAGCACAGCCAGGGTGGGGGCTGGTGGAGGCCAGGGGTCCCCTTGTCTCCCCAGTACCCCGTGGCCAGCGTCGGTGAAGCCACCGATGCTTCAAAACGCCAGGAGGAAACAATGAAGCCCAGACTGGGCGGCACTTGCTTTCCGTGACGCCCACCTGGGCGGTGCAGTCTGATTACCAAGGGGAGGAGTAAGTGCAAGTTGTTTGCCCCGAGAACACCCTTCACCGGTCCACCTGGACCCTCCCGATGGCTCCTTGGAGAAGGGAGTTTCTCTTCCACCCACTGCACAGCAGCAGGCCTTGTGGGGAGTCCACCGAACATCTTTGGGCAGCGGAGCCACCAACCAAGCAGGGACGCTGGCTCTGGGGCCTCCTCTGGGCACCAACCGGGCATCCAGGGCACCGGAGTCCCCAGAGTCTCAATTTTCTTTAATTAAAAAAAAAAGTCTTAGGGGCAGCTCCCCCAGGAGCAACCGCCCGGGGCCTGGGCTCCTCCCTCCGGAACCCCGGCTGCTCGGGTCACTGTCCACCACCTGGCCGGGACCACACTGAGCCCCTGACGGCTCCGATGGGCGGCTGCGGCAGCGGGCAGCCTGGCGCTCCCGCCAGGGCACAGCAGCCATCCTCTGCTGGGGGAGCCTTTCCGAACTGGCCGGGGGCCCGGGGGCCCCAGAGCCGCGGGTGCGGGCCCGTCCACGCCCCTCGCCGCGTCTGCGCAGAGGCCGTTTCCCAGGACGGGGGCGGCGCTCCTCTCAATTCTCCAAGCCCCGGGCCGCCCAGCCGAGAGCAAGCGAGCCCCATCCACCTCGCAGCCGGCGGTCCGGGCCCTCGCGACGTCTTTGTGCCTCGTCATCCGCCGGGTGCCCACGCGCGCGGCCCTCGGTGCACCCGGCGCGACGCGCGGGCTCCGCAGAGGGCGCTGTCCGGCGCGGTGCAGGCTCGAGGCCCGCCCGCCGCCCGAGGAGGGACGCGCCGTCCCCCGCGCTCCGGGGCGCGGACACCTACCTGCGCGCGGCTCGGCCGCAGATGTCCGCTCTGCCGCTGCGGCCGCTCCTCCTACCTGACCTCACAGGAAGCGCGCGAGGGGCGCGGCCCGGCGCTGCGGCTGCGCCCTCTGTCGGCCACCGCGAAGCGCGGGTTCGGGGCGGGACCGGACGGGGAGGGGCGGGGGGAGGGGCGGGGGAGGGGGAGGGTGGGGGGCAGGGGAGAGGGGGGAGGGTGGGCGGAAAGGAGGATGAGAGACCTGCAAGGGACAGGAGGGAAGTGAAGCTGCGCTGGCGGGAGGAAAACTCCGGGGAGTGGGGCGCGCTTTGGCCCTAGAAAATAGGCGACAGAGTCCTCGGGTCTGAACATCGAGCAGGTGCAACTGACTGAGGCCGGCTTCCTGGAGGAGGTGGCTTCGGCCTGGGCCGGATAGGTGGGTAGGAGTTCGCCTGTCCCGCACAGAAACGTCCCTGCTAGCAAAAGGAGCAGCTGGGAGGCCCGAACCATTATCCTCTATCACTTGCCTGATGCCTCTGAACCCAGCGCCCGTCCCCGCGCTGCCCTCACAGTGGACACGTCCAGCTGTGCGGCCCCTCAAGTGGGCTCCGCTCCTGGGCTCGGTCACTTAGCGCTCCCAGTCCTCCTCTGCAGTTCTGTGTGACCCCAGCCTTGCAGCCTGCTATACAGGTGGAGACGATGCCCTGGCCGTGACAGGCTGGTGCAGGGCCACGCCACCAGTCCGCGGCTGTTTGCAGGCGAGTGCAGATGCTTTCTGAGTGTGCTTCAGGCCCCACTCCTGACCGGACCCTGGGAGGAAGGAACAAAAAGCCGAGCGAGACGCAGACCTTGCCTCGAGGACCCAGTATACCATGATAATCTAATTACATGATGATGGAACGTGATCCATAAAATGTGTTGTACAGGTACCCCTCATACCTGCAGCTTATTTGCATATTATTTATTTCTAATAATTATACATGTGCTCTGTGAGAGCAGATTGACATCGTACATGAAAGGTGGCTGCTGGAGCCAGCCTATGTTTGAATCTTGGCCGGGCTGCTTTTCAGCTTATGACCTTGGGCCACCTGTCCGGTCTCTGGCCTGGGTCCCTTCAGCTATGAGGTGGGGTTAAGAACCGTATCAGAAGTGACAGCGCCACTGATGTGAGAGACAACCTGAGTATGGTGACGTTTTAAACCCAATCTCCAGGCCATCGTCTCAGGAGCTATGGCTGAGCACGGCTGCTTCCCCCCAGAGGGGGGCACACAGAGGAAGAGCTCCAGCACTGGGGGCCAGGGGTGTTTCCAGGCCCGCGTGCAATGGTCTAGCTGCTGCAGAGACGCCCCCAGCGGGTGAAACGCAAGCAAGAGCCCGGAGTAGGAAGCCGACCCTCCGGAGAAACTATGAACAGCTCTTGCAACGGAGGGGTCGTGTTTGGACTTGGGCTGTCTACCTCCTTCGGGTGTCTCCCAGCTCAAGAACCTGCCATGGTTCCTTTTGGTCTTCTCTGGGTCATGGCTCCCCGGCAGGGCCTGGGCAACCCTCCCAATTAGCCCCAGCACACTTTAGAAGCTGACCCCTCCCGCTCGGGGAAGTGCTCCCTGAAGGCCTGCCCTGCTTGGCCTGTCTACCCACTGGGGGGCCCAATCGAGTCACTCAAGTACTGACATATCCAAAGTGCTTTCTCAGAGACTACTTCATTCTCCTGGAGAACAGCATAGGAAGGGTTGGTGCTGCTGTTTCCCTTTTGTTGCTGAGAAAGTGAAGCTCAGAGAGACTCGGGGCCAGCGGAAGGTCAGTGACAGAGCCAGGACTCAATGAAGGCAGATGGCCGCCTCTGCACTTGGAATCTTGTGCAGCGCCTCCTCAGTCTGTGCCACCGCTGCAGAGTCCTCGCTTGGTGGGCCCACCGCCCAGCGTCAGCACACAATGCGGCATGCCTTCGCCCCCACAGGTGTTCAAGAAAAACCTGCTTTTAGCTTTCTGTCCTTTGCTGAATTCGTTCTTAACCAGCCAATGACTCAGGTCCTGACCCTTCATGAGAGAATGAAACGCAACCACTGATGACAATGATGTCATTTCAAATCAACTAATCTGCCTTTTTCTCCAGTGCTTCCCTTTCCCTTCCTCCAGCACCCTCACCGCTCAGAGAACAGTGAAGGGTGAAGCACAGTCACCCACAGGGCCACCTGAGCTGCCTCCATAGGCCCACAGAAGAGGGACCACTGCCCTGTCAGAAAACGTGAGGCCGGGAGAAATGAAGCGTGCTCAGATGTCAGTGCTGGACCTCAGGTGGGGGCAGGTGTTGACTGGGCTCTAAGTGGCCTTACAGAGTCCTGGCTCCATCTTGGCTCAACTATGGTAGGATTCCTGTGTCCAGGAAACAGCAGAATGTGGGAAAGCTGCTGGATGTGAAAGATGAAGGACACAGGTATGAAGGCTGCTGACCTTCACACTTGGACAGGTAAAGGAAGACTCGGGTGGCCACAATACCTTGTTTGTATGTAAATCTCCTAATACCTAAATCCAGCCTGAGCTATACCTGCTTAAATGCAGGACAAGCTGCTGGGACACAGAGAATCAAACACACAATGACTCAAACACCTAGACAGGTGTCCAAGTCCAGAGCGAGGCTCTGATGCACAAAGCCCGTCCGGGACACACTCCTGTACCGCTCTTCCCCACACCGTGGGGTCCTGCTCTCATCAGCATGGTCAAACTGGCTCCCCAACTTCTTCAGCATGTGCAGCCTACAAAAAAAAAAGTGCAAAGAGGAGGAAAGATTAGTGATCTCTTTTAAATAAAATTTTTAGATTTTATTTTGGTTTTTTTTGCAGGATTGAGGATGGAATCCAGGGGCACCTGACTCCACTGAGCTGTACACTCACTTTCTGTTTTGTTGTGAAATAGGATCTCACTAAGTTGCCCAGGCTGGCCTCAAACATGTGATCCTCTTGCTCCAGTCGCCTTAGTAGCTGGAATTACAAGCCATCATGTCACTTGTATTCCACTGGCAAGAGCCAATCGTGTCACACAGGGCAGCTGTTGCATTCTTGATGTCAGTGTTTGTGTCACCCTCAGTATCTGTGTCTTTGTCAGTGTTTATGTTTTTGTCAATGTTTGTGCCTTTATCAGTATTTGTGTCTTTTATTCTAGCTAGAGGTTTGTCAGTTTTGTTGCTCTGTTCAAAGAACTTCTTTAGTTTCAATGATTCTTCCATTTGTCTTTCACTTTATTGAATTCTACTCTTTTAAAAAATATTTTATTATTATTTCCTTTTCCTGCAGACTCTGAGTTTATTTTACTCTTTTCCTAAATTGAGGTAGAAGCTTAGGTTCCTGATTTGAGACTTCTCTTTCAACATAAACACTGCTATAAATTTGCCTCCTACTACTCTTTTAACTATGCCCCACAAATTTTAACATATTTCTTGTATTTTTGCTTTTATTTAGTTCAACATGTCTTTTAGTCTTCCCCTACTACTTCCTCTTTAACCCATGGACCACAAAAGATAATGTTGTTTAGTCTCCACATTTTTGGAGATTTCCAGCTCTTTTTAAGTTTAATTCCATCAATACCAAAGAATAAACATACTCTGTATGCACTGAATTCTTTTAAAATTATTGAGATTTGCTTGTGGATATGTGAATTTTCCAGAGGTGGCAGAAAATAATGTATCTGTACCTTTCCTATGGAATGTCCTATAAATCTCAATTAAGCAGTAGTGATTAATGGTGCGTGCAGTGTTTCTAGGTCTGTGTAGTTGTTCTATCAGTTGTTGAGAGGAAGATAATGAAAAGATTCATCTATTTCTCTTTTCAGTTCTATCGGTTCTTGTTTCTCATATGTTGCACCTGCTACTTGATATATATTTTAGTTTGATACATCTTCTCGGTAGATTATTTTATAATGTGTAATGTCTCCCTGTCTCTATTAACTTGCCCTGTTTTGAACTCTGTCCGGCTTTCCTTTAATTAATGTTCTCATGATATAATTTTCCCTTATTTTACTATCAATCTGCATGTTATATTATTTGAAATGAGTTTCTTATGCACTGCATATCATTGGCTCATGTTTCTTAATTTGAGTGTGCTAATCTTCCTTTTATTGGGATTATTTAGACAATGACATACAACATAATTATAGACATTGGATTAGCTTTCCCATTGCAGGACATAGTACTCAACATCCACAGCCCAAAGGAGAAGTTTAATTTGGCTCCTAGTTTCTGATGATTCAGTCCATGGTCAGCTGGTTCCAAGGTAGAATCATCATGGAGGAAAAGTGTGACAAAGCAGACCCACTTAATTCATGGTGGCTGGGAAGCAGAGCAAAAACACAGTGCCAGAGAAGAGAGGGCCAGGGACCATATATGTACCCAAGATCATACTTCCACTACCCACCCAGACACCCCCAGAAGAGGGCTTTGCAGATCTTGTAGGTGGTGCCCAAGCCAATCAAGTTGACACAATTAAGCTTAGTCACTGTGATTATTGATATGTTACAACATAAGCCTACTAATTGGCTCTTTGTTTCTGTTTTTCATTCATCTATTTTCTTTCTTTCTGCCCTATGGGTTACTTGAACATTCTTAGAATGCCACTTTTACTCAGCCATTGTATTTTTAAGAATATCTCTCTGATCTGGGTTTGGTGGTATATTTCTGATAATCCTAGCTACTCAGTAGGTTGAAGCAGAAGAATCAGCCTGCAAAACTCTGTCTCAAAATAAAAATAAAAAGGACTGGGAATATAGCTCAGTAGCAGAGTGTCAGCCCAACATGCAAGAGGTCCTAGGTTCAAGGTTCAAACCCTAGTTCCATTTTTTTTTAAATAGCTCTTTCTGGTTTAGGAACAGGGTTTAGTGAAAGGGTCATTGGGCACCATGCCTGGCAGAGGTGGCGGCAAAAAGAAGCCCCTTAAACAGCCCAAGATCCAGGCCAAGGAGACCGGTGAGGGAGATGCAGCTTTCAAACAGAAATAAATAGAGGAACACCAGAAACTTTAGCAGCTAAAAATGAAGGCTTTAAGGAAGCGCCCTTGGCCATAGGTGGAATTAAGAAACCTGATTAAAAGTAAACTGTTACTGTGCCTGAAATGGTAGTGACCCTTGATTCTGCTCCATTTTAAGCCTCTGAATTCCCTACCATGACATCTTGCTTCCTACAGCTAGAATGAAGTCTTGTCTTAGAGTCTGTTGAATATTTCAGACTTAAATTTTGCAAAATAAATAAAAGAATCTCTTTGTATAGCTCATTTAAGGGCACTTTAGGCATTAAATGATATATGAATAATTTACCACAGTACTCATGTCTTCGTTTTATTAGGTAAGTCAACTATGTGAGCCTACTTCTTTTATATCCCTTTACTTTCCTTTTTATACTGTAACCAAGGTAAATATTTTCTCCTTCTTAGTATTACACTTTGATTCATATATGGTACTTTTAAGAACATTTAAGTACAGTAGAACCCCAGAACAGAGTTATATTTCTTACTTTAACTGTCATGTATAATTTATAAAATTAAAGAGTAGGGGAAAAGCCTAAATTTAACCATCCATTTGCTTACCACATTAGTTTTCCTTTCTAATGTTCTAAGTTTCTTTCTCTCACTCTTTCTGTTTGAAAAACTTCCTCTAGCTATTCTCTTAGGATGGCTGCCCTGGTAATAAATTATTTTAGTCTCTTCCCATCACTGGGACAAAATACCCAGCACCTGCACCTTAAAGGAGGAAATGTTTATTTGGCTGATGGTTTCCAGTGGTTTCAGTCCAGAGCTGGTTGCCTTCTAGGTGGAAACATGGCAGAAGGGCCTGGCGGAAGAAAACTGCTTACCCCATGGCAGGAAGGAAGCAGAGAGAGAAGGGAAGACCCAAGAATAAAAATACATCCATCTTTCCAAACGGATGTATGCTCCCATCTCATAACCAGCTCCCCTCTCATAACAGCCACTCAGCTATAAACAAATCAATGAGTGGCCAGGGATTTAGCTCAGTGGTTCCGGCGCCTGTCTTGCAAGCACAAGGACCCGGGTTCAATCCCCGGTATCCACATACCTATACTGGGTGTGGAGACTCACACCCAGCAGCAACCAGTACCACATACCACAGTGCCGGGCGTGGTGGCTCACGCCTGTAATCCCAGCACTCAGGAGATAGAGGCAGGAGGATTGCTGTGATGAGTTTGAGGCTGAGCTCAGGGCCAGCCTGAACTACAAAGCAAGACCCTGTCTCAAAAAAACCTAAGAAAAAAAAAAAACTTTAAACAAATCAATGAGTGAAATCTATGGATGAGTATGGTACAACCACAGGCAACTTGGAGGACATTTTAGTTCTAAACAGTAAGACTCGCTGTTACTTTTTCTTCTCTAAGTTCCAGAGTTCTTTCTATTGTTCCTTTTCTCTATTTAAAGAACTTCCTCTAGCTATTCTTGTAAGATAGATTTCCTGATAGCAAATTATTTTAGCTTTTCTTCATCTGAGACTATCTTAATTTATCCTCCATATCTCAGAGGGTATTTCAACAGGTGCAGGAATCCACACTGATCATTCTTTCAACACTTGAAAGACATGCCATGCTCTTCATAGGTTTTAGGACATGTATGCTGTCATTTGAGTCATTTTCAATCCATCCACTAAGCCTTTTATTTTGATTACTGTTATAGCTAATCACCCTCTAAGCCTCATGTGGTCATAGGTGGAGCTCTTCAGAGGTGACTGGATCCAGAGTGTAATGCTGGGATAGAGATATGCTGGATTGATGAGTGATACAATGCTAGGCTTAAAGGTACCCCATCCTGAGTGTGAGGGGTACCTACTCTAAGGAAAGGTACTTTGGATTGGATATAAGAACAGAAAGAGGGCTGCTATGATCACTTGCTACTTTTTGCCTTCTACCCACCACAAACTCTTTCTCTTCTGTGATGCCCATAGGCCATGCCACCCTGCCTTGAAGCCAGTAAGCTACTAACTGAAACCTTTTCATACTGTGAGCTAAAACAAAGCTTTCCTTCTTTAACTTTGGGGATTGGGTACTTTGCCTCAGCCACAAGAAAAGTAACCCTAACAATTTTATTTTTCAGGTATAAATTTTTTTTTGTTTTCTCTTTAAATCTTCTATTTCATTGTTGAAGTTTTTCTGTTTTTTCCACTGTTTCAAACATCTCCATAATGTTCCCATGGAATTATTGTTCACTGAAGTATTCTTATCGTGATTTCTTTAAAAACCTTCACCAAATAATTCTAATTTCTCGTCATCTCAGCATTGGCATCTATCTTTTTTATCCAACTTGGTAACTTCTTTATTCTTAATTTTGACAAATTATTTTCTAATGAAGATTAGCATTTTCATATTATAGCTCTTATCCAAGATTTCTGTTTCACCTGGGTTTATCTGTCACTGCTCCATCAGGGGAAACAAAGGTACCACTTGATTAGTGGTGTGATAGGTAAAAGTCCAAGTACCACCCCACTTCTATTGTTACCTAAATTGGGGAGGGATTCTCCTCATGATTGCTGGGGAAGGTGGGAGTTCCTATTCTCCATTGACACAGGCAGAGGAGAAGCTTTTTACTAGGTAGTGGGGATAAAAGTCCTGAATCCTTATTGGCTTTCTCTGCTGGGGACACTGACCACATTTATAGCCTCACAAAGGTAGAGTTGAAGCTCACCACTTGGTCATCCCAGGTGTGAGTTTTGCCTGTCATGTTTGGCTAGAACAAGATAGTTGTTATTTACAACTGTCTTGTATTGCTGAGTACCTTTCCTAGGACTGGGTTCAAGAAAGCAGCCCTTTAGAACACTTTTATCATCTCCACCCTTGGCTGAGTCCACGTTGTCAGCTTCTTTGGCTCCCAGTCTGGGATATGAGTCAAAAGGGAAGCCCTGGGAACTCTCCCCTCCCCTTGGTTGTATTGATCCCCATCTTCTACTAAGCTTTTGAAGTCTTCTTGTGCTTGTTTTATACATACATGTAATGTCTGGAATTTTTAATTATAGTTAACTGAGGAATATGGAGGACCTACTCCATCTTCCTGGAAGCATACATCCAATTTTAAAGTTATAGAAAGTGAGGCATTGTGACTGCTGTACAGGAATAACAAGAGGATCAGTGGGTATGTGGAGTCTAGAAACAAACCTACAAATAGAAATGTATGATAAAGTAAAAGTCAAAACAGTAGGGAGCAAAATAAATTATACTGTATGATTTCATTTATAAAGATCAAAAGAAATTATTGGCCTGGGGCTGGGGAGTTAGCTCAGCGGTTCCGGCACCTGTCTTGCAAGCGCAAGGGCCCGGGTTCGATTCCCCAGTATCCACATACAATACTGGGTGTGGAGACTCACGCCCAGCAGCAACCAGTACCACATACCACAGTGCCAGGCGTGGTGGCTCACGCCTGTAATCCCAGCACTCGGGAGGCAGAGGCAGGAGGATTGCTGTGATGTGAGTTTGAGGCTGAGCTCAGGGCCAGTCTGAACCACAAAGTGAGACCCTGTCTCTAAAAAAAAAAAAAAAAAGG
>PVIR01000116.1:237479-270113 GCA_004026965.1 Petromus typicus | reverse complement strand
TGAGGTCCTGGGGTCCTGGGGTCCTGGGGTTCTGGGGTCCTGGGGTCCAGATATCTTATCCTGTGAGCATGGGACTGTGTTGTCCCACCTGGAGGGTGCCGCTGTCCCAGACCTGTGAGCCCATCTCACTGATCCAGCTGTCCAACCACAGCTCCACAAAGGCAGACAGCTGGTGAGATGGGGTGAAAAGTCTGTGAGCTCTGCTGAGCCCTTGGAGTCCAGGCTCCCCTAGGCTCCCTGAGCAGCCCTGGCAGCACCGGGGGAGGTCGCCAGTGCCACGGTGTCCACTCGGGGATAGTTACTGGGCACCAGCTGGCTGCCAGGAGTCCACAGAGGGGTCTAAAGCGCCCAGTGACCGGTGGTTTCAGGGGAAGGCTGTGTTCTGCGCAGCTCAGGCGGAGGACAGTGCTGACCCCACTGTTCATGTCCCACCTCGCTGGGGGCCGTGGCCAGTAGACTTCTGTGATGGTAATGAGGGCAGCACGGCCTGGAAGTGGCCTCCAGGTGTGGTCAGGGCAGGAAGAGGAACAGGCCTGCACCCTAGACACCAAGCTGTCACCCCGGGCGGTCTGGCTACGTCCGCTCCCCACATGGAGACAAAGAGTCCGGAGAGCAGAGCACAGGAAACGGCTTCCATTCCGGGGACCAAACTGGGCTGTGGGAGTGGGCGCTGTGCTGCGCCGCTCAGCTGGACACAGGTCTGAGGCTCTGGCAGCTCCCCCGGCTCTGAGATGAGGGCTAGACTCCCCCGGGGAAGCTTTCAAGCGGCAGATGAGCTCATGTCTGCTCAGAGGCTTCCGACAGCTCTGGGACTGCTGGGTGTGCAACACACTCCGTGTAACCTGTGTGATGGAGCCTGGGCCACACGGACAGCACTCTGCCCTCAGGGCTCAGCTCCAGGCTGAGGACTGTGGCCCTTCTCCCCTCCTGAAGCTCACACCAGGCTTCTGCCTAGGCCGGAGCATCCCTGGGAGCTGGGCAGGTCCTGGCCAGTCTCTCCTGCTTGTGTGTCACCCGCTGTGCGGCCCCGGCCCAGATGGCTCCACCCAGTCCTCATCCACGTGGGGGAGGGAGGGGCCACTGGGAGCTCCGACACTTACCGTGAGCAAACCCGTCCTCTGTCCCTCCCCTGCCTCAGACTGTCACCCACCGCACACCACGCCACTTTCACATCTGTGTACGGAAGCGACGTTTGTCAGTTAGTCAGGGCCAAGGCGTGGGATCACGTGGACTGACAGCAGGCCCTCCAGATGCGGCTTCCATGGGCTCTCCGCCCAGGGATTATGATCCAGTAACAGTTCAAGCACTTCCGCAAGGCCTGAGGCTCTTGCTTCAGTTCACTGCTAATGTTCATCTTGCTCGTTCTGGAACCCTCAATGTGGGGCCTTTCCTTCTGCAGAGAACTTGGCAAAACAATAGCTTCTGGGGCCCTATTTTTTTTACCCAGCACAGTGGCTAAGACACATCTATGTTCACCAACATGTGTCAAGCGATAATGATGTAAAAAAAAAAAAAAAAACCAAGCATGCCAACTGCGCATGACTGTTCCACACGGGTGTAGCACGCTTGGGCCTCTGTGAAATAGAGCATGCTTACGGAATGGGGTCTTGCAGGAGAGAGGGTCAGCAGGGTGCCAGAATTCTGTGAGCAGCCCCAGGGTCAGTTCTGCTTCTGCAGACAGCAGCTCTGAGGTCAAACATGTCCTCAGTCTCAACAGTCAATCTGAATATCTCGTCTTGATTAGATTAAGCAAGGCCTAACAGATTACAGAGCCTGCCTCTGGGTGCCTCTGGGAGGGTCTGGGAGATGTGGCCTTGGACTCACGTTTGACCCCCACCCTTTCTCTCTGGCACTGACCCCTGTTCTGCCTTCTGGCTACCATGAACTAAGCACCTCTACTCTCCCCATCCTTCTGCCAGCTGACCATGGACTGAACCCAAATTAAACCTTCCTGTAAAAGTCAGTTTCTGGTATTGTGTCCCGGCAGAGGAAAGCAGACAAACGCAGCCACATTCATTTGCTTATCCTTCCACACAGCTTCCATTTGTCCTGTGTTCCTGGAAGACTGGAAATGTCTTGTCAAGCACACAGACACAGACACAGACGTACACACAGGGAAAGCATGGGGTGTGCTACATGTGAGCCTCCAGAAGTCAGTTCCTAGGACACAGGACTGTTCACAGAGGAGCAGCCGTTCAGGACGGGGCATGCTGGCACCTGTTCCATGGCGCACGGCAGGAGCTGAGCTGCAGCTAAGGGGAGAGGAGGCAGCTCCAGGCGCCGGAGTCCCTGCCACCAACCCAGAGAGAAGTGTGCAGCCCCCGGGAGCTTGGGTGCACAGGCAGCAGCTGATCAGCTGCCCCCACTGACGCTGGGAAGAGCCACATGCCACACTCCCCTGTCCTCGCCACTGCCGTGGAGACCGGGAGAGTATTTCCCCACACTCATCACTTTTCCTAAGACAAACAAATTTCAAAGTACTGCTCACTCCTGGAAGTTGTAGATTTTCCTGGGTCAGGAGGCTGCTTTACGAAACTGCAGCATCTGGGGACAGGAGAGTGTACTCAGCCTGCTCCTGGCCTCTCACCTCTCCATCCTGCCGTCCTTTCTGCCCTTAGCACCGTCCCTGTCACCTAGCCCCCGCACTTCGGTGTGGACACAGGCTGGCCACCCCCGCCAGCCTGGGCAGGAGGCGCCTCAGCAGAGCCTCTCACCTTGTGCCCTCCTGGGGCTCGGAGGCTCCTGGGGAAGGAAAACAGGAGGAAAAGCTTCCTCAGCGGCCGCACACGTCGGAACCCTTCCTCTCATGGCAGAGGTCCCACGATCCCACGGGCACTGGCTCACAAAAAGACCTCCTTTTGTCCTAAACCTGCAGCCCAAGCTCAGCATGCCTTGTCCTCAGAGAGGGCCTCTTGCAAGATTTGAGACCCTCCCAAACCAGGAGGTGTCCCATTCAGGAGCGAATGAATTCACCACACATCCTGACTACGGAACAGGAGGTTCCAACTGTCACCGCCAGTCCAAGCTGCTCCCGCAAGCTGCATTTTGTGTAACTGTCCTGCTTGCTTCTCTGTGTTAAGGACTTTCCTGGTGGTTCTTTGGGTCTTTTTTTTGGTGAACTGCTTCCCACACATCTCATTTCCCAGGACTCTGGGAGGGAGGGCACACAGAGCTGTGTCCAGTCCACCTTCCCAACCTCCTGCCAGGGGCACTCAGCAGAGGTGGGCTGGCAGCACTGATGGCTGGTTCTGCCTCCTCGACTGACGGACAGTTGAGATCCTGGTGGCTTGCCGTCCCCCGGGCCCAGCCTCCAGTCAGCTGTGTCCTTCTGCAGAAGGATGTGCTGTTTGCTAAAATACCTCAGCCCCGCTGACCTCGGAGGAACCTGAGCAGAGACAGCAGAGGACAGCAGGAGAGGTGACGTCCTCCCGCTGCGCCTCCTTATGTAAGGAAACCTGCTATAAGCAGAGTCTCACATTAGTTAAATTACAGATGCGAGGTGCATCTGGGCCTGAGCTGTCTGCCAGTCCCTCGGCACTGCAGGACGGGATGACAGGGTCCAGGGCCGCCTCCCTGTGTGGTCGCTCCATTGTCCGATGGCCCGGGAATGGCTCCAACCTCAGCTCAGCCTAGGACGCCCACACAGTGCAAAGCACGGCCAACTGGACAGGGAGGAAGTAAACATTCTCTCCCAGCACCTCACAATGGCCCCAACAAGGGAGCTGCAGACTTTCTCTGCCTGATATTTGGAGCAGAACTTGCAGAAGAGAACTGCAGCTTTGTCTTGGTTACAAACGAAAAGTCCCTAGTGATATTACAGACTGGATTCTGTCTCCCCAAAGGGATAGATGCAAGTCCTAACCCCGGCACCTCCAAGTGTGCAGCCCTGTCTGAAACAAGGTCCCTGCAAAGGAAGCTGGGCTGAGCAGGTGACTTCGTCCACATGACTGTGCTCCTGTCTGTGCCTGGGGCCACCCTTCCACAGGAAGACCACCTGCTCCAGACTCCCTACAGGCCAGCCCCTCAGCAGCACCCACTTTGGCCATGCTGCCAGTAGAGCAGGACCTCTCTTCCCTTTCCCTGGACAAGGCCAGAACATGCCTCCCTGGCCTTCCTGCCCAGACTGCTCCAGACGGAGAGCGGTCCTGGAGGAGCTCCTCACACTGCACACGGCGGTGCGGACCTTTAGTACTTGGTTTGCTTGGAAGAGGAGACTAAATCAAGCTCCTCACACTGGTGCTGGAGGAAGCCTGTAGGTTTGTGGACACGAAGCAGAGGCCTCCTGGTCGGATGAGACTCCACAAACTGAGCATACATGAGCCTCTTCTTTGTTAAGTCACAGGAGTCATGTGTCTCAGCATAGAGCAAGTAACCAAGGCCTTGACAGCTGAGCCTCCCCACCAGGGCTGTCCGTGGCTCCTGTGCCCAGTCCTGTGGGATCACTCGCGTGCTTTCCGAGCTGGAGGCTGGAAAGACTGGCTAAGAGCTCTAGAGTGTGCTAGGTGACTCCACCACAAGGCCGCCACCGCACGACAGACTTGCATCAGTGTGGAAGGAGCGGCTTCCCCTGAGGAGGAACCGTCCAAATGCCGGGAACGCCTGGGCCTCAAACAGTGCCGAACCTCCTAGGTACTCTGCGTTTTTCTAAATAGATGATGAAGTCTAATTCATAAACTAGGCACAACCAGAGATTCATCACCATAGTTCATGTCCCACATGTGAGGAAGTAACAAAATAGAACAGTTATAATAATCCACCATCATGAAAGTTATGTAAATGTGTGTGTGTGTGTGTGTGTGTGTGTGTGTGTGTGTGTCTTTCTCTCAAAATCCCTGATTGTATGTCCACCTGTTCACTGAGGCAAGTGCTTTGAGGCCTTCTCTGGGGCATCTGCACAGCCCCTCTGTCCCTGGGCTCAGCGGCATTTTTGAACACGGGCACTATGAGACCATGACAGTCAAGTCCGCCTGGCAATGGAGACAGCTGCTTGGTGAGAGGCAGGCTGGACACATCTGTGGTGTGGACACACTGGACATAGGCTTGAGGCATCTACTGGCAGGGCAGGTCAAGAATCTACCATCCAACTCAATTTAAAATGTGGGGACTGTCTCTTCCTAGAATTTTCTATCTAATAATTCTAGCCTGCAGTTGATTGGGCATCGCAGGGACCGTGGGAAGCCAACTTCACACTTAAGTCCAGGATGCCCAGTGGCTGGAAGAAACTGTCGGACACTACTAGGAGTGCCGGTCCCAGGAGAGCCGGGGTTCTCCAGAACCTCTTCTTCTCTGCAGGCCCCAGTGGGAACAGCGCTGCTAACCTCCCAGGCGCGCGGGACATGTGGCACAGAGACCCTCTGAGTGACATGCTCACCATGGAATCCAGCTCTCTTTGCACACACCCAGCTGGGCTCCGAAGTAGCTCAGTGCCGAGAAAGAGAGAAGGAGAAGAGGAGAAACAGGCCGTGGCAAGGACGGGGTCAGCTCTGCTGCCAGTCTGGCCAGCTTGTCACCTCTGCCCATGTCGGTGCTCACAGCCCTCGAGCCCTTCCTGGCTGGATGAATTGGTGACGTGTGAAATCTAACTAGAGGACAGTTTATGCATGTGCAGCTCTCTGCATTATACTGGGACAAGGGTCAGTCAGATCAGTCCGGGTGCCAAATTGTTGACTAGAGTCTGCATTCAAGTTTCCCGCACTTTGGCAATACGTGACTAATTATTATAATCATCTCCTATTAATATGCACCCCTGGCTGTTTGTGTCATGCAAATACGAGACCAGCCTTGCAGGAAGGAGTCTCTGGAAGTCACTGTGGATGAAAATAAGCCACTGTGAACATGTTTTATTTCGAGTTTAAAAGACCCTCAGCTTTTGATACTGTACCTCAGCCCTGAAACTGCTATTTTTCCTAGAAGACCTTCAGAAATGGTCCATAACTGGGGTGCTCTGGATTTTGAGGAGGCTGGTAGTCAGGGCTGGCTCCCTCTGCCTCCCCCCTCCTCCTCGTAGGAGCTGTCTGCCCGTGCTGGCCCTCGTGCACGTTTTCATGGAAAAGGCTGCTCTGGGGTCAAAGTGTTTCGCAGGGGGCCTGAGGTCTGTCCCATTTGTGTGGACAGTACCACTGTCCCCACTGCCCAGAGGGTGAGCATGTGGGCTGGAAGCTCACACACTGAAAAGGAACGCCCAGACCACAGCTCGGCCGTGCCGGGGCCCAGTGCCCGGCCGCCCCTCCTCCTTCTGTCCCCTCTTGCCTCCTCCAAGGGCCTGGGCGGGTTCGGCCAGCGAGAGGCGAAAGGCCTCACGTCCACATGTGCTCCAGGCCCTGTGCTCAGCACGCCGGGAGCCTCGGATATGAACCCCCCCCTCTCCTGGCCCCTGGTGCAGGCTCCATTCTGCATCTGTCCCAGCTTCCTGACGCCAGCCTGGCACAAGGCTGGGGATACAGGGCTTTGGGCCAATGCACTAGCTTTAGAGGATACACGTATTCCACCAAGGTCAGGCTTGTTTTTCTCAAGGTTTCACAAGCACTCCCTCGTCAGACGTAATTTTTATAGCAATTCTTAAATACAATGAGTAGCCTCTCATTCCTCTAGACAGTCGAGACCACCTGCTTTCTGTCTCCTCAGATCACAAGGTGGCAGGCTGCCCCCGAGGCCAGTGTCCCTGTGTGTGATTCTGCTGGGCCTGTTCCCTAGAGGTTCCGCTGCAAGTGCCCAACTTCAGGGGCCACTGGTGCCTGCTGCTTGGCCATGTGACCCGAGAGCTGGCACAGCAGTAGTACCAGCCGTGCGAGCCCAGAGTGAGAGGTATCGGGCTGGTTGGGGTCACTCTACCTCCTTGGCTCCCTATCTTCTCCGGGCCCCAAAAGGCCAGAGGTCCTGACTGCTTCTTGCTGTCTATGGTGACTGGCTCCACTCGGTCACCTTCATGGCCGAGGTCACAGCGGACAAGGACTTTGCACACGGGAGGGAAATCATTTCATTATCTACATCTGTTTCTGCCTGTGTCACAAGCAGATGACAGGACAGCACGGTTTTGAATGTGTCCTACCAGCATGACAATCAGTGCAGAAGGGACTCTGTGTGGTCTGCCGGACACCGGGTCACCCGCTTGCTCCCCATCTGACAGCCAGAGGTGCGGCTGCACTCCACGGCCAGGCCGAGGGCACTGCATGTGGGCTGACCAGAGGGCGCTGCCCTTTGCTCTGCTTCACCTGGGCGCAGCGTGGGCACAGAGCCGCCCAGGCGGGTGCTGGGTGAGGGAGGAGGGAGGAAGAGTCTCTGACCCACATCAGGCTTGGAGACCAGCTGAGATGGAAGCTGTAACAAAATAGGGAGGAAGAGGGCAAACCAGATGGGAGGAGGAGGGTGAGCTAAAGAGCAGGCAGAGGGAGGACTTGCACAGAACAGCGGGAGAGGGGCGGAGCACTGCAGCACTGCCTCGGTGGACGGTGCACGCCGGATGGCTGAGGCGGAGGGGGAGGGGCGCTTTCCTGACTTCCCCTTGCTCACTGCTCTCCCATGGCACCTGTGGCTTCTGCCTGTGACCTTGGCGCACCCCGGGTCTCAGCTGGAAATGGAGTCGTCTTGCTGTCGGACAGGCACAGATTCAGGGTCCCAGAGAACTTCAGATTCCTGTGTCCTGAACAAATGAGAGACGTGAGGTCTTGCATTTGTTGAAGGAAAAGTTGGATCCCGCGGAGTGAGGACTCTGAGCAAGCTGAAGTGGCGCTGAGGGCAAGGTGGGGCCTCTTCCTGCTTCACTCTTCCTCCTGTCGGCAGATGGAGGTCGTCCCACAGGAACTGGCCTGACTGCGGTGGGAGGGCTGAAGACAGCACTGTGACTGGCCCTGGCGCAGGGTGGTGGATGCCCTGCCCTGTCTCGGTCTCCAGGGTGGACGGGCCACGCCCACCTGGCCAGCTGGTCTGCCCTGCCCTAACCTGGTACCATGGCCTGTTCACCTAAGTCCAGAACTTTCATGAGTTGAACTTAATAATAAGCAATGGAATAGGAACAATGTGAACCATAAGAAAATGTCTCTCGGGGGCCGGGGAGTTAGCTCAGTGGTTCCGGCGCCTGTCTTGCAAGCATAAGCACCCAGGTTCGATCCCTGGTTAACCACATACCATACTGGACGCGGACACTCACGCCCAGCAGCAACCAGTACCACATAGCACAGTGTTGGGCGTGGTGGCTCACGCCTGTAATCCCAGCACTCAGGAGGCAGAGGCAGGAGGATTGTGATGTGAGTTGGAGGCTGAGCTCAGGGCCAGCCTGAACCATAAAGCGAGACCCTGTCTCAAAAAAACAAAAAAAAAGAAAATGTCCCTGGAGTTTTACGCGGTGCCTTTTCTAGTGTCCCACATTCAGTACTGTATCTTCTTGAACAACTGTAGTCCCAGCTTCGCTTTCTTCTTGATGTCCTGAAATGGCTTCTGTCGGCCCATGATGTGAGTGTTCAGACGCAACCTCAATGTCCTTAGCCGCGTCCCACTCTAGATGCAGCAGCTGCTCAGCAGTCTGTGAGGCGCAGACCCTAGCCTGGAAGCTCCTGGCAGAGGCTCCCTAGACATTCCCATCTGCCCTGTCACCCATTGCCATGGCAGTGATGAGCGTCAGGGCCTCCAGTGTCTGGGAGGAGAGCCCAGCGTCCAGCCTGGAGGCGGAGTGAAGGGAGGCCCGGCGTTAACCCTGGGCCGCTCCTACTGGGCAGCTGTGTTCAAGAGCCCTGGATTCCCACCTGAAGGTGTCCTCCCCATGGCCCTGCAGCCCAGAGCAGTGGGATGGGGCGGGGTGCCTAGCACCCCGGAAGGACACCCTGGCCTCAGCACCCTCCAGTCTTGAAAATTAAAAGTTAAACTTACTGCTGAGAATCTCCAAGACACCGAGGGGCAGGGAGGCTGGGACCGCCTGTGGCCGCCATCCATCCTGAGCCCCGCTGACCACGGAGCCTCAGAAGTGACAACCGGGACCCTGTCTCCTGCGTCTGTCTTTGGTGCGCAGAACTCGGTGCTTGGTTTGCTCTGACTTTTCTTCTCTCTGCCCCTCCTTTCACATCTCTCACTACTCAGAAGATCTGTAAAAGGGAGTTTTCTTCAGCAGCTTCCCCCTTGGCCATTTTTCTTGCTGTTTTATAGTAAATGGAGAAGTTTTCAGTAATTCAAATGAGAGTTAAACTTTCTCAAAAAATAAAAAACCCACATAAGTATACTGGTGCACAAATAGAGTTCTAAAATAATGTTTTTGTTATGTAAAGCTTGGTTTTCCAAACAAATGTTACTACTAATGGACATACCTTGTAGTATAAATGGAAAAGTCTTCCACATCCGTTTTGGGAAAAAAAAAATTCTGCAAGTTTTAAATTAGCAAAGGAAAACATTGCATCCAGGAATATTGTTTCCCAAATATGCCTGAAACCTGTCATAATCGTTCCCTGGAACAATGCTGGAGCGGTTTCCTCCTCCCATCGCTATCAGTTTCCAGACAAAGGTTATCTGTGCATTATATTCAATATAGAATTTTCAAATTTTGAAACATTTTATTATTACCGTAATGGCTATGCTGTTTCTAACAGATACCCTGTCAGAAGGTTTAAAAAATGTATGCTTTGGTTCTTGGAAGGAAAAAAAAAAACAAAGGTCAAAACTTTTAAAATGTCACTTCTTCTGCAGTTTTGCATAGAAAATGCGGCGGAACAGCGGGAGGCCTCCTGCCCACAGAAAGGCGGCGGGGAAGGGATGTCTCCCGCCGCGGAGCTTCCACTTTCCCTGCAGCTGTGGGCCGCGCAGAAAAGCACTGTGGGGGCCCATTGTTGCCCAGCTGGGTAATAGTTTTCTTATTTTACAGTCAGCAGCCAAGGGGGTGGGGTGTCTTTCGTGAAGTGCCTGAAAACTGTGTCCGCATCGAACAGATCACTTCCTCCTCGGGAGAGGCGGATCTATAGGGCCGCAGCCGCTGACCGCCTGTAATTAAACATCGCCAACAAAAGCGGCCCAACTGGGACGCCCAGACCTGGGCTCCGGGCGCCAGCCTTGGGGTCTGTGCGCTGGGAGCAGAGCTGTCTCCCCCACCCACCCTCAGCCAATTATCCCTCACTTTACTTTACTTGAAGGTCACCTGCCATTGGGTTGAAGAAGCTGAAACTAAAATTTTAATTTCCAGCGGAGAGTGAGGCAGGAGCCTTTGTTGGCCCGGCAGGCCCGGTCGCAGCCTGGGGCCCGGCGCTCAATGGCTCAGCTCCGGCGGGCGGGGCGGCCGTACTCAGACCACAGGCTGGTTTTGTTTGGGACTGAGAAGGGTCTGCCGGCTTCCGTTGCCGTGGAAACCCACTTTCTAAGGTGAAAAGCTCCAACCCTCCACCTTTTGCAGGTAGAAACCCCTTCCCCATGGGTTGGGGCAGAGCTTTCCCCCACCTGGCAGTCCACAGGGTGGGCCCCACCCAGCCCGCAAGGCCCAGGGGCCCGTGGGGCGCTAAAGACAGAGGTGCTGTCTGGTGAGACTGGAGAAGCTCATGCTGGGCAGTGACAGTGGTGTGAGAGGTCCGACTCGGGCTCCCGGGGCCCAGAAGCTGCCCCAGGGTCCAGGCCAGCAGCTCCACAGGGATGTTTAAAAGGTGTGGCCAGCTGGCTGAGGCTCTGGGGTGTAGCACTAAACAAAGAGAGCTGGTGTTTGGTTTTTTTTGATCCAAGTGCTGCTCTTGTGAGGGGGAAGCCACCTCTAGGGTCCCTGAGTGGTGGCTCCTTCGTGCCAGGACAGGGACAGGGTGACCTGGAGGGTACCTGCCTGGCCATGGTGCCAGGATGGCACACAACATCCATGAGGAAAGGACAGGGGGCCAGAGCCTGGACAGCAGGTGTGGCCTATGGAGAGGGAAGATGCCAGGCCAGAAGCTGCCGGTGGCACTCAGGGCAAGAGGAATGGGGCCATCACCAGTGCACCTGTGGGTGATGGCTGCCTCCAACCCTGAGTTCTGAACAGCCTGCCCTGTGGGCTGACAGTTCCCTGTTGAGCCTGGACCCAAGCTGGCATGCTCCCTCAGGGCGCCATGAGCACAGGCCTGCTGTCCTCTGGCACAGCCCTCAGGTGATCACGTGGCAAGGTACAGGTACCAGTTTCAGGTGGGTGGGCGCGGGAAGGACACAGGGCACTGCAGAGCCCCTGGCCAGGCTGGAGCCTGCAGCAGCCCTGATGTGTGCAGCACACAGCTGAGACCCTACTCAGGCCCAGTGGTCTAGGGTGGAAGGGTAACGCTGTATCCAAGGTCCCATGAAACCCAGGCGAGAGGATCCTGCCTCTGGACAGAAACAAGTGATTCTGCAGAGTCAGTGCTCTCTTCTGATCTGTCCATTTTATAGAAATTCCCTTCATCAAGACAGAAGCCTCTTTGCCAGCTTCTCAGAGACAAGCTGAGGTCTTCAGTTGGTATGTGCATGCACCCGTACACACACGCGCGCTTGCACGTGGGCGCACCCTTGGAACAAGGGACAGTGGTTTCACTGACACTTGGCTAGACTGGCGAGTGATGCAGAGACTAAAGCCATCATTGAGCACAAACCCTCAGGAAGTGGTAGTTTTTCAGAGGCTCCAGGAGGAGCAGAGCCACCTCATTCCAACTTTATTAATAATGTAACTGTGTGGCTGGGGATTTAGCTCAGTGGTTCCAGCGTCTGCCTGGCAAGAGTAAGGTCCCTAGTTTGATCCCTGGTAATTACATACAACTATGCCGTGCATGGAGACTCACACCTGTAAGCTCAGCACTTGATAACTACATACCAGAGTGCCAGAATGGTGGCTCATGCCTGTGAGCCCAGCACTCAGGAGGCAGAGGCAGGAGGATTGCTGTGAGTTCAAAGCCAGCCAGGGTTACATAGTGAGTTCTGGGCCAGTATGAACTATGAAATGAGTCCCTGAGTCAATAATAATAATAATAATAATGATGATGATGATAATAATACTGGAACTGTGCCCAGGTATCTTGTGAAAGAATGGCAGGAACAAATAAACTCCCACCTGTTGGCAGCTTCAAGGCAACTTATTTCATGGTAAATAAAAGAAGAATTACTGACAAGGCAGGGGCTTTGCAACATTTAGAATTCCAAATTCAAAAAAATAAAATAGAGAAGTTGAAATAAATTTGCTACTCTGATTTAAAGGGAGAAAAGGCATTCTTCCATGAGGAAATCTGATCAAATTCTTGGACTAAAAATGCTGAACCGTCGCAGGGGTCCAAGAGGGGTTCTGATGGCTTTAAACTCCCACTCTGTGTGAAGGGCAGGGGAGAGCGGAGCACGTGGGCTCCTGGTTTTCACCTGACTGCTAACCGGTGTCAGAGAGCCTGGAGGGTCACCAGATGAGTGGAAAAGTGTAAAAACACCACATGAATAGGGAGAGAGGACAGGAAAGTTAGCTGTTGAAAAAAAGAACAAAGTTATAAATAAAAATCATAAAGTAAGAGGGAAAATCAAAAGTATCTGTTCTTACACTAAATATGAATGAGATAAATTTGCCTGTTAAACTCAGAAACTGTCAGACTGTGCTAAAAAATTCACCTACGTATTTAAAAAACATCTTTCTAAGAAAGAGGTAAGGAAACTCAAATAGGCCATCAGAGATCAGCCGTGAAAATAAGAAGGGAAATGTGAAATTAACACCGGACAGTGAGGAATTCAGGGGTGACAAATCTAAACGAGATAAAGGCATGCCTCGCATAACCAGAGAAGTCAGTTTGTTAAATGGGCCATTACCTTGAGTGTGACAGTCAACATCAGGACTAAACATAAAGGATAACAACAAAATAAAACAATAAAGTGACAGGTGAAAGTTTCCACTACAGTGAAATCCAAGGAGTAGCTGTCTACCGATGGGATTTATAGATATCTCCAGGGCCAGTAAGTCATCAGAACTTCCTGTGAGCATAAATGTGAGCCTCACCTGCATACCCAGCTGACAAAGCCAGACTCTGAGCAGACTCCAGGGCCACCACGGCTCCTTAGCACACCAGAAGTGGCTCGCAAAATGTGTCCCACACGGCTCGCAGCCCACCTTGTAACCCACAGAGAGCCCTGGACCTTGGGCTGGCTCGCTTGAGGAGGAGGGCAGGAGGTGCCAGGCTGTGACCACAACCACATAACACAGGGCCCCAGAGATGTGCAGGGTGGCCTTGTGCCCAGGGGACCTGGGTCCATCACCCAGCATTGGCCAACAAGCGGGTCTGTCTCCCAGTGGCTATCACCTTGCTTTCTGAGTGCTCGTGGTGGGGAGGAGGTTGAGCAAATCTGGCCCCATGTTCCAGCTGCCTGGGTCACGGGTCCTGGGTCCCTAGCGAAGACGGCACTCCTGCGGTGGGCGGTTTCCTCCCTAGACTGTCTTCTGGGCAGCAACAGGCGTGAAACAATGATTAGCTGTTCTTGGAGACTGCTCTTAGAGGACCCCAGCGAGCCCTTCTGCAGGGCCCTTCCGTTCAGCAGAAGCTGTTGTGTCACAGCAGCTGCAGCCCACAATTGGCCTCGTGGGAAGGCAGGGAGTCTGTCCAGCCGCATCTTCGCTTCCTCTGGCAGTAACATGGTGGAGGCCGCTGTCCCCAGCCCACAGGAAGCAGAGGTCACCCCAGGCCTCGGGAGGCGGGGAGACAGGATGCAGCACAGATGCTTCCTGTGAGCCCAGTGCCCCCCATGACTCTAGGGTCACCTACTGACCCCAAGACACCCCATCCATGGGGGTTCACCCGTGATGGGCACAGAGGGCATAAAGACGGAAGCCTGGACTGCACCCTACTTGCACATGAAAATCGGGCAAAGCTGGCCTAGCAGCAGGCGGAGTGAGAGACCCAGGTGGCAAAAGGGAAAGTCATTTCCCCGCAGCTCAAGCTGGCCTTGCCACAGGGTGTTTACCGAGGCCTTACTGGGACAGCACAGGAACCTCTTTGCTTATGAAGTAGATTGTGCTTCTGCCTTCCCACCAAATGTAGCTAAGTCTCAAGTGACTGTGAAACCAGGCAGTGAATATGTTGCCTGTACTGCTGAATAAGCCAACAAATATGCTGAGTCTGTATATTCACACCTGTAACCAACGGAAGGGTACTAGATACCGCAGCTCTGTATCCTGCCCCCCCCAAGGCATAACCACTTGGCCTTGCATCAAGATGGGGTCTGTCATCTCAGTGCATGAGTGCAGACTGGCCTGTGAGCCTTAAGAACAAGAGTATTTCTAACTTTGCCTCTGTGGATCTCTGGCACGTTGTCTTTTCTCTTGGATCAACATCAGTGAGCCATATTTCAGGGATTTTGCTGCAACAGTGATGTCAGGTGCAGGGCCCCACCTTGTGCAGCCTGCTCACCACGAGCCACCTGGGTACAGAGACCAACATGACGTGTGCGCAGCCTGGCCAGGACAGTCTTCTTTCTCCTGTGTCCTTGGGGAGGCTCCAAACACTCAAAGGCTCACTATTCTGTTTTTTGTCTTTGAAATGAGAATTTATCTTGCATTTTAAAAAATTCAGCCGAAACTGATTGAGAACTGGTAGGATCTCTAACGGACTCTGGGAAGCCACCCTCTTGGTCAGAGGCCTGCAGGAGGACACCATCGACTCTGCTGTTTAACACACACATATGCAAACACTCTGCCTTCTCATGTGCTGGGACTGAGGGTGAGAGTCTATGTTTTACATACTAGTCCTCTTGCCCACTGGGAGCGTGGGCTTCTTGGCACAGTGGCCTCCATGGCTGTCTGCCCGCCAGTGCCCCTTCAGAAGCCAGCTCCAGAGCATCTGTGCTCTGTCCTGCACTTGGCAGCCCACTCTTGCATGAGGAGCAGGCTCTGTGGAAGTCTGCGAGCCTGCGGCCACGCACTGACTCTGAAGAGGGACGTGGCTGCTGTCCCCACAGGCCCGGCTGTGATGGTGGCCCCGACAAGTGTTTCTCGAGGGCCAGACCCCTGAGGCCCTCGGCTGTGGGCTCTCCTCGCCTAGCTTTCTGTTCTTTAAACTGTGAGTACAAAGCCCACAGCCAAGCACAGAACGCACTGAGTCCCCACCCTCGGTGGGTGGTGCATGCGCTCGAAGCCTCTGGCCACTTCTTAGCAACAGGTGCGAGCACCCCCTTAGGAGGCCAGGGACCCATTTCTCAGCAGGGCTCGCAGCTGTGGCAGCTGGAAGGTGCTGGGCAAGTCCCCCTCGTCAATGCTGCCACATCTGCCGGTGACCATGGGCTCCCTGCCTTCCGCCACCCCTCCCGGGCCTTTGCAGGGCCCCAGCCCACTCTTTGGTGCACGTCTCTTCCCCTTCCTCTCTGAGGCCCCAGTCCCCTCTGAGCCTGTGACGTCAGTGTTTGTCTCATGGTCGTCTCCTGGACATGGACTCGCCGTGCGCACCGGGACCTCGTCTGTGTCTGTGTTGGGGGCTTCTGCCCTGCTGTGGTTCTAACTGGATGCTCAGCCCTGTGTCCCCACCTCATACTAGAGCACTCGGAGTCTTAAGGACCCTTGTGACATGATAAGGTGCAACTGAGCTATCTACGCGCTCGTGGCAGGTGCTTCCCACAGCACGGCTGCCAGCAACAGCTCCTGAGATGCCCAGAACAAAGTCTTTCGTGCAAGACCCACGCTTCACACCCAGAGGCTAGTGTGATCAGCGTGGGATGCCTGACACCAGCTGGTTGAGCACCACTGTTAGGGTTAGATCCAGCAGGAGCATGTGGACCTGACCGCTGGTGAGGGTGGCGACAGTGGGCGCCTGGCTGCATCTGCGCATGCGCAGTCCTCACCACGGTCTTCCAAAGCCGGTGCTGGGGCCCCTCTACTTTTTAGACAGGGTCTCGCTTTGTAGTTTGGGCTGGCCCTGAGCTCGCTATATAGACCAGGCAAGTCTCAAATTCACAGCAATCCTCCTGCCTCTGCTTCCTAAGTGCTGGCATTACAGACATGAGTCACCATTCCTGGCACTGTGGTATGTGGTACTGATTGCTGGTGGGCGTGAGTCTCCATTCTCGGCTTTGTTGTTTATGGTTACCCGGGGTCAAACCTGAGCCCTTGCGCTTGTAAGGGCTGTCTGTCTGCAGGGCCCCAGCCCACTCTTTGGTGCACAGAACCACTGAGCTAAATCTCTGGCCAATGGGATCCCTTCTTGTTGATGAAATACAGAATAAACAGCTGACTGGCCAAGCTGAACCCAAGCTTTCCTGATGCTAAAACCTCACAGACATGCCGGCTCCCTCCAGCCTCGGGGTTGTCCTTGCCAGGACAGCAGCACTTGGCTGTGAATCTCAGGCAGGGACTTCTCCCCCTTGCCTATTGCACCCTGTGGGCCTCACGCTTGGCCACATCTGTCACCACGTAGGCCCCCATCAGGCTGGGTGCTGTGGCCCGGGTCATCTCAACTTCATGCCTCACATGTATAAGGATCCCGCCAGCCTCCATCCCCACCCTGGCACAGACTCTGTGTTCAAGAAAACCCCTGCTTCCCAAAGGGCTATGCCCACATTAAAGCTCAGAGGTGTCTGCAGTCTGCACAGAAAGAGCTGGGCCAGGAGCCGGGCAGCCCGTGGGCCACGGGGCAACTCTTGGCCGTGGGCTTCTTGCTGTCGCTGGCTGTGCAGGAAGCTCCTGAGCTGTCTCACTTGCATTGTTGATGGACAGTGAGCTCGAGGAGTAAAAACGAAGTGACAAGAAGAGGAGCGACCTGCACAGAGCTGTCTGTGCTGCTGCTTCAAGACTCGAGCCAGCTCCTCAGAGATGGGCACTGGGGAGGTGCAGGGTCCAGGAGTGCAGGTATGGGCAAGTTCCAAGTTCCCTCGTCCAGGGTCTCACCGGGGTAGTGGTGGGCACAGCAAAAGAACACGGGGTAATGGGAAGATCTGGTGTCTTTAGTGAACTTATTACAGTAAAAGGCAAGTTGCAAAGAGCAGTGGGCAAGTGTGCTTGAACCCCAGGGCTTTGGAGGGGGATTAGTGATCTTGTGTAACAGAATTTTTAATTCAACCATTCACCACATTTTTGATCACCCCACACTGAACAAATGTTTATGAAAATTTAATAAAAACATGACACTGGGTCCTTATCCACCTTACTCCCCAGATCTGGCAGAGTGTGACTCCTGGCTCTTCCACCAGTCAAAACGACCGTGAAAGGGAAACATTTTGAATCTACTGGGGACATGCGGGCAGCCAGGACAGCCCCGCTAGAGATCCTCGGGAGAGAGGACTCCAGAGCTGCCGCAGGAAGCAGGGAGCACGAAGGGAGGAGGACTGGCGGGGATGCGCAGCACTGTGCCTCTACTGTCACACGCCAAACACTGTAAACAGCCCCATCTGTTTCAGTCATACCTTCAGAAGTTGAGGAAGCTTACTTCTCTACTGTTTGACTCCATTTCTCCTTTCCTTAGCGTACTGCCAGCCTACAACTTTGGACATGTTAGCACCTAGGAGAATATCTCCCCACACACAACCGTAGTCCCCGCTGGGAGAAGATTTACAGAGCACCAAAGTCCACGTCATCACTAAGATATACTCACATGTTTTAGGTCTCTATGGCATTCACAACCGATAAACTATCCGAAGAAGGCAGAAACGCTTTGGGAAGCAGATGTCAGGAACGCCTGGTGGGCCGGCCCGCGGCGGAGGCTGAGTGTCCCCCAGACGCCGACCTCCAGACGCCGCCCTCACACTTCACAGCCTGAATGAGAGAAGCCCAGGACGTCCCTCGTCAGGGCTGTCATTCCAGAGGCCCTCCCAGACCAGCGCCAGAGCCTGCGGCGGGGTGAGGCCGGGGCCCTGTGCCCAGGAACCCCAGGGGGACCCTCCTTCCTCGCTGGCTGCTCTCTGCCACCACCTTGGCGTCCAGGCTTGTGGCAGTCCTGTGTCCCTAGGGCCGGTCCAATGTGACCAGCTTAGCTAATTTCATCTGCAGGGACCATCTTTCCTAACAGGGTAGCAGCCTGGGCGGCACGTTTCCGGGATGTCCAGAGGAGCCAGGTTTCAGCCAGCGGCGAAGGACCCAGTGGCTGAGTCCCACGTGGAATTCATCTGCGTGGCTGCGGAAATGCGCTGGGCGCCTGGATCTGCGGGAGACCCTCCCGGCTGCAGGCTGGAGGGTGCTCACTGCACATGGGGCCCACGAGCTGGCCTCCCGTCCCCCAAGAGACGAGACAGCTCCCTGAGGCTCCGGCTCTGCCTCTCCTCTCCTGCCTCTTCTCCCTGTTCCTGAGGGACACCCATGACCTTGTCCTGTTCCGAGAAGTTCAGGGCCGGTGAGACCGAGAGCACCATGCTGGACTGGAGGACTTGCCTCCTTGTTCCCAGGTGTCACCAGCGAACTAGATGGGTGGACAGGCTGTGCGTGAAGGAGCAGGCGCCCGCACCACTCCCGCGCCTTCACCTTGACGGCGACCTTGCAGAACCTCGGCTCTCCCCAGTGTCTGTGCTGTGATTTCTCCTTCTCCCTGAAGCGCAGGTGGCAGTCATGAATATTTGTTTCCTGCAGGTTTGGTTTTGTAAACCTCTTCTCAAATGAAAAGTGCCACGCAGCTGTGGAGTATTGTTCTTATTAATAACCGCGCTTCGGCACAAGCTCCCCACTTCTCTGCTCCCTATTAATATTCTGCAGCAGGAAGCATGCTACAGTAACGACGCGTCTCATTTCTTATCTTCCCTTTTGCAAGCAGCATGTGCACGAAGCAGTTTAACTGTCCTAGGAGAGAGCACGCACCTGTAAGCAAGAATCCCCTCTTCCGTGGCCCAGTTTGCGTGGTCAGTTGCACTGGTTGGCATCAGCCGCCAGGACAAGACACCAGAGACAAGTTCCAGCACATCCAGGCCCGGAGTGGACCTCTGTCTAGCCTGCAGATAGCCCCCATCTAACTGTGCCCTCATGTGGCAGAGGGGCAGCCAGGCAGACAGCGCACCACCCTGTCTCACCAGGACCGGTGCCAGCATGAAGCCCCCACCTGTGCTCTTCTCTCAACCTGGTTATCTCCCAAAGCCTTCCCCTGTGGAGGGGGACTCTGGAGATAGGAACACTCAGTCTGTGCAATGGGATGGCTGTGCACCCGGCTCCTTAGAGGACCTGCTGGCTCCGGCTGGTGGTGACTAGGGAAGGGGGACAAGTGGTGCATGGTGCTTGGGCTCCACCCTACTTCCGCTGTCCCTGGGGGGGGCCAGGACACAGGTGTGGGCACAGGCGTGGGCACAGGCGTGGACACAGGCGCACTCCCAGACCCTCGGTGCAGGGGTAGTGATGGGCCACGGCTTCCTGAACAGCAGCCTTCAGCACCACGGGTGGTGAGAGGCCTGTGCGGACCCTGCGTCCCCGTCTGGCCTCCTCCAGGTGACGGAGGTTCTCTCGCTCCAGCAGCCGTGGACTCAGGAGGACAGAGGAGGGAGTGAGGGCAGCCTTGGCTGCGGCTGTCTGCAGCCTTGGGAGAAGCAGAAAGTCCACCTGAATCAAGGCCACATGTGCTCGCTGCACCTCGGGCCCTGCCCACGCTGTGTCTCCCTGGTGACGAGGGGTCCGCGGTGAGGACAGAGAGTGGCCTCAGGCCTAGCTCGCTTCCTTGCAGACTCCAGCTTTGGTCTCTGCACGAGGCATTGCTCTGTCGGGGAGCAAGGTGTCCCTGGCTGTGCCTCCTGCTCCTTCCTGTGTTGAGAGCATGTGTCGGACCCCTCCAAACGCGAAGCTGCAGAAACGTACAGTGCAAACAGTTTGTGGGGACTGGGCTCCCTGGACTCTGGGGTGTCTGTGCCACCCACGGTGAGAAGCCTCAGCCACCCCAGCCCTGTCCCTCTGTCCCTGCAGCACGCGGTCAGAGCCAGGCAGGCCACGGGGCCTAATGAATGGGGCAGAGTACAGGAAACCTCTCAGCAGAAAAACTTCACTGGGTCAGGCACGTTCCTGTGGATGTATTTTTCCATAGAGTACAGTGAACAATTCACCCAGCTTTTCCAGACTCTTCTGTCTCCCAGCAGCACGCAGGACACCCTCAAGTGTTGGAGCTGCCCTCTTCCAGGGTAGAGAGCTGAGCCTGCGCACAGGGCCAGGCCATAGGTGTTGTGCCACACCCACCGCCGTGCTCCTGACCATGGAGAAGCAACTGGGCTCTAGGGGAAAAGGGTCGCGGGGCCAGCGGGATGCCATGTGCACAGACAGTGGTCAGGGGATCCAACGGTTATTTCCGCAGGAGGAGGGGTTGTAACTGAGCCCAGCCAGCCGGGTAACCGAGGGGATCAGCACCCGGGAAGAAGGGGCCAAGCAGAACCAGAGGGCGACCTGAGATGTGATCGCTTGTCCTCCCCAGCTTTATAATGAGATTACGGTAACCGGACACCAGCTGGAAACAGAAATCTGGCTGCCTGTCAAGTCCAGCCCAGCAGGAACCTTGGCCGCTCCAGCCTCTCCGGCTCCGGCCTCAGATCTGTGCACCCTGCCCACAGCACAGAGCCCGTGGGCTGGCTCGTCCGCACCGTGAGACCCAAACATCCCTACCATGTGAGATGGCCACAGATGTCTCCTTCCCACACCTGTGGTAGGATTTCCTCAAGCCCTGGCAGCCCACGTGGCTCTGACCACCCAGGTCTCATGTCCTACAGGTGCCCCTGAGCCTTGCTTCTGCGGCAGGAAAACAGGAGACACCTTCCCTCTGGAAGAGAAGGCTGCCTGATGCTTGTCCCTGGGCAGCATCCTGGGACTCAGGGCGCGTGCTCAGAGGCTCAGCTCGCAGGCCCAGTGTCCTCAGTGAGCACTGCAGCCCTTTGCCTTCAGGGTGCTGACTTTTTGCAGTTGCAACCACCGTCCCCAGGGCTTCCCTGAGGTGTGTGGGCAGATCACAGCTTACCCATCAGAGCCTGAGGAATCCACAGGTGAGGGCCTCAGGAGACGTGACGAATGCACTAACACAGACAGAGAACCCACGGGGGGCACCTGCACCTGGGTTCCAGGCAGCAGGTGCCTGGATACACACAGACTTTCCCAGGGGCGAGGGCTGTGGCCTCCAGCAGCAACTCCAAGCTGCCAGGTGGACCTCACTCCAGTGTCCCCTGTCCAAAGATGCACCTGAGCAAGTCCCTGCAGCTCTGCAGATCCTGTCCACCTGTGACACAGAAACTTTCCCCTCACCTCACCTACCGCAGCCACCACACCCCTGGGGATTCCGTGGAAACCCTGTGTGAACCTCTTTTCTCTCCTCCTCCTTCCCACTGACCTGCCATGTTTGGCTCTGCTGTGGGACCCAGAGTGCCAGGGGCCCTGCTGCCCTGCTGCCTCTGGAGACCCTACGCCCTTGGCAGGACCCCATCCCAGGCTGTCTCCCCCAGGGGACTTGTCCTCCAGCTCTGTCCATGCCCTGTCCTTGTCTGCTGAGCAGCCAGGCAGGGGCTGCCCACATGCCCCACAGCAGCCTAGAGGCTCCTCTGGTGCCATGAGGGCACAGGGCACACTGTTAGCATGTTGCCAGCTGGCAATAGTCATGGCTTGTCACGGCCACAGAAGAGCCTGCAGGGACCCAGCTCTGTCCCTGGGCAGTGAGAGCCCAGGGTCTCCAGAATCACAAACTTTTACCGGATAGCACGCAGAGACCTCACCCTGGACGCTTTCACAAGACAAGAGCAGAAGCAGGGGCGCGGCAGCCCGTGAGGGGGTCAGTCAAGAGAGAGCCGCGCAAAGGAGCATCTGCTGCATGAGGGCCAGGCCACAGTGGGTACAGTTGGCAATGGCATGGGCCGCGGGATGGGGCACAGGGCAGGCAGCATCACAGGCCAGGCTGGTGGAGGACTGGGCCCTTGCTCAGAGTACTGGAGGCCAGGGAAGGGGACAGACTGCCTCCACGCAGGTGCAAGGGACCTCACAGCAACCACAGGACCAGAGCGGCTGTGAAGCCACGACGGGCCAGGGCCTGCCTTCCGCGCACTGTGCTGGTGGACCACGCTGGCCCTGAGGCGGAGATGCCTACAGTGACCCAGGCAGAGTTTTAGCTTTAGCTGGCTGGTGCTCAGCAGGGCCAGGATACTCACCACGAGGCTGAGTTCGCAGACATCTAGGTTGCTCAAAGTGTGAAAAGGCCAGCAGGGGATGTCTCCACGGAAACCACAGCAGGGAAACCACACACGTCCACAGGCACACATGCACAGGGCACGCACATGTGTGCACACACACGACCATGTACACAGGTCAGAGCAGGTACACGTGCGCACACGTCCATGCGCACACAGCAAGATGACCGAGCTCGTGGTCTGAGCACCTCTCGTTTCGGCGGGTTCGGCCCCCACTGCAGCCTCGGTGCTCCGTCATAGAGGAGAACAGCAGGACAGAGAAGAACAGGCAGCCCCGAGGGACGTGCGCAGGAGAAGGGGGCATCCAGTGGCGGGGAGGACAACCCAGGTGTCTACGTGGAACCGCTCGCTTGAACCTCAACATGTTTGTCAAAATCTTCCAGTTCTTAACCAGGAGCTGCTAATACCCATTCTTTATGCTGGCAACTACACACAGAGAGAGGATGCCAGCATGCACCCTGCTGCTCCCATGCCACCAAACGGAGTAAGAGGTCTCTCTTCCTGGACACATCCTGCTTCGGGGGCAGAGGAGACCGGGCACCAGAATCTGACCACAGGTGCCCCACATGCTCCCTGGATCCTCGTATGCAGCAGCAGTTACTACCAACACCGCCAAAAGCCACAAGGGGATGCGGCCCGCCCCCGGAGACGGCACAGAACCACTCGGGCCTCGCTGGCCCTGACGCGGAGCCGAGCTGACTTCAGAGCTGGGGAACATGCAGGAGAGACGGCTGCGGCGCCATCGGGAGAGGCCCAGACGCGGATCCTGGACGCGGTGGCAAACTGAGAGCTTGGACAACAAAGGGCCTGCTGCAGTATGCATGCCAGAGTCGCCACCTCTGTGTCGAGCAATGCCCGTCCCTCTCAACAAATAAATGCAAGAAAAAAGAAAGGAAACACAGTGAGAGAGCCGAGGAAGCGTGCTAACAAGTTACAATTATAAAATTCTTATTTTTATCTTGGCTCAAGCAGATTAAAAAATGAACTGAAAAAAATATACATATTTATGAAATACATACATCAGATAAACATTAGAGATGGTGTAAATTTAAACACTGATTAGGCATTTTAGGATGTTAAGGAATTAGTCCTAATGTGTATATATTCAAGATTTTAAAAAAAATATTATTTTAAAAATATACAGTATTTGGGATTTGCCGGGGAGGCTATGGATCCGACGGGACTTCTAAGAGCTGCTAATTACTGACGTGGTGCCGGGTACAAGCGGCTCTTTATACTGCCTGCCCCATTTCATGTTTGACGTGATTTCTAAGATGCACCAGGCCTACACACGCTCGTCTTGGTTCTGTACTGAATAAAATCCCTCCTCTCGCTTAGATTTGGACTCTCACCCCAGCACAGAACCTGGGCTTGCCCACGTGGCCATAGCCCTCACTGCAGCAAGTGCCTGTCCCAGAGGCCTCTGTAAGAACACATCTCTACTAACTATGAGGTATGGGTTTGGATCGCTTTCCTGGTGAGCAGGATAATGCATTCGAGGAGTCGTTGATTAAAAACATGAACTGTAAAATTATGCTGCAAAGTTTAGGAAACTTTCCGGGGTTACATTTTGACACACTCGGATCTTGCTTTAACAATGACAGAATGCTACACAAAAACACCGGCTGCCTCGGTGTGGGTCTTTATCTCATCTTGACAGATTATTGCTGGTTAAATTGTAGCGCTGACTTAAAGGCAGGACTCTTCAAGGGAGTCAGAAATTAAGGCTTCACCAAATGGTAATAAAGCTATTAAAAATGCAAACAGCAAACAGCTACACTGTACAGGTTAGACAGCTAATCCAAACTAGCAGTTTAAAAAGCAGAGCAATTACACTTTTATTTAAATGCAAGGAATATGAGCAAGAATAGAATGAGGAACCTTGTTTAAATGCATTCTTTTGAATATTTATTAGAAATAATACATGTAGTTAAGCCACTTATCTGATTTCAGTGAATAAGTAAAATGCAAAAGATCAATTTTCATAATTATACCAAAGAAGTCTGTCTTTCATAAAACTCTCATTAATAACACCATTATTACTGAAAAAATATCTCGGTATTATTATTGTTATTCTAATTATCAGCAAAATGCTACTGATAATGTTGTCATAAAATTTCCTTTTAGTATCCTATTAAGAGAGATAGACTAAGTAGTGGTTTAAGTTCAATCTAGACCCTAAGTGGCATCATAAAAAATCTTCTTTGTGTATTTGGTTAAAATACATTATGTGTGTAATTACATAAATTACTCAGAGTTTGGCAAACAGGCCCCTACGTGGATGCACGTCTGCCTGGCATGGATAGCCACAAGCCCACTTGCAGACGTGCACCCCCCAGGCCCAAGTGCAGCCTACGGAGCACAGCGGGGACCCCTGGTCATCCTCCACCCACGAAACACTCCTGCCTGCCGATTCGGCCCCTAGGCGCCTTCACAGCTCCTGGGCCCACGCACTCTTCCGCCACCGCCACCTGTGCCAGCCACCACCCACCTCCCAGAAGGAGGAGGCTGCTGAGGAGACCTCCGTCCTGCCTGGGACTTCTGTCTCCAGCCCAGAAGGAGGCCCGGCAGCCACGCGACTCCAGATTGCTCCTCCAGAAGTAAAGCAATGGTGAGCTTGAATCTTGGCAAACATCGCTGCACTAGACCCAAACAAAAAGCATTTTGAGACTTCTCTTTGCATAATGAGCTCTATTAAGAGGAAGGAGAAAAGGATTTGAAGCAAAATTAACTATGCATTTATTGTGGAGACTTTGTTCTCAGTTGCCATTTTAAAAAATCGATTCTACATACATAGAGGCCTTTGCTTGGGCAGCGGGTCTCCTCCTGCCAGTGCCCTCCTGGCATGCAGAGGGCAAGCAGCCATCCAGGCAAGACCACCTGACCCAAGGAAGCCTCACTGGGCCCGCGGAAGACCCCTGAAGAAACCAGCAGTGCCTTCCTGAACTCTTCGCCTTGAAGATGATACTGATGACTAATCGAATAAACAAAAAAACAAACCCACTTAATTTAATACCTGCATGTTTGTTTATTTAAATACCACAGCACCACTGTGTGAATAAAGGCTTTGAGATACTTGAACCATTTAAGTGATGATTCTTATCTAGTGAATTAGTGCTAACATATCTCTTTGCATTAGAAGAAATAATAATCTTTAACAACATAAAAGACTGGGAATAACCACAGTAGGGTAAAAGGCTTATTTTTATGTTCCTTATTTTTGTTCTAGCTCAAAGTTGAAAACAAAGGAATTTTGCAAGGACAGGGTCACTTTCCTGCTTTGCATCATAATCGTGAGGGGAGGCCAGAGGACAGGAGTCCTCCTTCCAGCCTGGAGTCCGACTTCCAGGCTGCGAGGCAGCGGCGCAGAGGACGTGCTCCTCTGGGAAGAAGCTGCTGCTGCCAAAGCTTTCAGGGAGCTTCAGTCCCACAGGGACTCACAGCCTTCACCCCCGGCGAAGGACGCTGGGTGTGGCGAGGGCCCTGCTGCACCCAGCATGCAGGACCCTGTGTGCCACAGCGCAGGGAGCCTGGGCTCAGCCCAAAGCTGACAGGGTGAAGCCCAGAGAAGACAGTGCCCCGCGTGCCCAGCACCCAGCTCAGCCCTGTGGCTGTGCACACCCCATGTCTGTCCCTGTGGGGTTCTGGGGTCTTTCTGGTCTACCCTCCTCCTGCAATGAGGTCACACTGCAGAAGGGGAGCAGGTGAGCCCCAAAGCCGCCCAGCCACCACTAGCCCCAACGGTAGGTCACCTTGAGGACCAGGATGTGACCTGAGGCAGGACCAGGTTCAGGCCGGGTCAGGACAGAGAAGACTGGGCAAGTGAGCATGAGCTCAGGACGGAGCCGCTGTGTGGGTGGAATGGTGGCGGCTCAGGAGCCAGCGAAGCACCTGGGACAAGGCGAGCTGAGCTTGGGGTCTGAACCGGGCCCCAACCTGCTTGGCCTTCCTTTCTCTGACAGTGTGCTGCCCCTACACTGGCCGGTGTGACCACCTGTGGAGTGGACACTGCTCCTCAGCTACATGGGAGGACTAGCTATCTCCACGGCTCCTCTATTGGTGTGGCGGCAGCTTCAGGACGGCTCCTCGGGACAGCAGGACCCAGCGGAGCATCCAAGAGGCTGAGCTGGCCTCCAGGGCACCACAGTGTCATCCAAACAGATCAAAAAGAAGTGTCGCCTGTTACAGCTCACACTTGCAGCATCCCCCAGGGCTGTGCGAGGGCCGAGGACCCAGCCTACTCACCGTCCGCTGCCCTGAGGGTGTGGCTCGGTCCGCCTGCCACATGCCCTACCATAGTCCCGTCTGTGGTCCCGCCATTCAGCTCAGACATCTGGGCCCGAGACTGTACCAGGACTCTGAAGCTGGCACCCAAAGTAATTTTTCTCTTTTATGTTGATTTCTCAAGAATTTTGTCACTGTGACAGAAACTGAATAACACATTTCCTCCCCCAAGAAAGTTTTCAAATGAATCCCTGAAAGCCACCCCTCCCGAGGCAGTCTTGGGGTCTGACACCTGCAGGGTGGTCCCCGGTGGGATCAGCGGCCAGTCACCAGGGCCAGCGCCCCTCTTCACTTCTCACCTGTCCTAAAATGATGCTCTTGTCGAATGCATGAAAATGGAGCCCTAACAAGTGGCACGAGAGCCCAGCTCCTTCCCTGAGACCGAGACCCGTCGGCACGCCACACGGGTCTCCTCCTCGGAGGGGCCTCAGGTCCGCGTGCGGCCCGCGGGGCCGGGTCACCGTGACAGTGCCTGGGACACTGAGAGGCAGGATGTCCACTTTTGTCTGCCCTACGGACGTGGTGCTCCCGGACATGGAGGTGGCCCCATGACGGTCCTGTCAGGCCCCATCCAGGGCACTCGAAGCCCTGCTGGTGGAGCAGACACGAAGTGTCCAGTGCCGGGTGCAGACTGAGGAGGCAGCCCTCTGGATGACGCCGCCGGGGAAAGCAGTGCAGGCACTGAGGTCCAGCAGCGGTGGGCAGCGGTGGGAAGGCGTCCCCAGCACTCGTCACGGTGGCCCAAAGTCCCATGTCTGCGGTTGGCCCCGGGACCCCGGGTGCACTTTGGAGACACGGGGACCCCTCCCCCGCCCTGAATCATGCTCCGTTCTGTTACTTCTGTGCCCGGGCTCAGGTTTCCTCCCCACCGGAGGCCCACTGGTGTCATGGCTGTGACACTGGCTCTCTAGAACCAGGCTGTGGCCTGGCTTCTTGGAGCACAGACCTCCAGTCTCTGCCTCCTCCCTCTGTCTCTCCCTTCTCTCTCTCAGCCGTCCCAGTGCTGGGGGCCACCTTGGGCTAAAGGAGTCCGGCCACAGGTCCCCTCAACACGGGAGCATGCGTCGCGGGCCCAGCACGTAGTCTGTCCACCTCGGCAGTGCGTGCCCTGACGACGATGGGGGACCGGTGCAGAGTCCTCACGGCCTTCATTTTGGAGAAAGGCTCTGCCTGGGCCGAGCGACCACACTCACCCTGCGCACAGAACAGCCCCAGGCCCAGGCAGAGGGATGTGGGCCAAGCTGTGTCCATGGCAACAGCAGCTCAACATTAACTCGGGTACAAAGGCACAAAGGCGTAATTGCGCACCTCACGTTTGCATGGTGTGTGACAGCCCCACGCTGCCCGCCCTGAGCCCACTCCCGGTGAGTAATGACCCTGTGCCCACTTGTGTGTGTTTCTCTCCAGAGGCCCTTTGATTTCACTACGGGACTTTAAACTCCTCTGGTCACTTGTAACTGTGAGAAATGCCTTCCTGGTACCACGACAAATGCAGACCGGCCAGCAGTGTCTTGCTGTGTGGCCGGGAGCTGCTGTTCTCTGGGGCTGGGGTGCTGTAGGGCCACAGGTGGCACCACAGCGAGGCCCAAGGAGGACATCCCGCCACAGCCTGCACGAGGCCCTGCCAGAGTCCTGTTCTCCAAGGACATGAATGAAGCAGCGATGCTTCCTGAGTCCCGCTCGTCAGGAAGCACATCAGGAGCCCAGCTCCCCACGAGGTCTCTGTAGGGGCGTGACACTCGGGGCCACAGCGGTGCTGGTGCCCGTCACACTCCGCTGTACTGGCCAGAGGGGTCAGCGGGCACTGGCTCCTCAGTGGGCGCTGCAGTCCAGGAGTCTGCCTGCAGAGGGTGTGACGCTGGGCCTGTCCATGCATCACATGCTTCTGGCCACTTCTGTGCACACACAGATGAACCCCAAGGGATGCAGCAGACTCGGGGGGCCATGGCGGACGTGCTGCATGAGAGGAGAGTCAACGTGGGCACGGAGCTCACAGGAGCTGAGCTCAGGGGGCCAACGAGTCCCAGTGCCAGGATGCAGGGCCTCAGCTGTGGGCACACCCAGCCTCCGAAGATTTGGGGACACTGTCACTGGGGCACCTGGGGGATGATGTGTTGGGGCCCCAGAAGGCACAAGTCATTTCCCCTCTGTCACAGGTTGGCCACTGCGCTGCGACATCAGCAGCCCCCGGCATACAGCTCAGCCTGGCCCACACCGAAGTGGCCAGCCTCAGGACGTTGCCTTCAATAGGAAAGCAGAGAGAATCCAAGGACAGAGGAGAGCTGGTCAGGGAGAAGAGCCGCCCTTGGATGCCTGAGGACACCCCTTGCCACCACAGCTCTGGCACACCTGCCTAGAAATGTCATCCTGATGCCACCAGAGAAGCCTTGGTAAGGCTGGGACCCAAAGCCATATGAGCTGTGCTGCTCCACATGGTGGGATAATGCAGAAGTCCCCTCAGGGGACATCTGGAAAGTGCCCAGGTGCTGGGATACTGAGCGGTGGTTTCTAAGTAACCCCTGGGTCAACGAGACGGCAGCTAGGAAAGTTAGAAGAGGCTTGTACTCAAAGGACACAGAAACAGTGCGCTGATAAGAAAGAGGCAGCCAGGGCAGCTGCAGCCCTGGTCCGGGTCTCCGCGTCCGGGATCAGGCACCCGTGTGCCGGAGCTGGAACTGACAAGCACACAAAGCAGCAAATGGAGGGAGAAACGCAGAGCAGACACTGGCAAAATTAAAAGCAAGGAAACTGATAACTGGTTCTTGGAAAATGTACTAAACCAAAGGGCCTCTAGCTAGACCTAGAGAAAGAGGCGGGACGGGAATCACGCAGGTTGGAGGGAGCGAAGGCTTCTGCGCGTAGCTGTGCACTCAGCAAGAGTGGGGAGTCATGCTGTGGCCATTCTGATGGCAGGAGCAGCCAGGTTCTTGAAAAGTACAAGCACAGCCTCACTCAGAGAGAAGCAGAGGATGTGAATTCTCCTGCCTTCACCAGAGCAACTGAGGTTACATTTGAAGATTTTTAAAAATGGGGGAAAATCTCCAAGCCCAAGTAGCTTTCTAGAAAATACTACCAGATGTCTGAGCAAGAAGTGTCGCCATGGGACCTAATGTGTTCATACAGAAGCAGAGGACGATTCCGATCACCAGATGAGGGTGTGTGACCTGGACACCAGAATAGACATCATGAGGAAAGTATGGGCCATGATCTCCTGTCCCTCCAGATACAAGAACCAAAGCACGAAACAGCAAATGGAGTGCGGGGATGCAGGACCGCAGCCACATCTCCTGACAAGCCCCTGGAGGGCAGAGTGGGCTCGCTCTGAAATCAACACGCACCATGGCAGTGAATGGCCGAGGCAGGAAGCCCACTCACTCAGCTCACTCTGCGGATACTGCATGCGCTCGGTAGAAGCCATCAGCAACTAGGAGTAGGAGAGAGTTCAGCACCTTGATGCAGGTCCTCGGCAAAATCCCACAGCTGGGTGGTTCTCATTGGTGGAGGTCAATGCGTTTCTGGAAACTAAGAAGAAGACAAGTCGTCCAGTCTGGCCATGTCTATTTTCCACTCACCGTCATACAAAAAACCTTTGCCAGTAAAATCTGGCAAGGAACAGAAACAGACTGTATGGATTATAAAACTCTCTGCACTTAAAGACTGGGCCATCTGTGAACAAATACTGTGGGGCCATATAAAAATGCCCTGGAACTAATAGTCACGTTTGGAAAGGTCCCAGAATAGATAGGCAATATTTAAAAATCAATTATGTCTATATAATAGAAATAACCAAGAGGCAGTTTTTAAATTACCCCTTCAACTGCATCACACAAAAGAAGTATGCACATATTTATGTAATGAAATAGGCCGAGATCTGCATGTTTAAAATGATGAAAGGCAGGTGAGAAAAACTGAAGAAGACCTGAAGAAATGGGTCCAGATCTGTGAGCCTAGAGTAGGAGACAGCATCATTAGCACGCCACTCCTTCCCTGCAGATCTCCAGACCCAAATCACCTAATCATACTATGCAGGCTCCATTTGGAACAGACAGGCTACTTTTAAAATTTGCATAGGAAAAGCAAAGTTACTAGAATCACCAAGACAATTTTGAAAAAGAATAAAATTAGGGTGCCTTATTTCAGAGCTTACCCTAAAGCTACTATGACCAAGATAATGCTGTATTGGCAAAAAAGATAGACATAGATCAATACAAGAGAATGCAGTCCAGAAATAGACTCACACAATTGATTTTTGACAAAGGCACAAAGACAATTCAATAGAGAAAAGATAGTCCTTTCAAATGGCACTGGGGCCGCTGGACATCTGCAGGAAAGAAGGCCCTTCATCTATCAACTAAAAACTGACCATGGAAGCAAATGTGAAACATAAATCCATAAAAAAATTTTAGAAGAAAATATAGGAAGAAACACTGTGAGCTCACCTTCCCAAAACGCTCACAAGTATGTAGCAAAAGGATCATCTATAAAGGAAAAATTAATGAATTAAACTTCATCAAAATGAAAACTTTTGCTCTGCCCAAGTCATTGCTAAAAGAACAGAAGCATAAGCTGCGTATTAGGATAAAATGTGTTCAAGTCACATACCTGACAGGGGACACATGAACTCTCAAATCCACCCATGAGGCACACCCAGTCATGCGGTTTCTGGGCCTCTGGATAGAGAAAATGTACAGGGATGGAGGAAGAACAACGCTCAGCACGACCGTCCACTCGCACCACGCTGAGCTGCCCCTGGGTTTCCTCCACTAAACACTGGCGGTTTTTTTCATTGCAACCTTAAGTGCTGCTGAGGACCTGGGCACAGTCGGAATACTCATACAACACAAAATGACACATCCTGGAAAGCATGCTAACATGGCCTACGAAGTTAAACAATCCCACAAGGACTGGCAGTCTTTCTCCCACATATTTGAATTTACCCGAAAGAAGTGAAAAGCTATATCCATGAAAATCATCATCATCATGCACCCCAGTCGCTAGCATATCCCGGACTGGTGACCACCAGGCTGGGCTCGGATGACCACATTTCTGTACTGTTTTGGAGGACGAAGGACGTTAGGGATGAGAGCAGGAGAGCGGCCCGACTTGGAGGGGGGTATGTGACAGCACAGAGGGCACCCACGCTGAGCCCACTGCCGCTGTGAACCACCCTGCACAGGACTGCAGGATGACAGAGTCAAGTGAGTGAGTGTCCAGTGAAAACGTGCTGGACATTTCGGTGGGTGCTCTGTATTTTCTGTACGTGTATGTCCCGGGCCTGTTTGTGGGTGTGTGCATTTTGAACTCAGGTTCCCCTGTGCAGCACAGCTCGTCCCAGGAGAACCCACCTGTCGCTTCCTGGCCACCATCCCTTGAAAATGAGGCGCAAGCTCCGCCCCAGGGCTACCTCCTGTCTCCCAGTCTGTGGAGAACTGGGGCTTCTCCTCCTTGACCCTGTCCTTCCTCGACATAACCTTCCCTGTGCTTGGGCGTGGATGGAGAGACAGCCTCGGCATGAAGGCCTCTGCCACAGGCCCTGCCGCTTTCCGCACCCGGCCACTGGGAGCCAAGTCCCTGCAGTGGTCTAGGGCTTGCTGGGTTAGGTTTGCTGTCCGATGCTCTGTGCAGCGTCTCTGGGGCTGTCCGTGAGTGTGAATCTCTGTCCGCCCTGGAGCCTCCCTCAGGCCACAGCCTGTTGGGCCACAGCCCTGGGGGTGGTGGAGCCTGCTGCTCCTCCTCAGTGATATTTCACAGAGTCTTTGTCTCTGCTTCTCAACTACAGCAAAATACCTGGGGTGAGGACTCCAGGGGCTCAAAGGTGTGGTGCTGACTGCACCTCAGGTCCCATGAGGGCCTCGGGCTGGACGGCACCCCTGGGAGAAAGGGACAACGGGAGCTGCCACTGCGGCTCTCAACACCCCTCCCGAGGGGATGTCCTACCTGCGCGCATACATCCCACTCTCCAGGGAAGAGCACCAACCCTCTGAGCCGTCAGGATGGAAGGTCAGCTTCTTGGGTTTGGGGTCAGCCCAGGAAACTGGAGCACACTTGTGGGAGTGTCTCAGTAGGTGACGGAAGCTTCTGAAGCAGTAACAGGGACGACTTCACCTCCATGGCACCAATTTCTATACTAGCTTTCTCACTGCAAGACCCACTGCTTACAAGAGGAGAGGTTAGATTGGCTCATGGCTTCAGAGGGCTTAGTGCATGTTCTGCTGTCTCTAAGGCAGAAACCCGACAGCAGAGGGTGTGGCAGAACAAGGCTGTTCTGTTCATGGTGTCTGGGAGAAAGACCAGAGAGGATCAGTGCCGGGGGGGGGGGGG